>VXAZ01008595.1:131460-202053 GCA_013399875.1 Gymnorhina tibicen
AATGGGAGCTGCCCCGGGACGGGAGCGGGAGCCGCCCTGGAACGGGAACGGGAGCTGCCCTGGAACGGGAGCTGCTCGGGACGGCACGGACGCCCCGGCCAGGGCCGCGCGGGAGGCCCTGGAGGAGCGGGGGTTGGGGTTTGGGGGTTGGGATTTGGGGCTTGGGGCTTGGGGCGGGAGCAGACCGGGGCCAGGGGCTGCAGGAGCTGGGAGCGAGGAGGAAAACAGGGCTGGCTTGCCCAGAGCTGGGGCAGAGCCCTGCGCCTGGGCCGCCCTGGGCACCGGCAGCGAGGAAGGAGCGGCTCCACGGGGGCAGGGGTTGGCAGAGAGCGGCCGCGCAAACCCCAGCCGGCCGGGACACGCTGTGCAGGGGGAAGGAGCCCAGTTACCGTTTGCTGCTCCGTTAATCCAGCACGGTTAACGAGCAGAATTCACTTCACTTGGTCCTGTGCCCCGGCACCTGTTCCTGTTCACGATTTTCAGGAAGCCCAGATTTTAACTGAGCCTCTGAATCGGCAGAACAGCGTGGAGCCATCTGATTAAAATTTTGAAGGCGCTTTTCATTAAGATGGAAGTTGTGCAAAATATTTTTTTCCCCGTTTTCAGCTGCTGAGTCAGATATTTCCATAAGAAAAAAGCCGCTGGCATGAGGCAGCGGAAGATGAGCTCGGGGGATGAGCGGCAGCCCGCTCCCTCCCTCCCGCCCACCCGCTCCGCACCGAACCGAGCCGTGCGGGTGACGCCGGGTGACACCGGCGCCGCTCCAAACACCGGGCTGAGGTGATTGACCTCGGCATCTTTTGTCCTCCTCCTTTTGGAGGTGCGTGACTCAGCTTTGCATCTCTCTCTCGCTCCCTCAATCACCTCCCGCAGCGGCAGCGCTGCGCCTCTGTGCGAAAGAGAACCGGCGGGACTCGCCCTTCCTCTGCCCCTGATTGCTCTGGGATGATTGTCTCCCATTCAGCTCAGCCTCCCGCTGCACAAAACCACCCAGAACGAGCTTTCTGCCAAAGCCGGGCAATTCACGGAACGACTGGGTTTGGAAAGCTCCGGAGGGTGTTCAGTGGAACAAACGGGGTGCGGGTTTTCGAATAGGAAAACAGGGAGTCATTTGAATAATCCGCAGGAAACTGTCAAAGCAAAGAACTGTGGTTAGAGAGACCTTGCGGGAATAAGCAGCGCCTGCCTTGCTGCGTGTGAGCATTCCAGACCTGCAGCCTGCTGTGCCCTTCCCTCCCACGCTGCACAGTCGCATTTAGGGTTTGATTTTCCCAGAATCGTAGAATATCCCGAGCTGGAAGCGACCCACAAGGACCAAGTCCAGCTCCTGACAGAAGGAAACACGTTTTTGTAAAAAGAGGTGAAATCCCACCCTGTTCAATGCTCATTATCACTATCCAATTCCCAATCAGGTTTTGGAGAAACCTGGAGGATTTTAGTACTTAGGGGTTATACATGGTACAAACTAGGAAAAAAACGATTGGTTCTGAGGCAAAATATGTCTTTCTGCACGTGTCTCCAAGGCTATCAGAGTAAGTTTTAAGGCATCCATCTCTGGCTTCCCAAAAGCACCAAAATACTGTACTAACTGAAAGAGATTTTCAAAGGCACGACTCTTAACAGAACCTGCCTGCCAAAAACTCCCAGTCAGCTTTGAAAAATCTCAGCTATTGGGGGTTTTTTCTCTCTTCTGTGTAATAACATATGCAAAGCTGAGCCCTAATGTCTCCAAAATCCTCGGGATTAAGCTGAAAAGCGAGTGGGGAGGGCTGGAGCACGAAAAGCCTCCTGATGCAAAATCCTCCACCGGCAGGAAAAGCTGCAGAGGAGAAGCAGCAGCAGGCAGGAAGGGTGAGGGGCTCTGGAAAGGGACCCCCAGCAGAAATCCAACCCCAAATGGCTCTGGAAGTGGGGGGTTCACTCCCTCTCACCCACAGGCAGCTGCAAAAGCTCAGAGTCCTCCCGATGGCAAATAGCTCCTGCTGCAATCCCAAATAATTCATCCTAGGGAGCAGTGATGAAAGGTAAATGGAACCTCAGAATCACGGAATGGCCTGGGTTGGGAGGGACCTCAGATCCCACCCAGTGCCACCCCTGCCACGGCAGGGACACCTCCCACTGTCCCAGGCTGCTCCAAGCTCCAGTGTCCAGCCTGGCCTTGGGCACTGCCAGGGATCCAGGGGCAGCCACAGCTGCTCTGGGCACCCTGTGCCAGGGCCTGCCCATTCTAACTAAGTACCCCGGTTAAAGGGGGGAAATCTGAAAGTACTTTGGGAAAAAGAAAATCTGCACGTTCATGAAAAGTGGCAAATGCTAAATACACACATTTGCCGTGTGTTTTGTGGTTGGGCTTACGTGGTGTTTGCTCCCTGAGCTCACAAACTGGGCCCCGGACTGGAGCAGCAGCTTTGGAGCAGCAGCTGAGGCCCTGCAGAGCAAGGGCCCTGTGCCTCGAGAGATTAGACCTTGTTGCAGACAGAGGAGGATGTGCATTAAATCCACGTGAAATCCATGAAATCCGCGTATGAAATCCATGCTTACCTCGGTGTTGTGTAACGTGCACTTAAGGGCTGTTTAAAGTCACTGGAATGAGGATCCATAGGCACAGAGAGGAGAGCAGGAGCCACAGAGACACAAAGACAATTAAAATAAGGCACGGTTTCTAGAACAGGCAAAAGATCTGGTTTCTAAGCCTCCCTTTCTCTTGGAATCAGCAGCCCGTGCTCATGGATAGCTGCAGGCAGGGAAGAGGCACTTGTGCAGCTGAGCAAGAACGGCTGCAGGTGGCATTTGCCACGGAAAGGGAAAAGGAAAAGGAAGGTGTTGCAAGGGAAAGCAATCTGTCCCCGGTGCTGCGGGGAGGGGGGCGGGTGCACCCCAAAGGTCAGCACACGGTAATGGCCACAGGGCTCCGGGGCTGGTAGAAACAGCAGCGGCTGGAGCAGCGGCCGGAGCAGCGGCCGGAGCAGCGGCCGGCACCCAGAGCCCCGGGCGGGACCCCACAGTGGGGTCAGAGATGGGAGATGGATCCCTCAGTGGGGTCAGGGAGAGGAGATGGATCCCTCAGTGGGGTCAAGGAGAGGAGATGGATCCCTTGGTGGGGTCAGGGAGAGGAGATGGATCCCTCGGTGGGGTCAGGGAGAGGAGATGGATCCCTCAGTGGGGTCAGGGACACGGGAGATGGATCCCTCAGTGGGGTCAGGGAGAGGAGATGGATCCCTCAGTGGGGTCAAGGAGAGGAGATGGATCCCTCAGTGGGGTCAGAGATGGGAGATGGATCCCTCAGTGGGGTCAGAGATGGGAGATGGATCCCTCAGTGGGGTCAGAGATGGGAGATGGATCCCTCAGTGGGGTCAGGACACGGGACATGGATCCCGTCCCCGGAGCCACCCCCGGGGAGCCACAGCGCGCAGCGGCAGGTGCCAAACGGCGTGCTCAGAGTGACACCACCTCCCTGCGAGGTGCGGGCCCTCAGTCCCTCTGGCCCACGCGGGGCAGGCTCACGGAGCAGTGCCGGGGAGCAGCCGGCCCTGCGGGCACGGACGGCCCCAGCACCCCCGCACCCCCGCTCCTGGGGCGCGGAGAGCGCGGTGCCGGCTGCGGCAGGGTCTGGCTCGGGGAAGGTCTCAATCAAGTTGAAAAGTTGTAACAATTTTACTGGGGCGGCGTTCGAACGCTCTCGAGTTCCATGAATAGTTAATGTCACGTCAAGTGCCGGAGACAAACGCTCTCGGAGCTGGAGAGCGAATAGCTCAGCCCGGGGTGAGTTATGTTTGTTCCTTGCGTACACAGCGCCGTGGAAATTGCAGTCATCCCTCATGAGCTGGCCCGGAGCTTGTGGCTGCGGGGAAGGAGGGCCGGCCACTGCCCCGGCTGGCTGGGAACGGGGAATTGCCGGGGCAACCTGCTCTGTGCTGCTGCTGAGCGCATGCAGCGCTGCAGGTCTGCAAAAACGGGGGTCGGGGGATTCCAGGAGCCTGGGTCCCTTCACGGAGGTGACTTTTCCTTCGCTTTAAGCCGCGCCCCGTTACAAAGGGCAGGATTGAGCAGGGCAGACCCGGGGGATGACACAGCTCACAGAATCCCGGGATCACTGAGGCTGGAAAAGCCCCCCAGACCCAATCCCTGATGGATCCCCACCCTGTCCCCAGCCCAGAGCCCTGAGTGCCACCTCCAGCCCTTCCTGGGACACCTCCAGGGATGGGCACTCCAAACCTCCCTGGGCAGCCCCTTTCCATGGGGAAATTCCTGCTGCTGTCCACCCTGAGCCTCCCCTGGCCCAGCCTGAGGCTGTCATGACTCAAGGTGCCTCTGCACCTTCTGGAATTAACGAACAGTTGGACTTTGTTACTTATTTCTTCCACCACCTTCTCCTAATCAAAACACTATTGATGATTAATTCCTTGGCTACTGGCGCAGTTCGGGAATAAATTTCCATGGATTATGGGGTTTTTAATATTCCTATAAAAAGAGAGGAATACATGCACTATGCAGAAATATGACCAATAAGAACCTTGCAGAAATGCTTAAGAAAATCAACAGAAAAGCTGAATAAACCCCACATCTTAGAAATCATCTGCCAGCCACCTCAGTGGAAGATTTGCTTAAAGGCTACCAGCACTTCCAGCCAAAAACTTCCATCCTCGTACACCAAAAAAGAGAGAAATCATGTTCCAACCTGCTTAGCTCCACATCTTTTGTCAAGAGCACAAGAATGATGTGGAAACCGTGCAGAAACTGGAAAGTTCAGTGTAAAAAATTATCATTCACGCTGCTGTATGACATTGCCTCAACACAGCAGAACCAACAAAGTCTTCCTGATATATGAGAACTATCAAAGGTTGCCACTGAACACGGAGATTTAATGTGCTGCTTAATTCAAGAGCTTATTTACAATGTCACACGTCACTTGGAGAAAAATGGCTCTGACAACCAATCATTTAAAATATAGGACGAATGTTTAACAAAAGGTCAGAAGTACAAATATTTTACATATTAACTACTAATAAATTCATTTCCTCTCAAAGTTAGGAGGATCAGCAAATGTCTCCAAAGCCATTTGCAATCTTTCAGCACAAGACCCAACCTCTAATTACCAATGTAAGTTGTAAATAATTGTCAAGTATGCAGATGAGCCAAAAATTCTCTCAAATTAAAGTAATTAGCTCCCAAGTCAAATTTTTCTGTCACATTAAAATGCTTTTCCTCGTCTCCAATGTGACACTTACAAATGAGAGCCACATTGTCAGGGAAGCAGTTATTGTAGGCTGCCAGAGCTGCCTGCACGAGGGGCCGAGCGCTCTTCGCTTTCACAACAGCCTGAGCTTCCCGGCAGTCCGTGTTTTCCCTCCGCAGTCGTGCTGCTCACCCCACGTGGGAGTGGGGGATTTATCCAGCTGCAACCCTGGCAGGTGACTCCACAGTGTCCCCATGGCTTGGTGTGGGAATATTCCCCGATGGAGAGCCTCAGTCCTCGGCTCTTCCCGGTTCTCCTTCCCCGAAGGAGCTTTCCAGACCTGCTGGTTTGGGGTGCAGATGAGAACCGTGCCACTCCCTGCAACACAGGGATGGGGGAACGGGGATGGGGATGGGAACGGGAATGGGAACGCAAATGGGAATGGGAACAGGAACGGGAACGGGAACGGGAATGGGAATGGGAACGGGAATGGGAATGGGAACAGGAATGGGAATGGGAATGGGAATGGGAATGGGAATGGGAATGGGAATGGGAACAGGAATGGGAATGAGTGGTTTGCTTCTCCCAGCGCTTTCTCTTGCACTTTCACGGTTTATTCTCAATGGCCTCTTAGCCAAAGCTGTGTTTGCCACGTCCAGTGGAAGATCCTGAGCCATTCTCCTGTTC
Organism: Gymnorhina tibicen; assembly: GCA_013399875.1. Classification (NCBI taxonomy): domain Eukaryota; kingdom Metazoa; phylum Chordata; class Aves; order Passeriformes; family Artamidae; genus Gymnorhina; species Gymnorhina tibicen. The sequence goes on from VXAZ01008595.1 coordinate 137,324, forward strand.
AATTTTGGATTCCCAGGCAGGACCCAGCGTCAGGCTTGGTTTCCATTCAACTTCAGGCCAAACAAGGCTGGGGTTGCTGATTGCTGCAGATGGCCCCAAAGTCAGGGCAGATGTGGGAGAGGAGGGAGTCCCAGCCTTGAACACGTCCCATCCCAGAGCAGCTGTGTGACCAGAAGGCTGCACAGTGCCCTGAAATAAGGCTTTATTTACCTGTTCCTTTCCAGTGCTCCCTTCCAATGGCTGTTGCCCTCTACCTCAACAGTTGTTGCTATTCCACTTCTTCCAGACAAGCCAACAGGGTTGAGACTCAGAAACCCAAACTGGATTTGTGGTTTCCTTTGCCCTGGCTGTGCCAAGAGCAGTAAATCTGGAGGATTCTTACAAGGAGAGGGACAGGCTGAACCTTCCTCAGGCATCTGAGTAAGGCTGGAAAAGCTTCTTCCCCCAGGGGGTGCTGGGCACTGCCCAGGCTCCCCAGGGAATGGGCACGGCCCCGGGGCTGCCAGAGCTCCAGGAGCGTTTGGACGGTGCTAGAAGGCCCAGGGGCCATGATTTGGGACTGTGGGTGATGGGGTCTGCTCCCCTGGCTGATTTCTGCCATCTCCTGTGCTGGCTAAAGGCAGGGATGAGGTGGTGATCCCATTAAGCACGGGTTCATCCCAGGACTGGGGCTCGTATCTCCTCTGTCTGTTCAAAGTCAGCTCATTCCTCAAGGCTGTTCCCATCCATCGCTCCGGAGCTCCTCAGAGATGTTTCATTTTTCCAACACGACTGCGCTCCTCAGCCGCACAAAGAAACGGGACACGACTCGAGTATAAAGGATGATATATAAAGCCAAATTTTATTCTGTTCCCTCACAGTAATTTTCCTCATAAATGCTTCTCGGGATTGTGAAATATTCCTTGCAGCAGAATCCGAGTCCATCAGGGCTGTACTATTTCATCCTGTTAAAGTCGGAGCTCTCCGCGCTCAGCGCCCGCTTCATTCATCCCATCGAGGCTTTAGAAGGGTTCTTTTCCCTGCAGCATTTCGGGGAAGGTGTTTCTGTTTGATACCATCAGTTTTATCTCTGTCTAAATGAAATTCCATTGAAGACACACCTGAGCAATGCGTGAGGGTTGAAAATGGGGGGCGTTTCTGGAGCTGTCACCAAAGCTTGTCCTGCACTGTCGGAGCTGCACCATTCCTCTGATCCTGGGATACCCCGGGACATTCACAGGATCCTGGAATGGTCTGGGTTGGGAGGGACTGTAGAGATCACCCAGTGTCACCCCTGCCATGGCAGGGACACCTCCCACTGTCCCAGGCTGCTCCCAGCCCCAGTGTCCAGCCTGGTCTTGGGCACTGCCAGGGATCCAGGGGCAGCCACAGCTGCTCTGGGAATTCCATCCCAGCCCCTCCCCACCCTCCCAGGGAACAATTCCTTCCCAATATCCCATCCATCCCTGCCCTCTGGCACTGGGAAGCCATTCCCTGTGTCCTGTCCCTCCAGGCCTTGTCCCCAGTCCCTCTCCAGCTCTCCTGGAGCCCCTTTAGGCCCTGCAAGGGGCTCTGAGCTCTCCCTGGAGCCTTCTCCTCTCCATGGCTGAGCAGGAACCACAGCGAGATCCCACAGAGGGATGGGAACTGCAGGGATTTTTAGGTACCACTCGGTGCTTTTGAGCAGCTGCTGGCTGGGGAAGTGCTTTGTTGCAGAGGGCTGTTTGAGAACGGGCATTCAGACCCTGAACCCCCTTTTGCCCCCAGAGCCTGAGTCCCGGCCCCGCTGCCCCTCCGTGCCCTGGCTGGAACCACTGCGCAGTGGGGCTGGCAGCCCCGCCGCCCTCACCAGCAGAAATGATCTGACTTTAAAATCTCCATGGCCGGGTGTATTTTTAGCAGCCCGAAATGAGCCTGTCGCTGTTTACAGTGTTTAGCATGAGTTGTTTGTCGGGGAACGGGAAAGGTGACCCCGGCTGCTGTGGAGGGCAGGGAGGGAAACGCGTGGCTCCTTCTGCCTCCTTGGCCCAGGGCTCCCTCAGCCTGGGAACCCAAATTCCCAGGCACAGATCCCCACAGTTGTGACCCGCACAGCTGGTGGCCATGGTTACCATGTGTTTCATTGCTTGGCTCTTCCTCTCAACCTGTAAATACCATATTTCATATTTTACCTCAGTCGAAATCAGCACCAAGATCAGGTTTGATTTAGACACAGGGCATGTCCCAACTGGGGTCTTCATGCCTGGAACAAGAAGTGCTTCTGTCTCATTTTCTGTGCGTACACAAACACACACTGGGATAATATTTCACTTTAAGACATTGCTGGTGGCATGTCTCAAGTGTTTAAAATACTCAGCTTTCAGATTTTAGCACAACAAACAGCTGATTTTCGCTTCTGCACTTCTAGCAATCATCTTCTAGCCCCTGTTTTTCCATTTTAAGACTCAGAAAATGCTATTTTATTCATTTAAATTTGAAATAAGGACAAATCAGCATTTCATTTTCTAGTTCCTGCCCTGCCAGCAGCCCTGTGTGAATGCTGATGGACAGGGCCTGATAACACCCCTCTCTTATCAACCCCATCACTCTTCTGGGGCTCATCTCCTGAATCTTTCTGCCAACACTCCCATCTCAGAGGATGATAAAGCCCCTCTGTTAAGCACCTAGCACTTTCCAGCTTTATCCTCCACAGCTCTGCCTTATCCACCGGGCGGAGTCAGCTCTTGGACAACTTCTGCAGTGTTCCCTGTGTCCTTTCTCAGGGATTTCCAGGGAGACTGGTCTTAGTAGTGCCGAGCTCTCCTTGACAGGAAATGCACAAAAGCAAGATCCAGCCCCAAACTGCAGCCCCAGGGAGTGGGCAGGGAGTGGCTGCCTGCCAGGCGACTGAGCCAGATCTGCTGTGCCCTGGGCTGGAACATCTCCTGGAGATGATGCTGTGGGAGTGGGGTATCCCATAGAACATCCCTGCCTTGTTCGTGCCAGAATCCTTGTCCCTATAGCTTCCACCCCTGCCCTGGGCAGCTGTGCCAGGCCTGGACAGCCCTTTCCAGAAGGAATTTTCCCAATATCCACCCTGAGCCTCCCCTGGCCCAGCCTGAGGCCGTTCCCTCTCCTCCTGTCCCTGTTCCCTGGGAGCAGAGCCCGACCCCCCCGGCTGCCCCCTCCTGTCAGGGACTTGTGCAGAGCCACAAGGGCCCCCCTGAGCCTCCTTTTCTCCAGGCTGAGCCCCTTTCCCAGCTCCCTCAGCCGCTCCTGGGGCTCCAGCCCCTTCCCAGCTCCGTTCCCTGCCCTGGACACACTCCAGCCCCTCAGGGTCTCGTCCTGAGGGCCCAGAACTGACCCCAGAAGTGACCCCAGACCCCAGCACTGGAGGTGCCCCAGCAGTGCCAGCACAGGAGGGATTTTGTAACCCATGCCAGGGGCAGAGGAGCACCAGGCTGGAGAGGACCTTCCGAGTGCCCACGTGCAGCTCTCAGCTCCCAAAGGCATCTCCACATTACTGAAATTCCCAGCGTTTTCCAAGTGTTATTCCCGTGGCCAAAGCCCTGTTCAGTCACGGCCTCCATCTGGCACACTCTTCAGAAGGGCCTCCTCCTTCAGACGGAGCTGTTTAACTTCCCTCCTGCATTTTCCATCACAGCTCCTGTCTCGGGCACTCAGCCTTGAGGATGATTGCATTTGCATAAGACTAAACAAATCCTCGTCTCCGCTGATTCATTTTTCAGACAAGATTTTAAGGTTTTGTTCTCCCAAGGTCAAGCTTTCCCTGCTCCCTCCCGGCCTCCCGGCGGGAGGTTTCTCCTCCTGCCCAGCTTCCCTCTGGCCAGGGGCTCCGGAGCTGGTTCCAGAGCTCTCCAGGCATTCTCTCCCCATCACCACTGCTGCTCCCTAACAGAGTCTTTTATAGACTGTCGACCTTCTCCTCCACAGCCATAAATCCTCCACCAGCTTCAAGTGTAACAAAATGTAGAGATGTTATCCCTAGGCCTCGCCTGAGCCTTCTGAGGCCCATTATCTCCCCATCTTTTCTTTTAAAAGAACGTTATTTGACAGCCCAGCCTTTTTCATCCTTTTTTTTTTGCCTTACTGCTTTGACCTTGAGTGAGTTTATTCCTTCTTTCTCTGTATATTTTAAATGTTGCACCAAAAAATCCAATTTATTAAGGCTTTCCTTTAGTAAATGATTAACCTGAATATAGTGAGATGAAATGCTTATTAACATCTCCCTGCATAATCCATTTAACAGAATTAGTCTTGCTTATTCAGACAACCTAAAGGGGTCTGTGCTTTTGTCTACACAGCATCAGCATTAAAGCTTGTAATTATTTCTGGTTAATGCAGCCCTTGGTGTTGGGAAATGCTGGTTGGTGTGTTCCAGCATAGCACTTCTCCTAATCTCTTGTATTAATTAGAGATACTGATATAATATTACTTTGTTCCTTTCTGTTCAGCACCAGGAGAGATGTCTGCAAATAATCCTATCTGTGCTAAGGGTGTCTTAAATATTTCCACGAGTGCTGGCTGGTGTAAAACATTAGGATTAGGTGCAATAATCTCTAAAGTGGAAGGAAGGAGAGCTTACAAAGGCACGTGGGCACCCGAGGCGTGCCTGGCGCTGGCTCCCACGGCGGCCACGGCCTCGGCAGGGATTTCTCCTTGCCCTGAGATGGTGTTTAAGGGCCCTTCCAACCTCAGTTTCCAACCCCGGTCACCCCGTGTGAGGCCCCAGCGGGTCCCTTCCCAGCCCCTCGGTGATGCTCCGTGTGCGTCCCCTTCCTCCCGTACCCAGAGGGACGCAGCCGCTCCGGCTCTGAGGAGAATTTGACTTACCCAGCAGCATGAAAGTAAATTATTACCCCTCAGTGGCTGCAGCTGACACTTTAAACTCACTGCCTCTTCTAAATCCTGGGTCATTTGATATTGCAGACATCAGGCTGCTCGTGGAGCTCGTTTTAATCTTTTTCTAGATGGAAATTCACTTTCTTTTAAGGCTCTTCAAGGTATCACTCCCAGGGCTCTGAAGTGAATTTGCAGCACCAGATCATAAAATCATGGAATCATTCAGGTTGGAAAAGGCCTCCCAGACCATGGAGTCCATCTGTTCCCAGCACTGCCAAGGCCACCCCTGACCATGTCCCCAGGTGCCACATCCACACGGCTTTGAAATCCATACAGGGATGGGGACTCACCCCTGCCAGGGCTGGGCAGCCCTTTCCATGGGGAAATTCCTGCTGCTGTCCACCCTGAGCCTCCCCTGGCCCAGCCTGAGGCCGTTCCCTCTCCTCCTGTCCCTGTTCCCTGGGAGCAGAGCCCGACCCCCCCGGCTGCCCCCTCCTGTCAGGGACTTGTGCAGAGCCACAAGGGCCCCCCTGAGCCTCCTTTGCTCCAGGCTGAGCCCCTTTCCCAGCTCCCTCAGCCGCTCCTGGGGCTCCGTTCCCTTCCCGAGGGTCAGCACAGGGGGACCCAGACAGTTTGACCCTGGTTTCTGTCCCAGAGCCACCCAGAGCTGTTGTGGAGGAGAATCCTCAGCCCGACCAGCGCAGCCCAAGCTCTGCTCCCCTTCCCTTCCCCGGGCACCCAAAGCTCTGTCAAACCCTCCGTAAAATCAGCTCTGATGTCGTGCTCTGTGTGATGGTGGGGATGGGGGTTATGGAAATGCCCAGCATGGCTGCAGGTGTAATCACAGACTCATATAATTCCAGCTTTTATTTAAAGCCTAATCACACATTCCTCCACCATTATCTCCCTGCATAAATATTAAGACTGGGAGCTCGTGTGTGTGTGTGTGTGTGTGTGTGTGTGTGAAGCAATGACATGGTAATATTTCAGTGGGGGGAAAAGCAGCTGGTTTATGCTGTTCTCAAACATTTAAACCTTTCCATTTTTCCCTAAACTAAGGGCTTAGTCTGGCACAGAGAACCATCAAAAAGTGCTTTGGAAATTACCAGGCCCAAGAACAAAGTGACCTTGCACGGCCTTGCACAGCAAATGCTCAGGAAAGCAAGGACTGCTCAGTCCTTACCAAAATAATTACTCAGAGGAGGTCGAGGACTGAGCACACCATGCTAAGAGTCTTTAAATTTTAAAGGTGTGTTTATTTTAAAAGTTCATCTATCAGCACAAATCTGTGGAATTTTATTAATATCTAGCAGCAGCATCTTGCTTGGCCAGCAAAGAATTCAGGGAGCCACAGGAAAAGTTAATCGAAATTCTGAGGGGAAAAAGTCTGCAGATGATTATTAATTTGTAAGAATTTTTAAGAGTCTAGCCCAATATTTTAAGCTGTGTGTCATCCAGCAGGCCTAGTGTGACCTCATAATTGATAATTAAGCTTCTCCAGGTTTGCTTCTCCTTCAGGTTTCTTTCCCAGCCAATTCTCCTGCTTAGGCAGCTTTGGGAACTGTAACTCTTCTCTATTATCTCCCCAAGTCAGTGCATTTTCCCCCCATTAACTCCCCTCGTGCCTTTGTGCAGAAACAATACAGGTATGATTTAATAAGCCTTGGAAAGACAGAGCTGGTTCATATGCAGGAAATCAGATTTACATAATTTTCCGCTCGCTTTTATAGGCACCGTAGCTCAAATTATCTTTAAGTTGGGGAAACTCTTTTCATACCATAAAATGAAATAGCACCTGTGTTACGCTTCAGCTTCCTCGCCCAGCCCTTGTAATAAATTAAAGGTTGATTTGTCATCCTGACTTAGCACAGAAAGCCCCTTTTTAATGAGAGGAGAGGAAGTGCCCCGGCCTGCAGTTAGTCACAGTCATCAGTCGCTAAACTAAGCTTCAAAACCAAGCTTAATCTTGTTTTGTTTTGGGTTTATTACCTGAACCTTCCTGCGTGGGGGGAGAGCAGAGGACTCCGGGCTGTGTCACGATCTCTGCGCCGAATGAAACGTCACACACTAAAAATGGGGCTCCAGGAGCAGGAGCAAAAGGGGCATTCCTGACCCGGGATTTGGGCTGAACGAGGCTTGGGGTTGGGGAGGCCGCACCCTGTGAAAGCAAACAGGGTTTGGTGCAGGGTGAGGGACCAGCTCCTTGCCCTCCCTCCTGCCTCTGGCTTTCCAGGACCAAACCCGTGGGTTTCATAGGATCCTGGAATGGTTTGGGTTGGGAGGGACCTTAACCCCCACCCCATTCCACCCCTGCCATGGCAGGGACACCTCCCACTGTCCCAGGCTGCTCCCAGCCCCAGTGTCCAGCCTGGCCTGGGGCACTGCCAGGGATCCAGGGGCAGCCCCAGCTGCTCTGGGCACCCTGTGCCAGGGCCTGCCCACCCTCCCAGCCAGGAATCCCTTCCCAATATCCCACCTAAATCAACATTCATCCAGCTTAAGGCCGTTCCCCTTGTCCTGTCAAGGACAAGGCTTTTCCCAGGTCCATCCCTGAGCCACAGCTGGGACATTCCTGCCCCAGCCCAGTCCCAGGGATCAGCTCCTTCCTTGCTTCTCAACACTGGTTTCTGGTATTTCCCCTCTCTTTGCACTTCATGCGTATTTACCCAGGAATTTGAGAAAGACTTAGTGGTAAACAAATAAATACAATTTCTTCAAAATAAGTATTAATGTCTTTAGCTGAGCACAGTTGTCAAACGTTGGCTTCTGGAGTTAGGAAATGAGCTGTTTTCCACGAGAGCTCAATCCAGTCCCCTCTCACTGATCGCACTGCAGATCTTAACGCTCTGTAACTTAAAAACGGATCAGTTACTCAGCTGGTTAAAAACGAAGCACTCCCATTTTCAAATGCTTGCCTTAAAAACGGTTTCCCCCCTTGGAGCCAGCAGGGATGTTCCCCGGGCGGGGTGGCAGCAGGGCCGGGCTGGGCTCGCGGCGTTTCCTCTGTTTCTCAGAGGAGTTCTCGCAGCGAGGGGAGGGGCAGCTTAGAATAATTCGTGCAGCCCGAGGATGTGGGGGGCCGAGAGCGGGGACCGTCGCTGACGCCCTCTCCTTGTCTTTGCAGCTCCCAGCACAGCCCAGTACGGGATCACCGGGGACGCCGAGGTGCTGTTCTCCTGCTGGGCCCTGGTGCTGACGCTGTCCTCCCTCAGCAGCATATTCTACCTGAAGAACATCATTCTGCACTAAATGTAAAGACCCATAAAAGGCTTTTAAGGATTCTCTGAAAGTGCTGATGACTGGATCCAATCTGGTAGAGTTTGTTAAAAGCAGCGTGGGATATAATCAGTGCTTACATGGGGATGATCGCCTTCTGTAGAATTGCTCATTATGTAAATACTTTAATTCGACTCCTTTTTTTTGATTAGCTGCATTACCTTGTGGAGCAGTACACATTGTCCTTTTTTAAGACGTGAGAACTCTGAAATTACTTTTAGAGGATATTAATTGTGATTTCATGTTTGTAATCGACAAGTTTTCAGAAGCATTCAGTCATGGTCTGCTGAGTCGCAGACTGTAGTTTACAAGAAAAAGGATATTGCAGTAAAAATGTGCTTCTTTAAGGCTGCAATACAAACATTCAGTTCCCTTCTCAACTAGCATTCTATCCACATTTACACAGAAACATTTGTTCTTTTTTGAGTAAAAAAAAAAAAATCAAATAATATTGCCTTCAAAATATTTCTTCAAAATATTACACATATCTAGATTTTCTTCTAGCATGATATTCAGGTTTCAAGAATGAGCCTTGTACTATAACTGCATTGCGCAGTACTGCTTTTGTTCTCTTCCCTCTTTCCTGCCAATTCAGCATGGTTGTGCCTTCATGAAACACGACTTTCCTCTTCCTCTCCAACAAATCTGGAATGTGTTTTGGGAGGTGCCGAAGCATCCTTTTGAGCGTAAGGAATCTCTCGGTGAGGACAAAGGTGCCACGGGCTCCGAGGAAAGGCTCCTCTCCCGCCTCCAGGGCGCTGCTCCGGGGGGAGGGTTTAGCTCAAGGGTAGCACCAACTCCTTTTTGTTCCTCCCTCCACCACCACTGACCAGCAGGTGACCTCTGTAAAAATGACATTTCCCATTAGAAAACAGAACTCAAAAGTTTATTTTGTGGCACCTTTTGAATGTAGGAATGTTTCCCATAGTGCCCCTAAAGCCAAATTCCCACCTGGCTGTGAATGCCAGGACCGTCCCTTTTGCATTACGGCAAAGCCGGCATGAATTGGCATTTGTCTGGCACCCAGTTCTGTACTGGTTCGGCTGGTTAGCAGTGATAAAGGCTGCTTTGGGCCGTGAGGTACCTGCAAATCCCTGGAGTATCAAGCAGAATCTTCTATCTCCACATATCCCCGTGGCAGCGAGGGTGCTCCAGTAACTGGGGTTGGGACGTGGCCGTCCTCGAGAGAGCCACCTCGGCAGGCAGGACAGTGGGGCCCCCTGCCCTGGCAGGGCTGGCACCCCGCAGCCCTCACACCCACCCCTGCTGCTGCAGCCCTCGAGAGGACGCTCCTGCCACACGCTGAAGGGTCAAGCTCAGAAAGGGTGAATAATGGTACTTTATTCTGTAAAGCCCCTGGACAGTGTTGGTGGGAAGGGTTACTCGCAGTTTACACCTGACTGAAAACTGCCACCTGTGTAACTCGCTGGGGTCCCTGTGGCCAGCAGCCCTTGGACACCAGATCCCCTGGTGACCCCAGGAGCTCCTGACTTGCTCACAAACAACTCCTGACAGCAGGGATAACAAAATCATTATCAGAGAGTCCCAGACTGGGTTGGGTTGGGAGGGACCTCAAAGCCCATCCCATCCCATCCAGTGCCACCCCTGCCAGGGGCAGGGACACTTCCACGATCCCAGGCTGCTCCAAGCCCCGTCCAGCCTGGCCTGGGGTGGTACAGCACCACTTTCACTGTGATCAGTCCCAGGTTCCATGTTTGAGCTCCAGTAGGTGACACGAATTTCCCAGTTCCCCATTTTTTCTCCTCGCAGCAGGTTCTGGCAGCGAGCAGCACCAGCTGAGCACTGGGAATGCTCAGCAGGCCCAAGCTCAGCACAGAGATCCCATTTTTTTCAGCAAGGAGGACTCTGAGTTTTCTGGGCTCAGTGTGAACTGTGCCGGGCCAGCGTGCAGCCAGAACGTGCAGTGCCTCCGCTGTCCTGGCTGAGAAAGGGCAGAAACAGAGAGGTGTTGGCTCCCAAAGATGGCAATGAGATGTCCTGGGTCACTCTGCATGTGTTCAGTGACAGATTGTATTATTCCTCTTATTATTTACAGCCGTGTGCCAAGCAGTTGCTGTTTTCAGAAATGTGGCGTTTTTTAAAACCTGGAATAACATGACCAAACCCACTCCGCAAGGAAAGGGTACAAACGCAACTCAAATGAGTTTATCAGGCCTGATATCCCGATCTCTCTTGTATTGCAGCTTTAAAGTGCTCTATTTTAGAATCCATTCACTAGAAACAGTGGTGCTGCAGGAAGTCTTGTGTCAGTGCAGTTTTATGAACGCAAAAATAAGGAAATGGACAACCCAACCCACCCGTGTAAAATTGGGAGAGGGTTCTATGCTGTGGCTGGATCAAATCCTGCATTCCAATGGTATATTGCATTCCAGTGATTCCTGATATTCGGAACCTGATCCTTCCAGCAACAGAATAGAATGAACAGCAGCTTTATTAAATATGGAGAAAAGAATATGCAGTGAAGTGTTGAATGTTTGCAGTCGCACCAGGGAGAGCCGCTGGGTGACACGGACGAGATGTCCAGCCCCCGCTCCATGTTCGCTTTGGGGGGGGGATGTCATTACTGTCAAGTCCGAAAGGAAAGAAACCCAAACCCACGAGAAAAGCAGAACTCGGAGCCGTGCCTGGGTGCCAGGGGCGTTCTGGCGAGGCAGGAGCGCGGAGCTGGGAGCTCAGCAGGGCTGGGTGTGCGCGGGGGAGCGGCGAGAGGCTGCCGGGGCCGGGGGCGGCTCTGCAGCCTGGATTTGGGCAGGACGGGGCTGCAGGTGAGGGGCTCAGATGAAGGCACCTGGCTCTGGGTGAACGTGCTCCCCAAACGGGCCGCAGAGTGGCCACAGCCACGCCCCAGGGACTGTGGGATGGGAGGAGGTTTGGGGCTGGGAGGATGCCCTGTCATTTGTGGGGTGCACTTTGGGCAGCTGTTTGAAGGTTTGTTCTGTGCTTCCTCAGAGTTCTGACCCACCCTGTTGGTGTCTGTCGGGCCGTAAATCTGACTCTACCGATCCCCACCTTTCCAGCACGAGAATAGAAGGCTTAGCTGAGCATTTCCATCAGGGCTGTTGTCACGTTGGAACCCCCCAGTCTGGAAGGCCCTCCTTGTGCAGTAACTCAGGGCTGTGTCCCCACGCGGAGCGGTGACACTGCTGTCACACAGCTGCTGGCCCTGGGACCGTGCTGATACTCAGCTAAGGGATGTCTCACAACTCGGGAACAAATGCAGCTTCTCAAGGGTTTGTAGCTTGGCAGGATCCTTCAGAGCCAGACAGCTTTTTTTTAACTTTTCAATAGGTTTTTTTTAGAGTCGATGCTGTTTTTAAGATCCAGGAGTGTTAAACCCATCACAGTGACAGCTGCTTTTTTTGCACATTTTCTGAGCAAGTGTTCGAGATAGACAATGGCAAATGTTCTGCTACCAAAACCTCCACTGAGTCCACAGAACTGTGTTATGTAGAATGTGTATACCAAAATATGTATTTACATGGATAAATATGCCTTAAAGACTAAATATGCATTTACTTCTAAGGCTGGGCCTGCCTCGTGCCCAGTCTGGAGGTAAATAATCCATATTTCACAGCTGCCATGGAGGGGTTTGTTTCTTTGGAGGAAAGAAAATGAGGGGGGGGAAGATATTTCTTTGAAAAGAATCCTCAGTGATTTTAAAATCCTTGCACGAACTGCCCCGTGCGAGGGGGAGCAGGGAGAGGACCGAGGTGAGCCTGACTGGCAGTGCGGGCTTTGCCGTGGGGCTGTGGTGCCACCAAAAGCTGCCACATCCTCTCCCGCGTCCCCCTGCACACCCAAATCCCTTGGAGCTGGGGCACAGTGAGGGGTCTGGGTGTTCCCCAGTCCCACAGGGCTGGCAGCACAGCATCCTTTGAAATGAGGACATGTCGACAAAAAAAGGGAATTTAAAAAACAGGAAATAAAAAATTCTCCGTTCGGCCTTAGCGTTGAGAGCAGAGGGATCAGCGTTGGCGTGGAGGGGAGGAATTGGCTTGGAATTTGGCCTCGCCAGCAGGGATGTGGTGGTGCAGGGACGACGGCCGGGCTGTGCTGGGGTTGGGCTCGGTCCTTGTTTGTGTTCCCTCCCTGAGCTCCGAGGGCAGGGCAGGGATTTATTCCGCAGCCAGGAAAGTCCGTAATCTACCTGGAAACAGCCGGGGCAAGGCAGTGCACAAAGGTCTCGGGCTGATGGGGAAGGGATTCTCAGCAAATCCCGCTCCCCGAGTTGTGTGTGAGCAAGGGCTTTACCGGGGCACCTTCAGCGCTGTTTGTTCCCGGCGCCTGATGCCTAATTCATGAGGAGCTCCAAGGCTCCTTTTTATTAGAAAATTCTCATGTTAAAAAATGCGGAGATCAGCATATTTGCCACCTCTCATACGCTTCGTTTTCAGTCATTCGTATTTTAGGGCACAGGAAGCGTTCCCGTCAGTCGGCAGGACGAAAATCCGCATTACGGGACGAGGGAGGAGCGGCTCCCACCCGCCCCGGCTGCTCTGCCCTTGGCCGGGGTGAGCTGGGAGAGGCCGTGGGGTCTCTGCCCCACGGGGGGACTGGGGGGTGCAGATCGGTCCCACGGTGCTGGCTCGGGGGGTGCAGATCGGTCCCACGGTGCTGGCTCCATAGCTCCCCGCTGCCAGAGTTATCCCCGGGGCTCTGCTCGGATTTATCCCAGCAGCCGTCCCGGAGGTGGCAGGGCTGGGACCGGTGTCTTCTCCTCGGCTCAGAGCAGTGAGCTCTGAGCCCTCCCACCAACAGCGCTGGAAACCAGCCCAGCTCAAGGTGGTCCCACGTTTCCTGCCCGTGCCCCAGCCCCAGGCACAGAGACAGCAGGGCCACCCCGCCCAGGAGCACCAGCAGCGACCCTTCCGCAGCAGCCCGAATTTAAAGACAGGGAGGGGACAGCAGAGTGCTGCTCCAGCCACAGGAATCCCCCTTATCAGCCAAGTACTGGAACACTCATTATCCCCATATTGGAATACTCATTATCCCCATCCTCTTTCCCAGCTGCCAGCTCACAACCGCCTGCACCGTGATCTATATTCCAGTGGCTATCCAGAGGGGGAAATCTGTTCTCTCCTAATGCACATCCATCCCTCTCGCCAGGATTTCTCAGCCCAGACGCAGCACAGCTGGCACAGGACCCGCTGCGATGTCCGTGCAGTACCAGGGGCTTGTCCCCCTCCCGGCCCCGCCGGGGTCAGCAGCACGCTGCTCCCCTCAGCCCCCACGACAGCGGCTTCAGTGTGCGCCCCGAGTGAGAATAACCCTCCGAGCTGAGATGGAGCAGCAGCAGCCTCGTTTGGCAGCGGGTGGCTGAGGCTGGGATGGCAGGGCCAGGCTCCCCTCCCTCTGTTTTGTAGCTTTTTTATCTATAAAGCAGCCTTTCCTCCTCTGGCGGTGGGTAATGCTGGCTGCGAGGGGAGAGGTGCCCAGCGTTAGGATGTGTCCCTCCGGGTGGGGCCGGGCAGGAGCTGCGGGGCTGGGGCTGCTCCACTGCAGCCTAATGAGCCCGGTCCTTGCAGGAATTCGGGCTCGGCAGGAGGCAGCTCGGTTCATTAGGCTGGGAAAGCTTTCAAACCTTAAAGGAACTGCTTTTCCTCTCCCCATTAAGTGAACTGCTAAAAGCGCTGAGTTGTTCTTCCACAGGATTTCGAATTCACTGCTTTTTCATTATCCTTGACCTTTCTACATTTTTTACCATAAGAAAAAAAAAAAAATTAACTTTGAAGCAAATTACTGCAAATCCCTCTCCAAAAATGTTTAAAAACAGAGTCTGGGAGGCTGGGCCAGGGGAGCAGTGGCTCTCACTTGCCACTGTTTTCTGCATAAAGAGGATTTAACGTCTGTTTGCCAAAAATTATGGATCCTAAATCCCTGTGACTCGTTTAGAAATTACTTTTAGCAGGACAGGTGCACATATCCTCCCCAGTACTTCGTGTTATGAGTGGCAGAAAGAGCCAGGGTGTGATGGGACGGGACACCTTCCTGTGCTGCTCCTGAGGCCTTGGACTCTGTGGCTTGGTCCCATCTCTTGCTCCGTGTTTTGTCCCCGATTCTTGGTTCCCATCTCTTGATCCCCATCTCTTGGTCCCTGTCTCTTCATCCTTGTCTCTTTTTCCCCATCTCTTGGTCTCCATCTCTTGGCACCTTCTCTTACTGCTCTCCTCTTACTTCCCATCTCTTGGGTTTTATTTCTTGCTCCCCATCTCTTGGTCCCCTTCTGTCCCCAGCCATGGAGAAGGGGAAGGCTGCAGGAGGCAGCTGCAGCTCAGGCTGAGCTCCCACCCCATTCCCTGGCCCCTAAAAAACGCATCAGACAATGACAGAGTCACTCCTTGTGCACGGAGGGCTGAGCTCCCGCCTTCTTCTGGCTCCGAGTTCAACCTAAACAAACCCAAAAGCTCCGTGATGTTCTTTTGGCTCAGCCCAACTTCCCTCTTCAGGCTGGACACGTCCGTCCTGCCTCCCTGGGGAGCAGCTCTGGAATGGCTGATACCGGGTCTGGAATGGCTGATACCGGGTTTGGAGTGGCTGATACCGGGTCTGGAATGGCTGATGTCGGGTTTGGAGTGGCTGATGTTGGGTCTGGAATGGCTGATACCAGGTCTGGAGTGGCTGATGTTGGGTCTGGAATGGCTGATGTCGGGTTTGGAGTGGCTGATGTTGGGTCTGGAATGGCTGATACCGGGTCTGGAATGGCTGATACCAGGTCTGGAATGGCTGATACCGGGTCTGGAATGGTTGATACCGGGTCTGGAATGGCTGATACTGGGTCTGGAATGGTTGATACTGAGTCTGGAATGGCTGATACCAGGTCTGGAATGGCTGATACCGGGTCTGGAATGGCTGATACCGGGTTTGGAGTGGCTGATGTTGGGTCTGGAATGGCTGATATTGGGTTTGGAATGGCTGATACCAGGTCTGGAGTGGCTGATGTCGGGTTTGGAATGGCTGATGTCGGGTCTGGAGTGGCTGATACCGGGTCTGGAATGGCTGATGTCGGGTTTGGAGTGGCTGATGTCACACGGAGAGGAAAAGGCACCTGAGCCTTCCCAGTCGGTTCGTTCTGTCCCGGGAGCCTCGCTGAGCGCCTCGCTCTCTGTTCCAACGCCTTAAGCACCTTTTTGCAAAAGGCCACGCTGTGAGAGAGCGCATTTAAGGAATTAATTTCCCAGAGTTAATCACCCTCGGTGGCTCCTCTCCCGGCACGGCCGCTCCGGCTCCTCGGGAAGCGCGGCGGCGGCGCGGTCGAGAGGCTCCGAGGAGAGCTCCTGGCGTGGCATTTCTCTCCACAAGATTGCGGATCAGACACTTAATTCCCCGGAAAAAAAGCAGCTGAGGGCTTTGACCTTCTGTTTGAATACGGAATTAGCACTCCAGTAAAGGTTAATGAGCACAAGGAGGGAGGAGAGAATTTTTCACTGAAATGCTTCCGAGATGGGATCCAGCACGTGCAGGGCTCCGGGCAGGTCTGCTCTGGCAGCGGGAGCTGCTCCCCTCGGCCCCAGCTCCACAGCCTCCCCAGAGAGCAGCAGGAGGATTCCCCAGAGGATGGAGGGAGCAGGGTTTCACTGCAGGTCTTGGCTCCGTTCTCAGCTGAGATCCCGACGGAGAGCGCGGGACCTTGCTCCGAGCATTCCAAATGCGTTCATTTCCCTGAGACCTGTGACCTGGGGCCACAGTTCCTTTCCTTGCTTCCTCATCCAGCTGATGCTGGTGTAAAGGAATTCTCTTGCCACGTGGGGGAAGCTGCCAGGATTGCTGTCAGGCTCCTCCTCTCCCATTTGGCATCTCGGCCCCCTTTGCAAGGATCTCCTCCAGAAGGGTTGGTTTGGCCAGTCCAGGCAGAAAACAACCCAGCCTTTCCCCCGTTCCAAACTTCCCCAGTTTCTAATTCCTCTTCCACCCAAAATCACGGCATCACTGCTGTAAATGACAAATCATATAAATACTGGGGAGAGACCTCAAATGAATGGCACGAGTTAGGGCTGCTCTAATTTGAGAATCACTTTTTTGCATTCATTACTTCTGTCATCAAAGGCACTTCACCTGTGCTTAATGCTCACGCCTCTGGAAAAACCTGGGAGTTCTGACAAGTGCTTTAATATTCCAACAGATTACAAATAGTTGGGAAAAAATTCTTTCCACGGGCTGAGGCAGAAAAGCAAAACCAAAACGAACCCCACCAATGCAGGTACTGCTCGGTACCAGTGACTTCATCGTGGAACCATGGCGTGGTTTGGGCTGGAAGGGACCTTAAGGATCATCCAGTGATGATGGATGGTGCCTTTGGAAGGGTTAATAAGAATAAAGAACATTTAGGGGAAAAAACCCCACACCATGGAGCCATTTGTATTTGCTAAATGCCGAGAGGCACCAGCTGAAAACAAAGCCAGGCCCTGGAGGGAGCCAGATCTGTGTGTAATTATCCCCTGACCACTCAAAATATTGTTATTAAACAACTCTCAGCCCAGGTCCCAGCGCAGTGCTCGCAGCCAGAGAGGAGAATGAAATAAATAAACACAGCTTTGGTCTGCGGCAGGGCCTGGCCGTGCTCTCGGCAGGGACACCATTGTCCTGCAGGCCCAGAGCCCTCAAATTCCCCAAATCCCTCAGAACTCTCTGCAAACTCCGAGGCTGGAGTTGGTGACCGAGGGGCAAAGAGCGACCTGCGCCAAGAACCAGCCTGAGGGAGAGCGCTGGGAAGGGCTGGGCTTGCTCGGTCCTGCCCTGCCCCTTTTCCACCAGGGCATCTTCCTGCTGCTTCCCTCTGCGGGATAAGGTCCTGGGAATAACGGGAATAACACAGGGAACATCCCGGTGTCCCTGCAGACCCACCCCTGGGTGTCCCCCGTTCCCAGGGAAGGGGTGATCTCCGGGGCCCAGCACCCCTCCCAGTCAATTAGAGATGCAAATGTGCTCAGCAAAGTGCTCCTGCAGATGTTCCTAATTAAACCAGCCCACCCCGAGCCCAGACGAAGCAGTCACCCCCCAAAAACGCCTTCCTGCTCTCAGATGTTCCCAATCAGTGCTGCAGGATCCTGCAGGAATATTATTTTTGTAGGAGTAAACCATTTGCTAAACAAGCCACCTGTTAAATAAACACTCCCACTCTCCAAATATTGTTATTTTGTTTTCCAGCCTATGCACAATCTGGATTTATTTTAGATGAAAAAAGATAATCACTAAGGCAAAAAAAAAAACCCAAAAAACAGTATTTTGACTATTTGCAACTATCCATCTTGTGCGCACATCTGCTCCTTTGCAAGCTGGCAGCGCTCTCCCGTTCAGAGAGATTCACAGCTCCTCATTCAGCCGGGAGCTAATGAATTTCCATCAGCAGGCCTCGGCACTCTTCCCTTCTTTGTCACTTCTTCAAGCCCTGCACTGCTCCTGCTCCCCACCTTCCCTTTTCCGAGCTGCATCTTCCCACAGGGACAGATCCCGATCCAAGATCGCTTCTGCGAAGTTGCCGCAGGAGTGAGAACGGAGTTTGCCTCCAGTTCCGTCACAAAATCACATTTTTCTGTGCTTTAAAAGCCACGTTCACCCCAGTCCCACCTCAAGCCTGCCTGTGCAGGAACATCCTGCTGCTCCAGGGCCCCTGGAAAACAGCAGGATGGTTCTGCAGGATGGGCGTTCTCAGGAAAAGTGGAATGGAATGGAATATTTCCCTGGAAGGGCTCTCCAACGGTTGAGCCCCAGCTGCAGGATTTAAACGCCACCACTGCCGTCAGAGCTGACACCTGGCCTCTTCTCCTTTGCGGTGGATAAGATCCATCACATGGAATCATGGAATTGTTTGGGTTGGAAAAGCCCTCTGAGATTCTCAAATCCAGCCATCCCCCAGCACTGCCAGTGCCAGCACTGCCCCATGTCCCCAGGAGCCACCTCCACGTGGCTGTGAAATCCCACAGGGACGGGCACTCACCACTGCCCTGGGCAGCTGTTCCAATACCTGACCACCCTTTCCATGAAAAGTTTTCCCAGTATCCAACTTAAACTTCCCCTGGCACAGCTTGAGGCCATTTCCTCTCATCCTGTCCCTGCTCCCTGGGAGCAGAGCCCGATTCCCACCCGGCTCCAACCTCCAAGGAAGCACGGGCACCCTCTGAGTGCTGTGTGCTGACATTTGCCAGGGATCTAGAGTGGCTTTGGTGATTCCATATCTGAGGGAGGCGGGAGATCCGTGGGGACAATCCTGCCCCAGCTGTGCCTGCCCAGCGTCGGGACAGCCCGGGAGAGCCCTGGGCAGGCTGTCACCCCGTGGATAACGGCCCCGGAGCTCAGGCCGTGGAGGCGGGGCAGGGAAAGCTGGGAAGGAACATCTGAGTGCATCAAATGTGGCCATAAAGAGCTCCGGCCCCGGGAACTGCAGGAGCAGGACTGGCCCGAGCTGCTTTTCCCACCCTCCAGCCCGACTGCCCCGCAGCCCCTCTGTGACCATCGCTGTCCTGCTGCTGTTCCCACGCTCGCACTCATTCTCTGCCTCTCGGGCACTCAGCACCCCCAGCCTGGCTCCACAGCCTTCGTGGGGCTTTTTCCTCTGCCCCCTGGTGAGGCCAGAGCTCTCCGGGCAAGGCTCCCACCCTGTCCTTACCGAGGACCCTTTTCATCCCCGGGCTCCTCCAGCTCCGGCCTTGCCTGTGGCTTTCAAACACCGAGCCCCAGCAGCTCACGGGACTTTCCCAAGTGTTTTTGTGCATTCTGACTCTAATGTAGATGCTTAAATAATTCCACAAGTCCCGTGTTGCTCGTTTCGCTTCGAATGCAGCTCGCAAATTAATGGTGCGTGTTAATTGGGCAGCTAATCCCCCTCCCGGAAGAAAAAAATTACCTTAAAAATTATCATCATACTTCTCATTCCTGGTACTGTGCTGCAAACATGTTAAAGGTATTTTAATAAATGAGAGGCCTTAATTAGAGCAGAGTGAGCCCTACAGTGCCCCTACACATAAAATACACATGTGTAGGGTGAAAGAAGAAAGAGTTGGATCCTTTCAAGGCAGGCCCTTTCCTCAGCTCTCCATCTCAGCCTTTTCCATAAAGAAATCCAGGATTCCTTTCATTCAAAGCATAGCCTTTAAATTCCTATACCCATCTCAGGGCAGCATTAAATATTAAAGTCAGATATTAAAATTTCAAGGAACCTAAATTAAACCTGAGGTACTCAAAACTAAGTGTTCCTGAATATTTAATGGCAAAGATTTCGTAATTAACTTCAGAAATCCCTCACACTGGGACAGAGAGGAGCTGCCCAATAAAATGGGACCGTCCCAGTGACCTTCCAGGGGGCTGCAGCAGATGCTGAGAGGTTCAGGTTTCTTGGGCTCTGTGTGATTTCTGTGGCTTCCTGAGGAAGCCTTGCCAGCCCTCGGCCTTCTCCGAGCCGGAATTCCACCGGAGCATCCCAGCTGTCCCATCCCTCCTGCAGCGAGCAGCCCCAAAGGGCCCTGGGGCCGCTCACCAGGCTCAGAGTGGTGGGGAGATGTTGTTTATGGTTCCTTTAACCCCCAGTGTCCTGGGAAAGGCTCCCGGAACTCCTGGGGAAGAGGAGAAATCATCCCGAGTGGAGACGGGGTTTGAACACCCCCAGGAGCAGCTTTCCCTCCGTTACTCGTGAGGGCTCCCAAGGAGCAATTGCCCCTCAGTGCCCTGCAAAGCTCCTCCAGCCGGGCCAGACTGCTCCCAGCAGCACCAGGCCGTTCTCAGCTGGTGCTGGTCAAGCTGCTCCCAAAGGGCGGGGAGAGACATCCGCCCAGCACGGGGAAACAGCTGAAAAATGCCCCAACAGATAGCAAAATGCCCCAGCAGACAGAACAAACACCCCAGGAGATAACGTAACCACCGAAATGAGGATGCCTGGCCTTGGGAAATGGTTGTGCATGAAAGTGATGTGAGAAGGAGTAAGGAAAACAGCGACTAAGAGAGGAAAGAGGTGGTTCGGATTTGGGTCTCTAAAACAGCTCTGGAGCAGCCCTGCCTGTAATGAACTTCCCAGGAAATTAAAGCATTATACAAGAATTAGAGTCTATTATTCTAATCCTCCATCCCACACGCGCTTTATAAAAGGAAAAGTTGCTTTAAATCGATGCTGTGACAAATTTTCACCTCTCCTGGAGAATTTGAGAGCAGCAGATAAGGGCAGGGATGAACAGCACGGGCTGAGCACAGCCAGAGTCCCCGGGTGCTGCCACAAGTGATGGTCTGTGTGTGTAAGGCTTAAAACTGCATAATTAATAGCCCATCATTAGCAATATCCTTAGAGCAGCCAGCTCCTGGGCTCCCCAGCAAGATGTGCTGCCCCTGCTCAGCCCAGAGAGAAGGGTGATCCCTAAAATCTCTTCTGTCTGTGGAAACCTAACAGAGACTGGTGCAAACAGAATATAAAAATATATAAATCACTGTGAAGGGGTTTAAATGCCTTCCCAAAGCAGAATGTTGCTCTAGAGCAGTGGGCAGAAGCAGAATAGCAGATTCAATGGTACAGGCTGTAATTTGGCATTCACAATTTGCCTAATTAAAGTAAGCACACCTTTCCTAGGTCCACGTAGAAGTCACTGAATTGCTGAGGAAGGGGGAAAGGAAGCAGCTCTGTCAGCAGTGACACCAGGTGGTGAGTGACCAGCCCCCAGAAGCTCTGGGGTGTGACACCCTGAGGTCTGGGCTCGAAGGGAGTCGGCTCGGGGACACCTGGGACGGGGAGCACCTCCTCTGTCACCTGGGGCCACCGCTGCAGCTGTCCTGGGGGACAGGGGCCGTGTGAGTGACTGCTCCTGGGCCTTCTCAGTGCACCTGTGCTCATCAAATGTCTTGTGGCTTCCATAAAAACGCATGGAATCCTGCAACGGGGTGGGTTGGGAGGGACCTCAAAGCTCATCCCACCCCTGCCATGGCAGGGACACCTCCCACTGTCCCAGGCTGCTCCCAGCCCCAGTGTCCAGCCTGGCCTTGGGCACTGCCAGGGATCCAGGGGCAGCCCCAGCTGCTCTGGGCACCCTGTGCCAGGGCCTGCCCACCCTCCCAGCCAGGAATTCCTTCCCAATATCCCGTCTAAGTCCTCCCCTTCAGCTGAAGGCAGGGCTGGGATGCTGCAGTGCCCCACAGTTTAAACACAGCTTGTCCATGAGAGCCTGGAACTATTGATTATCCCTCTGCCCTGGCAGACTTTGGATTTTTCCCTCCTGTTGTGCATCGGGGAGCCGAGGGACACGACCTCAGTCCGAGCCCTGAGCACAAACCCCTCAGCTCCTGGTGCATCTTGCTGGTGTTTTAATTACTCTGCTAATTCAGGGAGGCTTTTGCAGAGCAGGTACAGCGGGGCCCCGGGTACCACCTCGGCTCGGAGCCATCTGCCTTCATTCCGCAGGATCTCTGCTCCCGTGCCCAGAGCACGAGGCTTAGGGCATTATCACCTCGTAGAACAATTTCGAGGAATAAATAAGCCCTGAACACCCAGCTCGGCACTAAGCAGCCGACACGACAATAACACCTGAACGATGCGGCAGAGATTAGAGCTAAAAATAGCCTAGAAAAACAAAAATACTTGCAGACAGGTAATGAAAGTGTGTTTTTAAGGTGATTTATTAGGAATTATGAAGCGGTGCTGGCTTTGTGCTGAGCTGTGAACAGTGAAATTGGAATAAACACAATAATCTCACCGTGTTAATAACTTGCTCTAAGACCCCCAGACGTTCCACAGCTCCCTGGCTGCCGAGTGAGGGACACGATTTAAAGGAGAGATTTGGTTTAAAGTCTTTATCTAACCAGAAAAAGCAGTGAGTGGGGGCAGAGCTGCTGGCCCTGCACAGGGCATGGGGAGGAGGCTGCTCCACCTCTCCAGGGCAGGACTTGGAAAGGGAGAAATGAGGCAAAGGCATTCCTGGGGAACCATGGCAGTGCCAGGGGAGGCAACTCCAGAGGGAAAAACCACAGATCAGGACATCCTGCCAGGGAAAATGGGCACTACTGGCACGGCCGAGGGAATTCCCCCTTCTCTGTCCAGGCTGATCCCTGCCTGGCACACCGAGGAGAGCCTGGACAAGCTGGAGCTCCAGCAGCTCTCCAGGGAGGTGACAGTGGCCAATGGCAGGGCCTGGCTCAGGGGGTTGAATAAAATAAAATAAAATAAAATTAAATTAAATTAAATTAAATTAAATTAAATTAAATTAAGTAAAAGAAAATAAAGTAAAATAAAATAAAATTAACCCCTCTCTCTGCCCAACATCCATTCCAAGGTGCTGCTGGAATTCCGCAGATCGTGTGGCCAGTGCCCAAACAATTCAATATTCCAAAGGTGCTCCCTCTTCATTTTAGAATCCCAGAGTGGGTTGGGTTTGGGGGACCCTAAAGCCCCCCAGATGCCTCCCACAATCCCAGGTTGCTCCAAGCCCATCCAGCCTGGCCTTGCCTTTGCTTGCAGAGCACTCCGTGCTCCCTGAAAGCCTCTCCAGCCCCCCATGGCCAGGGAAATGAGGGCAATCCCAGCCTGCTGGAGCCAGCCCCGCTGTCCCAGGGTGGAATTCAGAGCCACAGCAGCACGGGTGGGCCCAGGAGCTGTGTCCCGGGCTCTGTGTCACTGTGTCACTGCCCGGGGCTCAGCGGGGCCCTGGCGCTGGGGGTGGCCCTGAACTGCTTCCCTTGCTCTGGGACTGCTTCCCTTGCTCTGGAATTAGCTTCCCTCTCCTCGGTATTTGACCCCTCATGGGCCTTCTTTTCCCCTCCATGTGTTTGTGCAGCAGCTCAGCCGGGCTCCCAGCTCGGCGCCTCGGAGCCGCCGGGACCCCGTCCCCTTTTATACCCTCAAGTAAATACCTAAACTGTGACCAAGTGGGACTTTCGTTGGCAGCACACTTCGAGGGGAGAGAATAAAACACCCATCAGAAATCCTGTTAGCAGCACTGGTCGCTGTGACAGGGGGAAAACAGCTTTCCCAGGGATTTGATTTCGTTTTTCCTTCGTAGTGGGTGCCGGGCTCTCCCCGTCCCCAGAGCCGGCGTGGAACACGAACATTCCCTCAGCAGTTCTCAGTTCCATATTCCTGCATCCCCCCGGTGCCTCCAGGCACACCACTGCCCCATTCCTGCATCGTTCCTGTCAGAAATACTGACAGCCATCCGGCACCAAAGCTCCCAGTGACGCTGCCAAGGACTGGGAGGGGAATTGGGCTCCTCCAGTCCTGGAGAGCTCCACAGAAACTCTCAAACCATCATCCAGTAGGGCTTGCAAAACAGCTGTTCCTCAGGTTTGGTTTTTTTACCAACAAAATCCAGAATTTTGAGAATCTCCAGCACATTTGTGAGGTCCAAACAGAATCCCAGGATCAGTGAGGTTGGAAAATCCCTCCAGGATCACCAAGTCCAGCCTGTGCCCGATGCCCACCCTGTCCCCAGCCCAGAGCCCTGAGTGCCACCTCCAGCCCTTCCTGGGACACCTCCAGGGATGGGCACTCCAAACCTCCCTGGCAGCCCCTGTCAAGGCCTGACCACCCTTTCCATGGGGAAATTCCTGCTGCTGTCCACCCTGAGCCTCCCCTGGCCCAGCCTGAGGCCGTTCCCTCTCCTCCTGTCCCTGTTCCCTGGGAGCAGAGCCCGACCCCCCCGGCTGCCCCCTCCTGTCAGGGACTTGTGCAGAGCCACAAGGGCCCCCCTGAGCCTCCTTTGCTCCAGGCTGAGCGCCTTTCCCAGCTCCCTCAGCCGCTCCTGGGGCTCCAGCCCCTTTCCCAGCTCCCTCAGCCGCTCCTGGGGCTCCAACCCCCTCAGCCCAGTGATCACTGGGCAGGGCTCACCCAGCAGGAATCACCCAGCGGGGCTCACCCTGCCCGGCTCCTCCTGCCCGCAGGAATCGCACCCTGGAATTGCAGCTCCCGAGGCAAAGCTCCTTCCAGGCAAACAAGGTCTGGGAAGCATTAAGGGGCATGAAGGGAGCCCGGGCTCCTCCCTGCCCAGGGACACAGAGCTCCTGTGCCAGGGCTGCTGCTGGAACAAACAGCACAGCCCTTCTCCCACGGGAATCTAATCCATGCTGGGAGTTAGTGCTGGTGGGGAACAACAGCTCCTCAGCAACACTGAGGGACGAGGGGATGGCTGGGATGCCCTGGAATGCAGTTGGGTTTTGTTGGGATGCTCTGGGATGCAGTTGGGTTTTGCTGGGATGCTCTGGGATGCTCTGGGATGCAGTTGGGTTTTGCTGGGATGCTTTGGGATGCTCTGGGATGCGGTGCCCACCCCGGCCAACCCAGCATTCCCACTCGTTCCCCGTCAGCCCTGGGCAGGCTCCAGGGTCCCCTCTGCCCCCTGTGATCCCTGCAGGCAAAGGCCGGAATTCCCTGGAGCTCCCAGGCCATGGTGCCAGAGCCCAGCAGGCTGACTGGGAATTTCCACTTCCCAGGGAATGCAGCGCAGCCTGGGAGATTCCCAGTGGAAGAGCCTGAGAAAATGACAATTTAAACGGGGTTTGTTTGCTAGAATCAGCTTAAAACAAGAGAAAAGAACACCTGGGAAGAACTCGCTGTGGGATAGCTGGAGCCTGAGCCCTCGGGTTTTCCTGTGATCCACAGAATCACAAAGAATCACGGAGTCACTAAGGCTGGAAAGGGCCTCCAAAATCAGCAATTCCAACCATTCCATCCCATTGCCTGGGAAAAGCTAAACCAGGGCCGATTTTACACAAGGCTGATGAATGAACACCGATATTTCCCATTCATTTCAATCCCTGAAATGCTAAGAAAGCCCTTTGGCAACAGCCCAGGGCTCTTTTTCTTGCAGAATAAATGACTGAGGTGAATCCAGTCTGAAACTGCTCTCTCAAAAAGCAAACCTGCCAGGTTTGACACGTGTCCTGGGAGAGCCAACCACCCACAATCCTCAAATGCTCTTATTGAAATAAATACAAAATCAGACAGGTGCAAACCTCGCTGCTTTAAACAAAGCCAACCCTGCTGGGTGTGTATAACAGAGAGGGAGGGCTGGCCCGGGCTGTTGACTTATGAATTTCCATTTTCCTTCATGGCAAATATTGGCCTTCCCTTCTCATTTCCTACAGAAAGTGAGGCAGAACCATTACATTAAATATGGGGAAGAATAAAAATCAACCTACAAATGGAGGGGTGCGAGTGGGGTCCAGGGCACAGTGAAAAAGCCAGGTAATCCTAAGCAACTCCAGAATGTTTCCAGAGTTGAGCGAGAGCCACACCAGTGATCCAAGGAAAGCCAGGACACGTGGAATGCTCAGTCCCAAGATATAAAAAACTCCAGATATGCCCCTTTCTCTAAAGGACGTCCCACACACGCACCTTAACTGTAAAAAAATCATTTTCGTAGGATTTCCCAAACCTCAGCTTAGCTAAATAAATTTATTCTGATTTTATTAATGATGGGGCCGAAGGAAACTCAGCTGCAGGTGTGTGAGCACCGAGCTGAGGGTACCGAGGGGTACCGAGAGCCACAGACACTGCTGGCCTTGTCCCAGACAAACCAACAGCCCCAGGTACAAGCAAAGCCAACTCCCGCCCCTGCGGGAGCACGGGCAGCTCCCTCACAGGTGGATTCTTGCCTGAGTTCATCATCAATCCAAGAATAATCATGGAATGCTGTGGGTTGGGAGGGACCTTAAAGCCCATCCAGTTCCTCTCTCCTACACCTCCCACTGTCCCAGGCTGCTCCCAGCCCCGTCCAGCCTGGCCTGGGACACTGCCAGGGATGGAGCAGCCTCAGCTTCTCTGCACAACCAGCCTGGAAGCGCTTCTGTAAAATGTGCAATTCTCACCATCCCAGAGCCATAATTTCATCAAATTCCAGGCAATGCCCATCACCCGTCCCTGCCAAAATCCCTCCTCCAGCCCAGCGTCCAGTGTCTGTCTGGAAAGATCAGATCCTGTATTTGTTCCCTGGCTTGTTTACACTGACAGCAGCACAAGCCAAGTGAATCCAAGGAAATCAAATCCCTGGCAGTGCCCTGGTCACCTCTGCACTGCTGCAGAAATCTATTCCCGTGGCTGGGGCCACTCCAACTGCATCAAATTCCACTTAAACTCCATCAGTCAGCAGCAGCCGTGCAGAAACACATTCCCACAGCTCCCGGCAGGGGTGATGGAGCACGGCCAGCTCCCACCTCGGCTCCAGGGGCAGCCGGGGCTGGGAATTCCTCATCCACCCGAGCCCAGGCCGGGAGCACGTTCCGTGTGTGGCCATCCCTCTCTCAGCCCGACAATCCAGCGCGTGGGGCTCGCTCCCAGGGAGGATTTGTTCCCAGGGAGGATTTGATCCTCGCTCCCAGGGAGGATTTGATCCTCGCTCCCAGTCAGGATTTGATCCTCGTTCCCAGATCTGGCTCCATGGGGGGAGCCTGGGGGTGCAGAAGCCCTGAGCTGCCTCTCCCTGAGGGACCCCGAGCCCCAGAGAGGACAAAGCCATTTAACCCAGTAAATGCACGAACAATGGAGATGTTGAGTCTCTTTTCCCTCCATCCCCACTGTTCCTGTCCAGGATTGTATTTTCTTCCCAAATCAGGTTGCAGACTGTACATTGTGTTACAATTAGCAAAGGATAATTATATATATATATAAATATATATTTTACTCTTTTTTATTAATTTCTAAGTAAATCCCCTCAGGATGCCAGGGCACGGTGAGGATTTTCGTTTTTCAAAGTGGTTTACAGTAACTAAACTCAACGGATGCCTTATTCCTGAGGATGGCAGGAGTTTTTGGAAGAGGAACAAGCCCCTATTCCCAGGTCCCTGCGGGAATCCCGGCAGGCAGGGATGCCTGAGGCAGGGAGGGTGTTTCTGTGGAAAGCCAACCTGGCAGCAGGATGGGACCAGAAAGAGGAGTTGGGGTCTGAGAGGCACCTTGAGATCCCAGGCTTGGGTTGACATTCCCAGATCCAAGCACTGGCCCGACCCCTCCAAACCCTCAGGAAGTGGCTGGTGCCTTTTGGGGGGTCTCAAGCCGAGGCAGACAGTTACAAGGCCAAAGCTGCAGCACACAGAGTGTCCGTGTCCGTATCCCACAGATCTCCCTCCTTGCAGTTCCATAAAAATCCTCTTTAAAACACACGGAGATTTTTCCAAAGCCACTCGCTGACTTCCCTGTCCCCTCACTGCTGTACAGCGGGCAGGGAGGAAAATCACTTTTCCGGAAGTTTTTCCTTAGGTTAAGAGCAGAACTTCTCCCAGGATTAAACCACGGTGACATTTCCTTTTCCTCTGTTTCTTTGATTCGTTTAACCCGAGGCTGACAGAGTCCCGAGTTCATCCCAGACTTCCCTCCAGCCTGTAGGGATGAGTGCATTTATTGCTGCATCTGTTCTCCAAATTCAATCCCAAAACGACCCGGAACGAGCGGTTCCGGGTGGGGCCGGGCAGCTCCCGCGGAACCTCCCGGCGATCCAGAGTCGGATCCGGAGCCGTTCCCGCACCACTCTTACCCCTCCCTGGATTGGTACCGAGGGCGGGGGACACAGCACCACTGCGGGGTTCCACCCGCTCTGCGGCGGTCCCTGGCGAGGCTTCCATCCATTCCCGCGGATCCGGAATTCCACCGGCTGCCGGAATCAGGGCAGGCATGGAATGACCCGCCGCGGTGCTGTACCCCCAAACCCACTGCCCCGGCACCAGGAACATCCCGGGAGGGCGTTCCCTCGCAGCCGAGCCCGGGCAGGGCCGACAGAGCCGCGCTCGCCCTGCCCCGAGCCCGCCGAGGGAGCAGGAGCCCGGCCGGCAGCTGAGGATGCAGCAGCGCTGCCGCAGCCCGGGGGGAGCAGCCCGGGGGGAGCAGCCCCGGGGGAGCATCCCGGGGGGAGCATCCCGGGGGGAGCAGCCCGGGGGGAGCATCCCGGGGGGAGCAGCCCCGGGGGAGCATCCCGGGGGGAGCATCCCGGGGGGAGCAGCCCGGGGGGAGCAGCCCGGGGGGAGCAGCCCGGGGGGAGCAGCCCCGGGGGGAGCAGCCGTGTGTCTCGCTTCGATGTGCTCTGTGTGGGGTAGAGAAGGTGGCCCTGTCGTGCGTTGTTCGTGAGCTGTTCTTCCCCAGAGAGGTGTCCCATGTAAAATACGTCAGTGCAAAGTGTATATTTTATGTGAGAGGAAAATACATTTTAATAAAGGTAAAGCTCTGTTTAGCTGTAAAAAATGGCAACTGTTCAAGTGTACAGTAACTTCTTACTAATGTATGAAAATCTGTGATATTTTTGATTTGATTGTATTTGTATTGCCCAAATAAAACATTTTGGCTGTATTGTTCCTAACTCTTACCTTTTCTTTATAAGGGGGGAAGTGTATTTATTTCACAGTAATTGACTTTATTCAGGGAAAAAGAGAGAGGAATGACCAAATTTTCCGCAGTGAATTACCAGCTGCCCTGAGTGAACGTCCCTCTTGTGTTGCAGCTCCTACAATGAATTCCTGGATGGATTTTCCTGCACGTTGCTGTTAATTGGCAAGAAAGGAACAATTCTTCAGCTCAGGCAGAGCTTTGGAGAGAGTCCTCGAGGACTCTGTGAGGGGAACCCTGCAGGGGCTGAGCTGTGACATCCCTGGGGATGGTGGAACTTCAGCCTTAGGACAAAAGGGGGAGAATTCCCAGAGGGCAGGGCTGGATGGGATATTGGGAAAGGATTGTTCCCTGAGGGTGGGGAGGGGCTGCGATGGAATTCCCAGAGCAGCTGTGGCTGCCCCTGGATCCCCTGGCAGTGCCCCAGGCCAGGCTGGACACTGGGGCTTGGAGCAGCCTGGGACAGTGGGAGGTATCCCTGCCATGGCAGGGGTGGCACTGGGTGGGATTTGAGGTCCCTCCCAACCCAGTCTGGGATTCCGGGATCTTCCCGAGCCCAGCAGTTTTGGCGCACAAGCAAACCTGACCAGTGAGAGCTGAGAGGAAAAGCAGCTGCCCTGAGGTGTCCTGGTTATCCACAAATCCCTGCAAGACAGCTCTGGGGGGCGGGGGAGGCATCCAGGGGCGAGAGGCGGCTCCCGGGAGGAAGGAGCCGCTTTCCAGAGGAAACAGAGCTGCTGAAGCGTCTCCCTGTCCCCCAAACACCGCACGGCAATCAGCGGCACAAAGACACCTTTACAGCATCAACCACATCGGCCGCGTTTCCACGGCAACCCCGCCGCGACACCGCTCCCGCTCGGGATGTGCCTGAGCAGCGGAGAAATGAAGGAGTAACGGGGCTCGTGAAGCCACTTCCCCCTCCGAGGGCTCTGGAAACACCTCGGAAACCTTGGCACGCTCCCGAATCGCTTCGCCTGACCCTGGACCGCGGCTGCCTGGGGGTGGGAGCTGGGGACGGGCACACGGGGGGCCGGGAGCCGGGATGAGGAATATCCCGTGCCCGCGCTGCCGGAGCGGGAGCCGGGATGAGGAATATCCCGGTGCCCGCGCTGCCGGGAACTGGGGCAGGATGGGGAAGGCGGAGATCTGGGACACCCCAGGGAGCATCCCAAGCGAGCCTGCCCCGATAAATTGCTGGTTCAGAGGGAACTGGGTACAAACGCTCCCAGAAAGTGGCTGCAGCTCCCGCTGTCCCAGCTCCCCGAGCCGCTGCCCCTGTGACGGCCCTCCCGACCCATCGCAGCGCTCATCGTGCCAGGCAGGGCCCCACAGACCCGAGCCGCGCTCCCCGCAGCCCCTGCTCTGCCGGGAGGCTCGGGGCTCCTGCCCGCCTGGCAGCAGCACAGCTCCCAGCCTCTGCCGCCGGCTCGCAGGGTTTATCCAGAGCTGGGGAGACCTGGGTCGGGGGGCAGGGGGTGTTCCCTGTCATTTCCTTCATCTGCCAGAAGGAGCCTTGGCTGTACCAAACCTCTGGGTTGTGCCCAAAGCTCAGAGGTGTCTGTGAGCTCAGCCACAGCAGCCCAGGGTTGGCAGCACCCCCAGTTTAGGGACCCCCAGCCTCTGCCGACCTGCCCGGAATTCCCACCGGAGGAGCAAGAGCCGATTCCAGCCCCACTAAAAGCGGCCACTTCCAACAGGAGAGAAGTGAACAAACTGAGGGCAGGGATACGTTCAAGGCACAGGAGGAACCCCTGAAGGGCTCAGCTGCTGATGGCACCTCAGAGCTGTAACCCCGAAAATCTGCTGAGCCCAAAAATCTGCCGAGCCCAAAAATCTGCCAACTGCTGTGGCCATGCCCGTGCTCGGCAGGCCCATCCTGGGGGCAGTCAGCCCCAGAGGGACAGTCTGCAGCAGCACAGCTTCCCCCGGGACAAAGCAGCCTGGGCACACGGCCCCAGCTGGAATCTGGGGGCTGTGTGAGCTTCCTGCTCAGCCTCAGGAATTCCCGGGAGTCCCGACCCCGGACCGCTCCCAGTCACGGCACTGCAGCGCTCCCAGGGAGTCGTTGCTTTCTGTCTTCAGGTTCATAAACCCAAAATTTACAGTCTCAGGCAACACCAGCAACAGCATTTCTCTGAAACACCCAATCTTTGCAATTGTGGGATTTATTTAACTCTTTCCGTGGACACCAGGCTGCTCATTCCAGGGAGGAGCACCGGCTCTGTGCTCAAGGCTCCAAAGGGATGATGCCCACCTTGAATTCCCTTTGGCTTTCCCAGAGTGCAGCCTGAATTCCCTTCCCCTGCCCAACGGAGCCTCCTCTGCCCCAGCAAGGGGAAACCAAGGGAATTTTAATCAGGGGGTTTCTATTCCAATCACCGCTGCTCTACTCCGGCTTTATAGCTCCAATAAACCCTTAAAGAGAGTATCAGGCTGGATTTATTTTGATGGATTGCACCTGCCCAGTCTCTTGCATTTTAAGGTGCCTCATTACTGGGTGTTGAGGAATTTAATTTCTGAGCATGTGTAATAAACCTTGTACTCCGGCCACTTAATTGGTTCAGCGGTGCTGCGGTGCCTGGGCTGC
The DNA here is from genome assembly GCA_013399875.1 of Gymnorhina tibicen. Classification (NCBI taxonomy): domain Eukaryota; kingdom Metazoa; phylum Chordata; class Aves; order Passeriformes; family Artamidae; genus Gymnorhina; species Gymnorhina tibicen. Next base: position 168,301 of record VXAZ01008595.1, read on the forward strand.
AAAGCCAATAAAGAGGAGCACAAAAAAGAAGAATATGAACAGTTCTGACTTTGTACAGATAAGCTCAGCAGACGGGTCATGCTTTAATTAATACATGGAGAGCAAAGAATGCTGCCTCAAAGAGAGATTAAAGAACTCCTTGTGGTTATTTGTTTGTTCATTTTCGTGTCCCGCACACATTTAACCACCTGTGCCCCTTGCAGGACCTTCACCTCCGAGTTCATGCACCCCAAGACAAAGGCAACTTGCACATTAAATTCTGGAGGAGTGCAGAGTGCCCAGGAACACTTTAATCATCACCTTTACCAGAGGAGCCTCTCTAATAATTATCCTTACTTAGACTTAAATTCTTACTTAGGGCTAAACTGAGTAAGAGTTAAATTCATTGTTCAATTTCTCTCAGCAAAGCTCTTTGCAAATGGATTTTAGAAAGAGACGGGTGGGGTGGGGTGCTCTGAGGGGCTCAGCGGGGATAACAAAAATGTGCTTTGAGTAGCTTGGTATGGAGGGAGTTAAATGGGGATTAGATATAAATATTATAAACATATATGTATAAATTATATCATAAATAGAACAGAATTTTGCTGCAAGTTACTTTTAGGTGTTTTTGCTTCTTGCATTTGGCAGTTCCAGTGAGCACCTGGCCTGGCACCAGCAGCTCTTCCCTTCCAGGGAAGGGAACGGAGCTGGGAAGGGGCTGGAGCCCCAGGAGCGGCTGATGGAGCTGGGGAAGGGGCTGGAGCCCCAGGAGCGGCTGAGGGAGCTGGGAAAGGGGCTCAGCCTGGAGCAAAGGAGGCTCAGGGGGGCCCTTGTGGCTCTGCACAAGTCCCTGACAGGAGGGGGCAGCCGGGGGGGTCGGGCTCTGCTCCCAGGGAACAGGGACAGGAGGAGAGGGAACGGCCTCAGGCTGGGCCAGGGGAGGCTCAGGGTGGGATACTGGGAACAATTCCTTCCTGGAAAGGCTGCCCAGCCCTGGTGGCCTTGGGGAATGGTTGGACTCCGTGGTCTGAGGGGGCTTTTCCAGCCCGAGCAACCCTGGATTCCACCCCTACGGCTGGGAACACGCAGAGCACTGACCCCACAGCGGTCCCTGCCCCTTGGGGCTGGCCCAGGCGGATCCTTCACACCCCGACACCTCCCGCGGGAGCAGCACCAGCTCCTTCTGGAAGGGCCACCAGGGCCCAGCTTCCCTTTGTTCCCAACAAACAACCCCTCTGGAAAACGCATTTCCTTGCTTTTCCTACCTGCAAATGCCAGCAGGAATTTTAATGGCGAATTTGATTTGCTCGAACAAATGCAGCCTTCATTAGTTGTTATTTTTCCCGGCGATAGGCAGTGGTAAATCCCACACCAGACTTTTGTGACTGTGTCTAATAAATGTTGCCTCAAGCCCTGGTGCTGTCTTTAATAAGCACAAATCTTGCTGCTACCCTGCTTTCCTGTCCTTTCTTCCCAAAAAGAAGCTGCTGCTGCTGCTGCTGCTGCCTCACGCTCCCCCATCCTCCCTTTGTTGGCAGAAAGGAGCATTTTTTCCAAGGTTCTGAACGGAGATTGTTTCCTACACTTTAAAAAAAGGGACCAAAACAACACAAAAAACCCCCTTTGTCTTTATTTGCTGCCCCTTTCCTTAGGAAAAGGAAGAGCCAGTGACATTTGTAGTGCTGGGGGAGCCCAGAACTGCATCAACACCACAAAAATGCTGCTTTGTGGGGCCCTGGGGCCTCAAAGCTCCGAGTCAGCTGCAGGGTGGAACTTCCCGATGGTTCCTGGCTCCCTCCTGAGCCCAAGAGCACCTCTGGAAAGGGAATTTCCCTCTCTGGTTCTCTTGGGGTTTATGGACAGAAACCCTCGGGGGAAGTTCCAGAGGGCAAAGCTGCAGCCCTGAGCCCCTTCCACAACAACAACCACGTGTCCCTTCCCCTTCCCGGACAAGATGAGCTCCCAGAGAACATCCGCAGGACAGAGATGAGAAGGATGAAAGTTCTGACTCACTGCGAGAAGGATTCTGGGGCTATTTCGCAAAGAAGGGGATTTTTTGGGTACATTTACAACATTCCCCAGAACTCAAGGTGAGAATAAAACTCTGGAGGGACGTGGAGAGTCCCATCCTGCAGGGGACAGTCCTGAGAGATGCCCTTGGCAGGGGCTGGAACGAGAGGAGCTTTGGGGTCCCTTCCAACCCAAACCACCCCATGCCTCTGTGAACATAGGGAAGAAGGAAATGCACCCTCATGTTACTGCAATCATCTCCTACTCTCCCTGAACTTCCTTTATGCTCTTCCTTACTTTTTATAAAACCTTTTTTTGCCAAAACCCCGAAGCTCAAGCCCAAGATCACCCAGGCAGCTCTTTCTCTGTGAGTGTGTTCCTCCCCAGTAAAAGTCATACCCAGGAAAATCGAATTTAATCCATTGATGGGGACCCATAAAACAAAGTCACACATGGTGGACACAGAGTCATTTATGGCACTGGAGACTCCCTGATTACAGCCATACATACAGGATGGATCCCTGGGGAATGATATAAAGGCAGTTCATCCACAGGGGCACCAAGAGGGAATGATTCTGCCATTCCTGTAATCACCACTGGCTGTCCTGAGCCGGAGGGACCCACAGGATCCCTGACCCAGCTCCTGGCCCTGCACAGACCCCAACACCCCAACAATCCCACAGGATCCCTGACCCAGCTCCTGGCCCTGCACACACCCCAACACCCCAACAATCCCACAGGATCCCTGACCCGGCTCCTGGCCCTGCACACACCCCAGCAGTCCCAGCCCGTGCTGGGAGCACTGCCCACACCCTCCCGGAGTCCTGGCAGAAGGAGCTTTTGGAACACATTTCTGTGGTTCCCGGGTGCACGGCCCCGGGACACGCAGGGATCTCTCCTCGGCCGCTGCCTCGGTCCCGCGGGGCCCTCACAGACCGCGGTGACCGGTCTGTATTTCCTCTTCAGACCCTCGGGCCCTTTCCCCCTCAGTTTTCCCGGTAAATCCCATCTGTTCCCACTCTCAGGGCACTGCCACCACGTGCCTCACGAGCAGGAGCCGATCGCACCCCCGTGATAAAGCACAATAAACGCAACCCCTGCAAGTACCCAACCTGGACTCCTCAGAACGCAAAACGTCGCCCTCCGGGAGCACATAACCCAAAATATCCTGCGGGCAGGATAACCAGGCAGTGCCCAGGAATTCCAGGAGCCCGGCTGGGGCTGCGGCCCGAGCTCCCTGCACCCCGGTGCCGGCCCCAGCCCTGTCCGAGCGCTGCTGGCCCGGGGACACTCGGCCCTTTGGCCGGAGCGGCCTCCGCCGGCCTCCCCACACCCGGACACACCGCTGGCCCGGGGACACTCGGCCCTTTGGCCGGAGCGGCCTCCGCCGGCCTCCCCACACCCGGACACACCGCTGGCCCGGGGACACTCGGCCCTTTGGCCGGAGCGGCCTCCGCGGGCAGAGGCACCCCCGCAAGGCTCCCAGCCCTTCTCCCCTCTGGGCACTGAGGAACGCCGGGGAAGCGCTGGGGGAGCCCCAGGCTGGGCTCAGGGAAGGCTTTCCCTTGAGCAGGCCCGGCTTTGATGGGATCCGGGAGCTCCCACCCTGCTCCTGGCCTTGGTGCCCCCGCACCGGGCACTCCCCAGCTGCCATTCCCGGGAACGGGGACCGAGCACCTTCGGTGCAGAAGGGTGAAGGGTCTGTGAGCCAAATAAAAAGTGTGTTGTTTAAAAACAGCTTTGAGAGCTTCAAGGTGGGGAAAGAACTGGAATTTTGTTCCCTCTCCCTCCTGCAGAGGATTAGGTTTTCCACTCCAGAAACTGTCCAAGGATCAGCCAAACAANTTTGGCCGGAGCGGCCTCAGCCGGCCTCCCCACACCCGGACACACCGCTGGCCCGGGGACACTCGGCCCTTTGGCCGGAGCGGCCTCAGCCGGCCTCCCCACACCCGGACACACCGCTGGCCTGGGGACACTCGGCCCTTTGGCCGGAGCGGCCTCAGCGGGCAGAGGAACCCCCGCAAGGCTCCCAGCCCTTCTCCCCTCTGGGCACTGAGGAACGCCGGGGAAGCGCTGGGGGAGCCCCAGGCTGGGCTCAGGGAAGGCTTTCCCTTGAGCAGGCCCGGCTTTGATGGGATCCGGGAGCTCCCACCCTGCTCCTGGCCTTGGTGCCCCCGCACCGGGCACTCCCCAGCTGCCATTCCCGGGAACGGGGACCGAGCACCTTCGGTGCAGAAGGGTGAAGGGTCTGTGAGCCAAATAAAAAGTGTGTTGTTTAAAAACAGCTTTGAGAGCTTCAAGGTGGGGAAAGAACTGGAATTTTGTTCCCTCTCCCTCCTGCAGAGGATTAGGTTTTCCACTCCAGAAACTGTCCAAGGATCAGCCAAACAAAAATACAGAATTCTGATTGCACTGACTCTCCCCAGGAAACACCTCCCACAATTAAAAATTCCCATTTTCCGCCTGGTTGCTCACTTTGGAGCATCCTTTCAGAGCATGGGTGTGTGCTCTTCCCCCCATTATTTTTCCCTTCCTTCTTTTATCAATACTTTTTACTTTGGCAATCTGAAATTCCTATTTTTATCTGTCCAACCCAGCCTTGCTGAGACGTGCTGGGTTCGGAGTGGAAGCGATAAACCCACAGAAATCCAGAGATAACGGCAAAATTTGCCTCCTGTATTTTTATTCTTCTCCTCCTGCCAAGTTTGAAATGCAAATTGCAGGGACCTGTGGTGTAGTGCTTAGAGCCAAACAAATGCAGCTTCAAGTCAAAAATCTTATGCAGAGCCAGAGCAGGCTCTGAGGATTCCCGGGCTCGGGCTGGAGCTCGGAAATGCCACGGAAGGCACATTTCATCCAGAATGTGACGTGTCAGGACAATCTAGGCAGCAAATTAATTCCCAGGCTGGCTCTGTGACATTTATCTCAAGTGCCCAGTTGCTCGCTGGCACTTTCTGCCCCTCATTATTGTCCCTACACGACACTAATAAAATTCCCGCTGTTTTTGATATCCTGCATCTCATTTTGTTCCAGCCGCCAGGCCGGGAATTTCCATCAGTGATTGTTTTCCCGAGGTTCCAGATGCCGAAGGGCTCCAGGTGAATGGGAGTCCTCTCCTCACTCTTCCAACCACGCCCTCTGCTCTGGGGCAGCTCTGGGCCCCTCAGGACAGACCCTGAGGGGCTGGAGCGTGTCCAGGGCAGGGAACGGAGCTGGGAAGGGGCTGGAGCCCCAGGAGCGGCTGAGGGAGCTGGGAAAGGGGCTCAGCCTGGAGCAAAGGAGGCTCAGGGGGGCCCTTGTGGCTCTGCACAAGTCCCTGACAGGAGGGGGCAGCCGGGGGGGTCGGGCTCTGCTCCCAGGGAACAGGGACAGGAGGAGAGGGAACGGCCTCAGGCTGGGCCAGGGGAGGCTCAGGGTGGACAGCAGCAGGAATTTCCCCATGGAAAGGGTGCTCAGGCGTTGGCAGGGGCTGCCCAGGGAGGTTTGGAGTGCCCATCCCTGGAGGTGTCCCAGGAAGGGCTGGAGGTGGCACTCGGTGCTCAGGGCTGGGGACAGGGTGGGCATCGGGCACAGCTTGGGCTCAGTGATCCTGGAGGGATTTTCCAACCCAGATGATTCCATGACCCTGGTATTCTGCCCAGAGCAGACAAGGACAGGGGTCCAGCCTCTCCCCAGGGCTGCTCCCCTCGGAGGGGATCCTTTACCCTGCTGCCGCCAGGGACAGACACAAACGTCAGGCAGTGACAGCCTTTGAACCAAAATTCACCTCTGGCTTCTAATCCCAGATTCTGTTTCAAAACTGGGATGACAGAAAGGTCAGAAGCCACAGCTCTTATTTCCAGCTGCCATCTGTGTTCCTTTGGAGATGGAAGAGTTCAACCTTTAAGCTTCCCCCACACCTCTGTGGTTCCATCTCCTCTTCTAAGGATTGTTCAATAATAACAAATCCGATTTCTCCTCGGCAGCCGGCGACGTTCTGCTTCTTAGAAATACTTAAGAAGAAAGGAATCATAAAATATTGAACATATCACACAAGAGCTGCGTGTTGGACTCCAGTCACTCTGAAATAGACTTATTTTTTTTCTCCTGAACAGAAACTCATAGTAAGGAACAAGAACATAAAAGGAGCAATAACAGATAACACAGAGCTGAAAAACTGTTTCTCTGAATATTAGAGGAACGTACTTATGATAAATGATCCTTCCCCGCTATTGTCTGCCCCAGAAAAATCTACCAAGGGCTGGTAAGTTAAATCTCAGCATTTTCTTCCCCAGGCTTCGCTGTAAAGCAGAGCTGGGTGAGGACACGGCCGGGCAGGGGCTCCCCGTGCTCCAGGCACTGCCAGGGCTCAGGGCTCTGCTGGTGCCTCCTGGGCGAGGATTCTCCAGGAGAAAAGCAGGATGGAAATGCAGTGCTGGGAGCTGCTGTAACCCCTGGGCTGCCTGGGGCTCAGGGCTGGTCCTGGTTGGGGGCACAGGACAGGCACGAGGGGTGTCACAGGACAGTGACACATCTGCCCAGCAGAGCCCTGACAGCGCAGGGACACCCAGCAATCCATTAAATCCAGGAGTGGAACGACGTGGAATCACAGAATTGTTCAGGTTGGAAAAGCCCTCCAGGATGATCGAGTCCAGCCTGTGACTGATCCTCACCTTCTCAACCGGCCCAGAGCACCGAGTGCCACCTCCAGCCCTTCCTGGGACACCTCCAGGGATGGGCACTCCAAACCTCCCTGGGCAGCCCCTGCCAACGCCTGAGCACCCTTTCCATGGGGAAATTCCTGCTGCTGTCCACCCTGAGCCTCCCCTGGCCCAGCCCGAGGCCGTTCCCTCTCCTCCTGTCCCTGTTCCCTGGGAGCAGAGCCCGACCCCCCCGGCTGCCCCCTCCTGTCAGGGACTTGTGCAGAGCCACAAGGGCCCCCCTGAGCCTCCTTTTCTCCAGGCTGAGCCCCTTTCCCAGCTCCCTCAGCCGCTCCTGGGGCTCCAGCCCCTTCCCAGCTCCGTTCCCTGCCCTGGACACGCTCCAGCCCCTCAGGGTCTCTTGTCCCAGTTAAAACTGCCCCAGTTAAATCCCATCAACACCTCCTGGAGCAGCCACAAAGTTTGGATTTTCCCAGTCTCAGGGCACGGTGCAAAAGCACCAGCACAGAGGTCACCGGGAAGGGGAAATTCTTCTCCAGCAGCAACATGAGCCCAGGAGGAAAAAATGCATGAAACTCCAGATGAAGAAGAAATAGTGCTTAAAGATCATCCAACTCTTCCTCCTTGCCTCCTCTTACTTCATAAATCATTTTGTTTATGTAAGGGAGAACAATAAAGCAGGCCAGATTTAGAAAACATTTTTTCCTGTCAACGAGCAGAATGATTGATGCTGTGCAAAACCAGTATCTAAGTAGGAAAAAAAGCTTTCAGGGATGATTTACTGAAACCCTGCGAACAATTGGATTTGGATGCTGAAAAATAGCAACTCTTGAGACTAAATTAATTAATGAAATATTTGGGAATGGCCTCGAATAGTTAGAACTAAACAGAAGGGGGGGGAAATGGCATAAGATTGTCTTCAATTTCAACCTACTCTCCACATTATAAAAGAAATTATTTAAGAATAACAGCGTAGCCCGAATATGTGAAGAGAGAAGAGGAGCCTTGAACAGTGGAGCCTTATCAGGAGGCCTTGGTGGCTGTAGGACAAGGCCCCAGCGGGGCTCTGGGATGATAATTCCGCGCCGGTGGTGACGGAGCGTTCCCTGAGCCCCGCGCTCCGCTCCTGGGAGCGGCGCAGCCCAGAGGAGCCGTGCCGCGGGCAGGAGGGGCGGCAGGGCCGGCTGGGAGCTGCCCTGCACCGCCATTCCCGGGAATGGGAACGTTCCGTAGCTCCACGGGCGGAGGGCTCCAAGGAATGGGCTGGAGAGGCTGCCAGGAGGGACCGGACAGGGGCTGGGGCTCGCTCGGCCAGGGAAGGGGAGAGGGAATTTTCCCTCTCCTGGGATGGGTGGGAATGCTTATTGAACTGGGATATTTGTCCTGGCCAGCTCCAGTATCTATAGAAACACGAGCTTCCCACTTGGCTGGGAATATTTTGGGAGCTGCCTGGCCCAAGATGATTTTTCTTCTCCGTGCTCAGCTTTGAAGCCTTGGCAACACACAAACACTGCATTTATTCCAACCCTTTCCCACAGCTCTTGCCTGGCTGGAAATATGTTCCATGGGTTAAAACATCAACTGCTTGAGAGCTGCCAGCTCCTGCGTGGTGTGACCCAAACCCTTCTGGGATGCTCTGGCTGCACAAGACCAGCAGATCCGCACGCTCCCAGCGGGAGCATCGTGGGCTCAGCATATCCCTGCTCCCTGCTTTGGAATTGAACCCCACACATCCTGACTTGGAATTGTCTGCCTGGGGTCTTCAAACCTGTCCTGCTTCGGATCCAGCCTCAGGGGTGGCGGCAGCTCCGCGGTGCCACACTCAGAGCAGGACACGGTGGCTCCTGAGGGCTGGAGAGGCACAGGCTGGGGAAGTCAAATGCTGCAAACTTGGTTTCCCTTTCCTTCTGCTGCCAGTCATCACACTGGACTGTGGAATCACAGACCCGCACAATGGTTTGGGTTGGAAAAGCCCTCTCAGGCCATTGAGTCCCAGCACTGCCAAGGCCACCACTGCCCCACGTCCCCCAGTGCCACATCCACAGGGGTTTAAATCCCCCCAGGGGTGGGGACTGCACCCCTGCCCTGTGCAGCTGTGCCAGGGCTGGGCAGCCCTTTCCAGGAAGGAATTTTCCCAAATGTCCAACCTGAGCCTCCCCTGGCCCAGCCTGAGCCCTTTAGGGTCCCTGCCTGGGCACCTCCAGACCCGTTTGTCACCCAGCTCACCGGGACTGCAGGGCTTTTATCTCCTCAGTGAGTCTTTCAGAGAAGGATTTTGTGCTGTTTTCCACGAGATTTATACCCAACCTCCGTCTCTTCCAGGTAAAGAGAAATCACTTCACTTTTCCCATTGTAGTTGGATGTGGATATTAATCTCCAGGAGTCTCCACACAGAGTCCATCACCTCCAGGTATCAACCTTAATGCAGAGCAGTGAGTCAGAAGTGGCTGAAATCAAAACACACTGAAAATAATCCCTTTTGCCTCTCATCCGTCCCTGCTCTCCCGGCTCGGAGCTGTTTAAGGCGTTCCATGTCCTGCCTCTGAGCAGGATTTTTTGTTTCCTATGGATCTCCAATTTTCAGATTCACTCTCCTGACATCGCTGAGAATGAAGCTTGAAATACAGAGATTTCTTCAAGGCAGGATTTATGTGAGTTTAACTAAGACCCAAAGAATAATATCTACAGTTTCTTGAGGGGAAATGATTTTTAGCTTCAATATTTTGTCTGGCTACGTCTGAAGAACATGAGACACTTCCCAGAAAACCATTCTCACGGATAAATGACACCCCCAGCAGAAATCTCTGGGTTTTGCTGGAAAACATTCCTATTTCACTGTGTGGAAAATCCATCCGTGGCTGGAGCTGCTGAAATGGAACTGACCCACTGGGCAAGGGAAATAAAAACAGCTAATCCTGGAATAAGGGGGATGCAGATAATGTGCATTTTAATGGGAAAATACAGACAGAATCACACAACAGGAACATAATGTGTGTGAAGAGAATTAATCAACATTCTGAGACATGCCCAAAGCAGAGGGTTCAGTCTAGGAAGGGGATTTAGGGCTGATTGTTTGCTCCAGAGCTGGTTTAACTGGTGAGATCACAGAACCCCAGAATCATGGAATGGTTTGGGCTGGAAGGGACCTTAAATCCATCCAGTGCCACCCCTGCTATGGCAGGGACACCTCCCACTGCCCCAGGCTGCTCCAAGCCCCATCCAGCCTGGCCTGGGACACTGCCAGGGATCCAGGGGCAGCCACAGCTGCTCTGGGCACCCTGTGCCAGGGCCTGCCCACCCTCCCAGGGAACAATTCCTTCCCAAGAAGTTTCCTCTTGTATTTCTCACTCCTGGATCCAAACGCCCTTGGTTTATGATAAATTTCAATGCATTAATTAAAACCAGGTTCATTATTCATTTCAACTCCTTTCCGCACATCCTGGGACTTTTTTTAATGAATGACTAAACCGCTGTCCCTGTACCACTGCAGTTGGCTTGCACCTGGGGCTCACCCACAGCACAATCACCGCAGAGCAGCTCGGTGGAGCAGCTCTCCCCAAGGCCACCGACTCGCTGTGCTGTGTTTGGGGGAGGGCTGGGGAAGGGCAGTTTGCCAGGTTTTAGGGGATTCGGGAGCCTTGGCTGTGCAGGTCTCTGCTGCTCTGTGCATTCCCACGCACGCGGTGCTAAAGCTCTTCCCACAGATTCTTTCTCAGCCAAACGGCCCGTAAACCTCACAATTTATTTATCCATTCCCACCAGTGATGCTCGGGACCTCCCGGAAACAACATTTATTTTCATTTTTTAGCAATTTCTCGGCAATATAACATTTCCCAGTGTTAACACCACCAGCAGCAACTGTAAATGCTGGTGAGGAGCCAGGGTTCGACCCTCCTGCTTTAGCACATGGAATTTATTTCCCTGTTCTCGGCCCTGCCTCAGCCCATCCCTGTCCTGCCCAGAATCACGGAGTTAATGGATTAGCGGGGCAGGAACAGCTAATTACTGGAACATCAATATTTCCATGCTTTGGAGGATCAGAGGCCACCGAGAAATAGACGTGGGTTTAAATCAGGGCTTTGATTGTGAGCTCATCCTAAAGAGTAATTATCAGTGGGTGTTAGTGCACGCTGTGACTGTTAATCGTGGGCTGGGGGGTAAAACTTCCGCTGCAGCAGGAAACTTCAGCCTCGCAGCTCCTGGATGTCGAGATCGGCTGATCTTTACAGAATCACGGAATCCTAAAGGTCGGGAAATTCCCTGAGCCCGTCGAGCCCAACCATTCCCCAGCACTGCCAAGGCCACCACTGCCCCGTGTCCCCAGTGCCACATCCACACGGCTTTGAAATCCCTGCAGGGATGGGGACTCACCCCTGCCCTGGGCAGCTGTGCCAGGGCTGGGCAGCCCTTTCCAGAAGGGAATTTTCCCAACATCCAACCTGAGCCTCCCCTGGCCCAGCCTGAGGCCGCTCCCTCTCCCAGGGATCCAGGAGCAGCCACAGCTCCTGTGGAAGGTTCCTTTGGAGGAAGCTCTGGTCAGTTGGAGGTGTCTGGCACAAGTCAGACATCCATTGATCTCCTCAGTGAATGAATCAGATCCGTCAAGTACAAATTGATCTAAATATCGGAATTTTCCTATGTAAATGTCAAGGCTCTACAGACAGCAATTAATGAACGATGAGATGAGCACTGGGGGGTTGTAAAGGTATTTTGGGGAAGTAAATGGAAATAGCAGGCACTGCTTGCCAGTGACCTGCCCTGCTGGGAGCTCAGTCTCTCCCCGGAGCTGCTGAGGCCCTTGGCTCCAGGGACATGTGCATGTGTCCCTGGAACACCAGGAGCTGCTGCTGAAGCACAGGAAGCTGTAGGAGCTGGGGGGAAAGAGAGGGGAAATGGGAACCAAGGAAGAACAGGCCAAAAGAAAGAGAGTAATTGCGAGCAAGAATATTCCCATCGGAAATGGAGCACTGAGAACTGCACAGGACAAGGTTTTTGTTCTGAACATACTCAGACGAAACCTAAAATGACTCAAATCTTTACATTTTTATCAATGGCCTTAATACACTTTGCCATTTAATTGTATAAAGCCATCCTTTGCAAGAGTATCTGTACTTTTAAAAATAAATTGTGCTTTTAATTTCAAAAACCCCTCAACGTCCCATGAAAAGCTACAGATGGAGTTTCCATAGAGAGTTGTTTGAGTCCTTCCCGCATTGAACATGTCCTCAGAAGAGCCTTGCTGCACCTGCTGCTTTACATCTCTGAATATTCATAGTCCAGCCCGGAGGGAGCGCTGGGGGGGCTGTCCCAGCACGGGGGTGGCCCCTGGGAGTGGTGCCAGGCCCTGGACTCACCCCATCCCACCCAGCCCCAGCTGATCCCACTGCTCAGGCACACGGGACTGCGGCCAGCAGGGAGGAATCGTTCCCTGGGAGGGTGGGCAGGCCCTGGCACAGGGTGCCCAGAGCAGCTGTGGCTGCCCCTGGATCCCAGGGAGTATCGAGCACCACTGTGCCCACTGAATATGGACACAAAATGCCACATCCCTGATTCTCTGAGCAGTTCCAGGGGATGGCCGAGAGTGGTCAAAGCTGAGAAGGAACCGCCCAGGAGCAGTGGGAACGGGAGCACATGGAGGAATCCTTGGAAAATGCAACATTTGGTCACTTTTAGCACTGCCAGCGGACTTCATTCTCCTCGGGAGACTTTAACCTCACAGCGAGAAGAAAGCTCCGTGTTTCACCTCAGGAACGAATCCCATCTCCGGAGCCAGCTGGGAGGTTTATTTCGGTCTGGAGCCGTTGCCACGCAACGAGGAGAGGCCCCGGCTCCTCAGGATGGAGCCCGGAGCTCCAGCCACTCATCCATTGTGTGCCTCAGATGAGTTTGGGTGACCCCACACCCACCTGTCCTATTCAGCGATTTAAACACTCCAACCACACCATCTTGACCTTCCCTTCCCAGCCCCTTCTCCTGCTGAAGGTGGGGAGAGGGATGAGTGCTCACGGCAGGAATTAAACCTCAAGAGTCCTCCTGAGCCTGATTTGATTGACACTCCAGCCCCTTCCACACAAATCAAAGGGACCCACAGGGCCTCTGGGAATAACAGTTGGGTTTCTGAAATGTTTGGATCCAAGAGACAGAATAAAGACACAATAATTAAAAAATACATCTTGACAGCATGCACTGCTAAAAAAAATTCAATTGAAAGGGAGTAGCAGGAGATGTGTCACGCTCCCTCCTCAGAGGTCTGCCAGCCAAACCCGAGGATTCTGTATAAGGAACCGAAGAAGGTGTTTAGATTGGATGCAGAAATCCGTGGGGTCTGTTGGACCCCTCTGGGTCAGGGGTGAGGCTGGAGAAGAGCCTGGTGCAGAAGGAGGGGGGAGCAGGCACAAATGAAATCACAGTTTATTCATCAGAAAATGCTGGGTTGGGAGGGATCCCCAGGATCGTGGATCCAGCTCCTGGCCCTGCACAGACACCCCAACAACCCCACCCGTGCCTCCCTGGGGGATGCAGGGACCCTGGGCAAACCCTGTGCACACGTGCAGTGCCTCTGCTGGGAGGCCACTCCGACACGAGAATGAACCTCCACATTGTCATTTATTACAAATTCTAATGAAAATAGAGAGAGGGATTTTTATTTCTTCCTTCTGAGCATATGTAGAATTTTAACACGAGCATTTTATTAAAAATCAGAGTTATGAATCATTCATGGCCAACAAGTGACTCCCACTTGTTGGCAGAATGACCCGAGCTTGGCTTTTCACTGACAACAAATAAAGCGGCGCTTAATGAACCCAGACAGGTTGTTCTGAAGGCACCGAAGAAGCAAAATCAGGTGGATTTTTAGGATTCAAAAAAAATTATATATTTTGTCAGCATCTCACTGGGGTTTTTTTTTCCCCCTTTTTTGAATAATGAATGGAGTTGTTTTAAGGCAGTGTTAATGCCGGGAGTGCTGGGTGAGGGATTCAATTGAGAGGCTGTCACAGGGCTCTGTTGTCTCACTGACAAGAGTTGTCATGTCCCTGTGACACCTGATGTGCACAGCCTGGCTGATAAACGGCTGAAAGATGGAATTGTCACTCTCCATTACCTGGCACCAGCAATTACCTGGCTGGGCAGCCCCGGGGGGACAGGGCGGTGGGAGGCGTGGATGCCCCCGAGGGAGCCACTCCAGAGCCTGGCACAGAGGGATTGCTGCCAGGTCCGGTGGAAATGAGGATTCCGGGGATAGTTTCTGTGGCTGTGCTTCGGCAGGGACAGAGGAGGGTGTGAGCACGTGGGAGAGGGAAGAGGGGAGAGAAGAGAACACAGAGGCCAGGCTGGGTGGGGCTGGCAGCAGCCTGGGCTGTGGAAGGTGTCCCTGCCCGTGTCCCTGCCAGGGAACGAGATAAGCTTTAACGTCCCTTCCAGCCCAAACCATTCCGTGATTCCCTGATCCATGGGCACCTTCAGCTTTGATGGGGAACAGTGCACATGCTTGTAGAAAGGAGCCCGAAGCGTGGAGCTGGTACCTCCTGGGAGGTAATTTAAATGGAAAAGTTTCCAGCTGTCAGTGGATTTTCTGCTCCTCAGAAGCCCGGCGGTGGCAGTTCCCTCCTCTGCCACCTGCACTGCCGCTGGCAGCAGGAGGAACATCTGAAAGCGCCGTGCCCCTGGGGATTGCTTCCAGTGTCCCTTGGATCTGCCTCGTTCTTCAGGGAGGCTGTGGGAATGGCTCTGCCATAACCATGGCAACGCGGAGAGCGTGCGCAGCGCTCCCGGCTCCCGCCGGTGACAACAGCGGAGCCAGCATCGCACCCTGCCCGGGCTCGGGAGGGACCCTGGGGGCTGCTGGCCCTCCGGGAGGGACGGGACGCCCTGGACGCTGCTGCGGGATGTGGGTGGGGTCGGACGAAGCCGCGGTGACCCGATCCCACCCTGGGGACAGAGCTGCCGCACCCGCAGACCTCCCGGGGTCCCCCGGCACCCACCCGTGCCTCACTCAGTGTCTGCATCGCCCCCTCGCCACCGGTCTGGGTTGGACTCGGGATCTGATCCAGCCTCAGGGAAAGGTGTGGTTGATACATCTCAGAAAGGTTTTGGGGAAAGTTCTGTCCTGAGGAGGTGCGGAGCTGTCAGCCCCCAAACCCCCCTGAGCTGGAGACCCAGCAGCTGCCCGGGCTGGGCTCTGGCTCTGGATCCACTGAACTTCCTTTGGATGGGAGTCACATGTAGGTTCGAGCATGATGTGAACTGAAACTGCATTTTGAACTCCTCCTTCTATTTAGAATAAGGACAAACAAACTTTACCAGGAGTTTTCTTCTGCACTCAGAGAGAGAAGAGGTGGAAGAAAGGATTCTGCTCCTCGGTGGCCCCTCCTTTCGCTGTGAACAGGACACTCAGAGTGACTCTGGCTGTTGGTGTCACCGTAACTGGGGGCCCTGCAGGAGCACAGACTGATTTCACTGCACTGTGCAGAGCTGCAGCAGACCTGCCTGTGAAATCCAGGATATTTGCATTGTGGCTGGTAAACGGCCTTGTGTGGGATTCCCAAATTCTCTGGGAGCCAAGGAACACTCGGGCTTCTCCTTGGACATCCAGAGGATCAGGCCACAGGGATGCACCTCTAGGAATGACCCAGCAAACCATGGATGACCCTCTGGGCTGCTCCCTCCTTGGGGCTGTTCAGTTCCTTGAGCCAAACTCTTCCTCTTTGTTTGTTTGTTTGCTTGGTTGGTTGGTGTTTTATTTTGTTAAAACACAACTTGGAGAAGAAGCCAAATATTTCCCATCAGTGAGATGCAAAAGCAGAGAGCAGCAGTGAACTCCAGCTGTAAGGAGCCACTTCAGCACCCAGAGGAGCCAAGTCCTGCCCTCAGAGTTTGGTGCAATTCAGTGCCTTCAACAAGAACATGGCTCAGAGTAATAATATTTGAGTTAAAATTAGTGCGAAAACTTGTCGGTACAGTTTCTTTTGGAATTGTTCCTTACCCTTTAATGTACAACTGGCACATTCCCATGGACTGGGATCCGCGTGAACAGACTGCAGCACTTGTTTATGGAGGCAGGCTGCCAGAGGAAGAGATACTTTGGCAAATACATTTCATTTACAAGAACAAAGTGGGAAATAGTGGTTGAAGCCGACTGTTGGGAAGGGGTTAATTATTTCTGTGCCCAAGTTACACTTTTGTCAATGTCACACCAAATTTCAAGGAGCAAACCTGAAACCTGCAGGAGTAACTTGATCTGCAAAGCCTTGCACGGAGCGCTGCTGGTTCCGCCAGGGGCAGAGGTGTGGAAAGCCGGAGTTGAGGAAGCGAGGAAAC
The DNA here is from genome assembly GCA_013399875.1 of Gymnorhina tibicen. Lineage (NCBI taxonomy): Eukaryota > Metazoa > Chordata > Aves > Passeriformes > Artamidae > Gymnorhina > Gymnorhina tibicen. Next base: position 184,248 of record VXAZ01008595.1, read on the forward strand.
CTCCCCAGGAAGAGCTGGAGCCTCCAGGGAGGGGCACGCTGGCAGCAGGAGGTGCTCGGATGCCACCCGGACCGACGTTCCTGGAGAGGAGGAGCCAGGAATTCCAGGAATTCCTCGTTAGAGGCAGTGTGAGGAGAGCAGGGCGGGAGCAGCACACAGCAAAGGTTAATCACATCTTGTTTTCCTTGACAACCACTCCTTAAATGATGAACCTTTTCCAACCTGGCTTTTAAAAATATATATATTAGATCTTCCTTTCACCTGCCTCACCATTACTCCTACACTTGCCCATTAAATGCCTTTTCCCCAAGAAATTTGTGTTCAGAATCAGGTTCTTTGAAGCACAGTAATTAATGCTGTCAATGGGGGCATTATTTAGCCTGCATCTCCCCTCTGGGGTTCAAACACACCTCTGAAGTTTATAAATATTGGCTTATTTATGTCTGTTTTTCTGGAACACGTCCCCTCCCTTCCGGGAGCAGGTTTAGAGAACACGATTCCTGCTTTCCCTGCTGGGAGTGCCATGCCTCTGGTGACACGGGAGCGCAGAGCCCTGCCAGCATCATGCCCCGACATCCCACACATCCCGTGGCTGGAACCAGTCCTGCCCACCCGCACTGCCAGGCTGGAATGCTGGAAATGCCTTTTGTGTTTTCCAGAGACACTGGAATACCGGAGGAGGAGGTTTTGCTGTCCCCACGGAATGATCTGCACCAGCAACGTGCTGGAACAGGAACAAATGACAAGAATTTGTGGGCTTTTTCTTGTCTGACAGACTCCTCTGATTCCAGAGGGGAATCCTGCAGTCCTTTCCTGAAAGACATCCCAGCGGAGGGGAACAGAAGGAAAAGTGGAAGGAAAACAGCAGCGAGCAACCGCAGAGCAGTTTCTTGGATAAGCACGGAATCACAGACTGGTGTGGCTCAGGAGAGGCCTCACAGCTTGGTGACTTCTCCCGAGCAACGAGGAAAACTTGACTTCATTTCACGCCTGCTTTGAAGACTGAGTTTAAAAACCTAAACCCAACCTCCTGTGGCTCCAAAAGAGCCTCCTAACCCGAGCTGCCAACGCCGAGAGAATTGAGGGCAAGCGCACGTTTGGATGTCCCTGTCAGAGGAGCGCAGCGCATCACGAGGCTGATTGACCCCTGAGCCGAGCCCCAGCACTGAGGCAGCTGCCTGACAGGAGGGATTTGCTGGAGAAAATCCCACATCTCCATCAAGCTGAGACTCCAGGAAAGGCTCTGTCAGCCACGGAGCCGGGGGGAGGACGTGCTGCTGTTGTTCGGGAGTAAAGATTTAACGAGGAATGTGATCCATTCCCACATCCCTGCCGAGTGACCAGTGAAATCCTGTGTTTTTCCGGGATCAGGGCTGCCAGGGGCTGGGGAGGCTCAGAGCAGAGCACGTGGGTGAGGTGGCGAGGCTCCTCCTTTGAAAGCTGAGGGGGTTTCACACACTGCTCAGGCAAAGTATTCCCCATTCCTGCCTCCCTAATGACACGCAAAAATAGGGAATATGGGCAGAGCAGAAAATAACGCATTTAGGAGCAAAAATAGAAGGCTGGTGTAAAATGAAAACTCGCGTATCCAAGGTAGCTGGGTCCGGGGTTCTCCCTTCACTCCTGTCAGCACCTCCAGCAGGAGGAGGGAAATAGCCGGGTGTGAGCCACATCCACCTGGGAACGCCCGGGTCCTGGGCTGTGTGCCACGTGTGTGCCACATGTGTGTGACAGGTGTGTGACACGTGTGCCATGTGTGCCACCTGTGTGCCACGTGTGTGACAGGTGTGTGACACATGTGACATGTGTGCCGTGTGTGCCCCGTGCGTGCCACGTGTGTGACAGGTGTGTGACACATGTGACATGTGTGCCGTGTGTGCCCCGTGCGTGCCACGTGTGTGCCATGTGTGTGACGTGCGTGTGCCCTGTGCTAGAGGAAACCCAGCCCCGCTGAACAGGGCTCCCCGGAGTGCCTGCTCTGGGTTAAGCCAGTGCCTGTCGTGGCTGTACCCGAGCTCACCCTGACCCCAGGCAGAGCCTAAACCCCTCCTAAGGCCCTTCCTGCCCCGGCTTGGACATTTACCAACTCTAACTAAAATATATTTGAATATTATTTCAAACCTTTCTGTTGTGATTTAATGCGAGCTCAGCAGGCTTGAATCGCTCTTTAATTATTAAATCACCGAACGACATGCAGGGTCTGACTTCTGCATGGGTCACAGGTCGAAGGAAATCATTCCAAAAGCACAACAGCCGTGGAATCATCATGGAATCCAGGAGGGATGGGGTTGGGAGGGACCTTTAAGCTCATCAAGTTCCATGGGCAGGGACACCTTCCACTGTCCCAGGCTGCTCCAAGCCCCAGTGTCCAGCCTGGCCTTGGGCACTGCCAGGGATCCAGGGGCAGCCACAGCTGCTCTGGGCACCCTGTGCCAGGGCCTGCCCGCCCTCACAGGGAACAATTCCTCCCCAGTCCCTGATCTAAATCTAAACCTCACCACCTGCGTGAGAAGCTCTACAACCAAGCGTGGCACTGAACAAGCCGTGGATGACCAGCTGTCCATGGGCATCCTACAACCTTCCGACGAGCCCTGCTTGGATTCCATACAAACCCCCCCGCCTGGGAGCGTCTCAGGGGGTTTATGGCACCTGCACTTCCCGACACAGGCCCCACATCCCACATTCCTGGCTACCCAAGGGGCAGGACACAGCCGAGCCGCCCGTGCCGCTCAGTGCAATCACAGCAGCTCAGACCAGGGCCCACAACAGCCAGATCTCCCTGCTGGAAGCACTGCACTCCTTTAACTCCCAGAGCTGAAATTATTATTATTACTGTGTCTTGGAAAGCATCAGCAATGTATTAAGTGCTTTAAAGTGCTGCTTAAAAACCTGGGAGCCCTGAGCCGCCGAGTAAAGAGCGTGGCACGCACTCAGCACCCCGGGAAGGGCTGGGAAGGGCTGCAAGCCCTCCTTTAATTACCTGCCTTTGATCTTCCTGGCCTTTGTACCATTTAGTTTTTCTTCAGGAAACTGATTTTCAGGGCTCATAGGTAGGAATTGGCTGTCTAGAGCCGGGCCAATTAAACAGTTTTCTGCACATTGATTCATTCTCAACTGCTCGCTTTCATTACAGTAAAATGATGGCTGATGTATTTCTCATTTACCGGGTTATTATCAATTCCTCAGCCTCGTCTGAAGGCCAAATGTGCTGTGATGGAAACAGGAATCCAATAAAAGTGTTCACAAGCTATTGGGATATGGGGAGAAGATATTTAAATGGAGCTTTGTGGGAGGAACACGGGGAAAGAGGAGCAGCACAACAGAAATCCGTGAGCAAAGCTGCTCACTCAGGAAAGGGAATATCCTGGACAGTCACGGAATTGGACACTGGATTGTGTCTGGGCACTCCAGGTCCCCCCTTGTCCACCTGGGCATTGCTTTGGTCATAAATTAAAAGTTTGGGGCTATTTTTCAGTTCCCAGCTTTTAATCGGAGCTGTGGCTGCCCCTGGATCCCTGGCAGTGTCCCAGGCCAGGCTGGACGGGGCTTGGAGCAGCCTGGGACAGTGGGAGGCGTCCCTGCCCATGGCAGGGATGGGATGGGATTTAAGGTCCTTCCCAACCCAAACTGCTCCGGGATTCCATTACATTTCCTAAATATTAAAAGAGCAGAGTTTAGCGCACAGATTTCCTTCCAGCACTCCAGCTCAGCCGATAATTTTCGACACAGAGGACATCACAGCAGAAGAATCCTTTCCATCACTCATTAATTCACTCCCTGGGCCCCGATGGTTTTGTCTCCCTGACATCACACTCTCTGATGGATATTCCCACTTCCATGAAAGGCTTTTCCCTAAAGGCACCCGGGAATGAATGAGCTCCCAAGGCCTGGGGCTGTTCCCTCCCTGGAGCCCTCGGGAGCGGCTGGGTGGTGCCCGTTGGTCAGGAGCAGGCAGGGAATACCGGGAATATCCCGCTGGGCGGAGGTGTGGCCGGAGCCACGTCCTGCTGCCCCTGCTGCATCCCAGAGCTCCGTGTCCTGCGCCAGGCGCAGCCCAAGGACAATCCGTGCTCGGGCCCCGGGGCCAGCCACACACGGTGACACTGATGGTATTTCTTATTGGACCTATGGAATACGTTGATTTTTTAAACATTCCATGGAAAAGCAGGGGTCTTTTTCCATGGAAAACACGCGTTCCTCAAGTGCCACCTGCTGTCCTGACTGAACCAGGACACGGCAGCAGTGAATCCTTCCAGGCGCCTTCCACTGCCTCATTCCAAATTCCAGCCCAGCCCTCCCCCGGCAGCAGGAAAACACAGGTTTGTCCTTCCTGATTGCCAGGGACATTCCCTAAGTGGGAATTTGCACAGCCCCCTGCGCAGAGCAGGTGCCCCAGCACTGCTTCACACTTTTATAAATGAACAGCAACAGCACTGTCATCTTCCTCATCACCCGGAGAGGGGAGTGATAAAAACCAGCACCAGAACCAGATTCCAGATGATTTTTCCACAGGATGTGGCTACGAGAAGGAGAGAGGGAATAAAAACTGCCAGGAAGGTAACATTTGCTATAAATAAACACATTGCATGGACGTAATTTGGGAATGCTGGGCCACCTAAGCACTGCAGATCTTGGCAGGTCATTCCCAGTCCAAAAAAACACAGGGAAGGGGAATCAGAGGTGGTTTGAAAGGAGCTGCCTGGAGAGCACTGTGGATGGGCACGGCCGTGGCAGCCTGGGGACACACAGGGAAGAGAGGACAGTGCCCCACAGCTGGCACAAACCCATCCACAAACCACGGCGTGGGTCATTAATCCAAATTAAAAATATTTACTGAACAGACTGACTCAAACACTCCAGCATTGGTACTTATCCCAACGTGTCCTTCAGATATTGGGAAGGGCTCTTCCCCCAGACGGTGCTGGCTCCCCAGCCAGACGTTCCCTGGCTCCCCAGGGAACGGGCACATTCCCAAACCTGCCAGAGCTCCAGGAGCGTTTGGGCACCGCTGCCAGGGATGCCCAGGCTGGGGGTGTTGGGGTGTCTGTGCAGGGCCTGGGGCTGGACTGGGTGATCCCTGTGGGTCCCTCCCAGCTCAGGATATTCCCCGACTGTGTGATGCTGTGATACCTGGAACACTCTCTCTGTTCCCACTGGGATTTCACTGGGACCATCCTGGAGGAAAACCATCCCCAGCCTCGTGCGTTTTCCCATCTGTGACAGCGAGGGTTTGCGTGATGATTTTTCGTGATCCATCAGCAGCTGGGGCATTCCGTGTCTGCTTTCCTGGGGAAGGTGCACGGGGAGCCACCGGAGAGCCTCCCGTGAGGGGCCGGGCAGGCCCGGCCGGGGCTGTGGGTGAGACAGGGGCAGACACGGGATCACGGCATGGTTTGGGTGGGGAGGGACATTAAAGCCCACCCAGTGCCACCCCTGCCATGGCAGGGACACCTCCCACTGTCCCAGGCTGCTCCCAGCCCCAGTGTCCAGCCTGGCCTTGGGCACTGCCAGGGATCCAGGGGCAGCCACAGCTGCTCTGGGCACCCTGTGCCAGGGCCNGCGGCGCAGGGCCCGGGTCCTGCGTGTGGCGGCGGCGCTCGGCCCGGCCCGGCTCGGCCCGAGATGGCGACCAAGAACTTCCGCGTGAGCGACGGGGACTGGATCTGCCCCGACAAGAAGTGAGCGGGCACGGCCGGGAGCGGGGCCGGGGCACGGAACGGGAGTGGGGCAGGGACAGAACGCACCGGGACCGGGAGCGTGAGCGGGGAGCGAGGCAGGGAACGGGAGCGGACCGGGAAGGGGAGCGACCGACCGGGAACGGGACAGGGGCAGGGACACCGGGAGCCGCGGCCGCCGGCTCGGGGGGGTAACGCAGCCCCGGGCCCGGCACGGCCTCAGAGAGTTGGCTTTTGGCTCGGGACAAACTCGGGTTAAAGTGGGACGCTCGGGGTAAATCCAGCGCGCTGGAGCCCCGCGTTGGGCGGTTTCCAGCACTGGTTAATCCCGTCCCTCGTGCTCTGCTCCGTGCCCAGGTGTGGGAACGTGAACTTCGCCAGGAGGACGAGCTGTAACAGATGTGGCAGAGGTGAGTTCCCACCAGCACAGACCTTTTCCCCTCGTCTCTTTCAGCCCCATTAAATAGCACTAAAAACTTCTATTGAACTCGAAGCTGTTTGAGAAGTCCGCCTATTTTCGTTTAAAAACCACGTAAATATTTCTCGTAAGTCACGAGGCTGCTGTTTCAGGAGCTCTTGTGTCTCGTCCCTGCAGAGAAGACGACGGAGGCCAAGATGATGAAGGCGGGGGGCACGGAGATCGGGAAGACGCTGGCGGAGAAGAGCCGGGGGCTGTTCAGTGCCAACGACTGGCAGTGCAAAACGTAGGCTCCAAACACACACCTCCTGCTTTTCTCTGGAAACTCCCTGTGCTGCTGGGGCAGGAGGGGTCGGGGCCACAGCCCTGGGGTGTGCTGTGGGCTCAGCACTCGTTTGCTGCGCAGCGCTCAATTAATAGAGCAGCAGAAAGGTTTTAAATGGCAGCACTGCCCAGGAAAGAGGCCAAGTTTGTCTTTGATAAGCTGAGGCACTTCCCAGGTTTGGAGGGAATGTGGAGATGGAAGTTCCACCCCCATGGCATTGGGAGGTTCCGCCTTCCCTGGGAGGGTGGGCAGGCCCTGGCACAGGGTGCCCAGAGCAGCTGAGGCTGCCCCTGGATCCCTGGCAGTGCCCAAGGCCAGGCTGGACACTGGGGCTTGGAGCAGCCTGGGACAGTGGGAGGTGTCCCTGCCGTGGCAGGGGTGGCACTGGGTGGGCTTAAACCCAAACCATTTGGGAATTCCATGAAATTCCAGAAATATTTAATGAGCAGAAGAGCATACAGGTTAATGACTGGATGCTTCTCCAAGCTATCAGCTGAGAAAATTAAGAAACTGGAAAATGACAGCTGGAATCAAATGCTGTGGTTATTTGAAGGTGCCTTCTGTGTGCTGTAAGAGAGAAATGGAAGCAGGTGACTGTCACTGTGCAGTGGGGTGTGACCATGGAGTGAGTCCGGGGAAGGGGCTGGAGCCCCAGGAGCGGCCGAGGGAGCTGGGAAAGGGGCTCAGCCTGGAGAAAAGGAGGCTCAGGGGGGCCCTTGTGGCTCTGCACAAGTCCCTGACAGGAGGGGGCAGCCGGGGGGTCGGGCTCTGCTCGCAGGGAACAGGGACAGGAGGAGAGGGAACGGCCTCAGGCTGGGCCAGGGGAGGCTCAGGGTGGATATTGGGGGAATTTCTCATGGAAAGGCTGCCCAGCCCTGGCACAGCTGCCCAGGGCAGTGCAGTCCCCATCCCTGGAGGGATTTCAAAGCCGTGTGGATGTGGCACTGGGGGACACAAGGCAGGGGTGACCTTGGCAGTGGTGGGGTTGGTTGGACTCGATGGTCTGAGGCCTTTTCCAACCCGAACCATCCTGTGACTCCATGAGCATTATTCCCATGGCAGCATTTTTCTTATCTCCTCTGAAGTGTGGGTGCCACACTCAGGCATAGTGAGGAATGTGAACCCTTTCTGTGCAGCTGTGCTCCTGTCCTTGCTCCTGCCAGCCTGCCCATTGATTTGACTTCTTCCCCTGGATTGTCCGGTCCTGTCACCTTCCAGAGTGCTGTCTCATCACCCTTTCATTCCCAGTTTGAAGGGTAATACTTCCCATTTCTCTGTTCTTTGTGCCCCCGCAGCTGTGGCAACGTGAACTGGGCGCGGAGGTCGGAGTGTAACATGTGCAACACCCCGAAGTACGCCAAGCTGGAGGAGAGGACAGGTGAGATGGGGGTGCCTCAGGTGCTGGCACTGCTGTCAGAAGGGGCTTTGTACAATGGCCACGCTGTGTCTTCCCAGCAGAACTGGCACAGTCCATACGAGCTGCAGGTTCTTGGCCTCGGTGAGTTGTGGTGCTGTGGGGAGAGGTGGCTCCATGAGCGGGAAATCAGGGAACATTCAGCCTAAGCTGCCCCTGCATTGGATTTTGATGTCAGGACTTTTGGAAGCAATGTTTTATTAATCTCCAGAGGCCTCCTGTGGGGTGTCCATGTGCAGAGGGCTGTGGAGATAAGGCTGTTATCTGCTCAGGAGGGCTGGGGCTCAGTTTCAGTTCTCCTGTGTGAACGTGAGCCCGGAGGTAACTGCAGCAGGATCTCCTTACAGCTCCTGCACTCTTGCCTCTGCCCCTGGGATCAGGCAGGGAGTTTACTGCAGGACTGGAACAGGGCAGGGAATTTAGAGCACAGAGTGGAACGCAAAGGCACAGGAAAGAAAGAAACCTGAAGAAGAGCACAGAGCTTATTATTCGAAAGGAAAAACAGTATTTCAATATTGAATATTGTGAAAATAGTAAAGAATATTAAAGAATATAATTGTATTTCATATAATTATTTTAAGTGCAAGTAATGTATTCATGTATTTATTATTTAAATAATTTATTGAAGTGCTTAATAATTAATTAAGTTGATAAATACATTTAGTGGAAGGTGTCCCTGCCCATGGCAGGGGGTGGAACAAGGTGAGCTTTGAGGACCCTCCCAGTGCAAACGAGCCTGGGACTCCCTGAAATTTAGTGTTTCATTAATTATTTGAGTCCTGCTGGCCTGCAGAGGGCATTTGCAGCCACGTGCACGTTGCACACTCCTGCAGTGAGTTACAAAGTCAGCTGGAATGGAAATGAGCCCTTGCGGTTCCCAGTGCTGTTGTGAGAAGGAACAGGAGGATTCTCGAGGCAGGAGCTGGCAGCTGAACAGCTCAGTGCAGCCACATCCAGACATAGCTATGGATATATATAAATACACACATACATGTGCACACCCCGCTCGTGTCCCTCCCTGCTTTCCCTCCTGGCTGCTCTGAGCTGGGAGTTTGGGCTTTGAGGGTGGTGCCCTCCATCCCAGCCCTGGGAGACAGCCCTGTGTGCACCCACCCCAGGGCAGCCTCGGGAGCCCTTTGGGAGGCTGCTTCTCAGCACAGCTGCAATCCTGAAACACTTTTTATTCTTCTTCCATGCCTTTAAACATTCCCGCTGCTGTGCTGTCGGTGGGTCCTAATCCATTTCTTTAATTGGATTTCTGAGAAGCTGCATTTAATCAACGTGTGTGGGAACAATTCACGTTCCTCCTGAGATCGTGTTATGTCCTTATGGCACATTTATAATTCCATGAGGGTTTCCAGAGCCCCTGTAGAAGTTTATGTGCGCAGAGCAGCTGAATTTGGTGCAGCTCAAGGGATTGTGTTGTTTTGCCCCTTTTTTAAGGCTATGGAGGAGGATTCAATGAACGGGAGAACGTGGAATACATAGAGCGGGAAGAGTCCGACGGGGAGTATGATGAGGTAAGGGAGGGGCAGGGATTGCTGTGGAGAGACTCTTGTTGTGTTTTATAAGGATATCCCATAAAATTGAAATACAAAATGCTCAGATTCCCATTCCTCTCTGTGGAGTCTCGTTGTCCCAAAGATGAGCATCTGGGAGTTTCTTGTTGCTAAATGATGTTCCATGGTGCTCCCCTTTCCCTTGGAGCAAGATCTTATTTTAAATTGATGATTATTTATTTTCTTATAGAAGTGTTATCAAAAAGTGCGGTTGGTGATTGTTTTTGATTAAATCCTATTCTAATCCTGGCACAAAATTCCTCAGTTTGGGCGCAAAAAGAAAAAGTACCGCGGGAAGCCGGTGGGTCCCGCCTCTATCCTGAAGGAAGTGGAAGATAAGGAATCCGAGGGGGAGGATGAGGAGGATGAGGATGAAGATCTCTCCAAGTATAAGTTGGATGAGGTAGGATGGTTTGTTGTTTCGAAGGCAGTTTTTAATCATGAGGTCAGTGCTGCTCAGGAGCAGGGGAAGGGCTGCTCTGGGTTTTCACTGGGAATAACGGTGCCCGAAGCTGCTGGAAGAGATGTGCACAAGCCCTGCTTTGTTCTAAATACCTGCACCCAAAAATGGGCAGTTTCTTCAATTATAAATTAGAAGCCTGTCTGAGATCAGAACCCAAAACTGCAAGACCTTTATTTGGAACCTGGATATGTGGTTACCGTGTATAGCAAGCGCTCTTGAGTTTTCTTCTTAGGCTTTTAAAACCACATCAGATTTATTTTTTATAAAATGAAGTAAAATATTCTGAGGGTTTTTTTTCATCTTTTCTGAACTATATGAGCATCACTTATTGGATTTTCCACATCTTTGGACAGCAGCCCTGCAGAGACACGTGCAGACGGTCGGGTTTTACGCAGCAGTCACCAAACTTGAATGTGAGATGTGTCTCTGCAGAGCTGGGCTTTGGTTAGAAATTCTGAGGGTGCAGATTCATTTAAAGTGGTAAAATGTGTCTGCGTGCTCACTAATTTCATTAAATAACTGAGGAGGGGGTTGCAGGGTTTTCGTTACTTTGGTTTGAAACACCAATTTTCAGTCACTCTTTACTCCTTAAAATTGTGGGGTCTCATTAAATTCAGTTCCGTTTTCAAAGGTTGGGAAAGAGCACGAGGTAAACACTAGAATAAGTAAAAACTGAAGGGAAAGAGAAATCATTGCCTGAGTTTGCTGTGTTGTGCCTGTCCCAGGATGAGGATGAAGATGATGCTGACCTGTCCAAGTACAACCTGGATGCCAGTGAGGAGGAGGACACCAACAAGAAGAAGAAGCCGCCGAGGCGCAGCCGCTCCAAGTCCCGCTCCTCCCACTCGCGCTCGTCCTCGCGCTCATCCTCTCACTCGAGCTCAAGGTCTAGGTCCAGGTAAACGGGTACAGGTCCAGGGTAACGCCAGGCAAAATGTCAGTATCTGACTTCCTTATTTACTTTGTCTTGACTGCCTTACAGTTGTAGTGTAATGCTGTGAATAACTCTCCATTTACAGAGGTGGTGATGCTCTGCCTGAGCCGCGGGGCCGCAGCGGGGAGGCTCCGTGGGTCTTGTGGCTTGTTCTAGTCATTTAAGTTGATGTTTGATGAAGTCCCTCAAATAAATTGAATAATGTAACTTGTTTTCAGGTTTTCAGGCTTGTTGGCCATGTGTGGTTCAGGTGTTGAACAGAGGGGGGCACTGCTGGAGCGGGAGGAGGAGGCAGACGAGGCAGTGACGATGCAGCCCAGGCAGATTCAGGGAAAGGACACAATGGGAATATCCTGGGAGTAAAGACAAGAAACTTGAACTTGGGTTAATGGCAAGTGACGAAGCTTTAAATGCAGTGGCAGTGTTGTCAGAACATTCCCATCAATGTCAGAACCTCCCCATCCCTGGAAGTGCCCCAGGCCGGGTTGGACGGGGCTTGGAGCAGCCTGGTCTGGTGAAAGGTGTCCCTGCCCATGGACCAGTGAAACAAGATGAGCTTTAACGTCCCTCCCAACCCAAAGCAGTCTGGAATTCTCCAATAGCACCTAAGGTTTATGTGGGACCACACAAAGTCTGCTGGGCAGACGTAAGCTCTCTCATTACTATTTAAATTCAGTAATAAATGAACAATTCAATCAGTGCTTTGAAACTGGGTGATGTCATTAATATTGGAGCTTTTGAGCTGCCTTACAGCTCATGCAAGGAGAATTCTGATTTATCAGAACAAGCTCCCAGGGTCATTTATTAAATTCATATCGATAAAGTTCAAGTTTCTTCTAATCTTCCCAGCTCCATCATTGCCCCTCTGCACTCTCAGTGCTGTCCCTGCCCAAATTCTGCAGCCCCTCATGGTAACCAGGGGCCAGCCCCAGTTTCTGACTTGGCTTCTCCCCATCACTATTGGATCTTGCTCCTGCTGCCTCTTCTGTTCCTCAGCCTCCCCTCCTTCCCACTCCTCGGAGCAGTTTGAGTGCAATACTTGGCTGGGAGGCTCCAAGGACACTCAACAACCTCACCTGCCCATAACTTTGGTCATTAATTCACAAATATTAACAGTGAACTAGAAAGTAACTTGTCCTAACTGAGATTTCAGCTTCCTCTTGAACTTTTTGCTTCTAACCACAGATAATCAGAAATATCAGTTGCCATAGCTTTTTTGGGTTGTAAGAAGGTTTAAATATATTTCCTAGCTAGGAAATGTTCACACTGCTGTGTCCTGCCCAGTAAAATGAGAAAGTTGTGGTAACAGTATAAACTGAGAGGTTGACAGCAAGTAAAATGTATTTTTCCTGAAAATATTATCAGAATTTGTTTGGAATGCTTTTGTTTCCAGTGGTTGCTGGAGCCTGCTGCCATTGTTAAATTTCTCTTGTGGTTTGTGCTTTACAGAAAATCCATCCTTGAAAAACTGGGAAATAATTTTGGCCAGTTGCAAGTTGTGTTGGATATGGCTGTATTTTAGCCCCAAATTAACCGCTTCATTTTTAATGCAGGGGAAAATAGGAAAATTTGAAGCTAATTACAAAGTGCTTGTGAGAACTGGCTGGGGGAAAATTGAGCTGGCCAATCCCAGTGCTCTCATCTGCTCTGCTTTTCAAGGAACCTGATGGGTTTCCAGTTAAGGCACAAATTAAGGCATTGATTTCATGAAATAATTAATAGATAGGAAGTTATTTCTTTTTGCCAGGTAACTGCAATCCTGTTTAATTGTTGTGCTTTGTTTTAGGAACCACAATCTAAAGTTGACTTTATAATGTGTTTAATGCAAGGTCTTGCTGTGTAAAATGTCTGGTTTCAAATGTGCTGTGCTGATGCTGGGGGGCAGGAGGGATTGGCATTTTAGGGACTCAGACTGTGTTGCTGCCTCGTGTCTGCTGCTCTCAGGAGCAGTAACTCTGCTACGCGCAAGTCAGACACTGGAAAAAGATCTCCCATGTTGTTGCAGGTCCCATTCCAGGAGTTCTTCCAGTTCCAGATCGAGATCCCGCTCCAGCTCCAGGGAACAGTCGCGATCTCGTGGGTCCAAATCCAGGTGAATGAGGTACCACCCTGTCCCTGCACTGACACAGGGGCAGAGGCTGCAGCTGCTTTGATCCCACTGTAAAGCTGTGCTGCTCAGACAAACATTAACTGCTTTTTATCTTGGAAGTCAGAGTTGCTGGGCTCTGCACCAGGTGTTGCCACCACAGATGTGTTCATTGAGGAGCAGAGGTTTTGGTGCAAGAGGTTAAGTCTGGCCTAAGCCGGACGAGCGGACGCCACCGAGCTGCAGTGGAGGAAGAAGGATTTGAGTGCATGGTGCCCTGCTGCAGGCATTTGGGTGCTTTTCCTGTTTCCACTCGGGCTGCTTGAGCTGGAGGAACATTAGGAATGCCACTGTACTTCTGCTTTTGTGTTCAGTGATAACTCTGCACCTTCCACGAGAGTGCAGTTCCTGTATAAACCTGGGGGATCACAGGGAAGTGTTGGTAGCAAATGCTGGGAGAGGGTGAGAGCAGTCAGACTGATTTGTGTAGAGCATCACTGAGCTGGGCAGGGCACAGGAACTAAAGCACATTTGAGGTGTCCTTGCCCAGGCATTCCATTGGCAGGACGTTCCCTCTGTGATGGAATGAAGAGCTGCCCCTTCTCCGTGCGTGCAGAGAATCCCAAACTCTAAATAAGGGAGCTTGGGTTGGGAAGAACGATCGCAAATGGTGCCACCACCCTTTGGGGGCAGGGACGTGCTGTGGATTATCCTGTGAGGGTCAGCACGGGATGGAATCCGTGCTTTTGGGAAGAGGAAGGGTGTCCATGTGCCCCACCAGAGGGGCACGGCGTTCCAAGAGATGTTTTTAAATATTCTGACTCTATTCTAAGAGGCTTTTTGCAGCTTTTTGGTTGAGGAGGGTTTTACTCCCTACACAAATTTAGTTGGAGATCTGTAAATACAGCAGCTGGATTTGTTACTGTCTGGTCAGATGAACATGCAGTGTGAAGTGTCCCTTAAGAAAAAGTGAACCATGGTGAATCAGCTTTAGATCTCTGGTTTCCCCATTCTTGTGATGTGTGAATTTAACTGCTGAGGAAGGTCCTTACAGAGGGAACTTCCCAGCGGTCTCCCAGTGCTTTTCTGTCAAAATGGCTCATTTTGGTGAATGCTGGGAAGAGCTTTCCAAACCATTGCTGGTCCATTTATCAGGAAACACTGCTTAGCAAAGTGTCTTAGGAAAACTGCCTTGGCAGTAGCAGTTCTTGGCAGAGTAAGTATGGAAGCCCCTCGCGTTTATTTTCCACACCCCGGGTGTAAACAGAGTAGTGAATGTTGATGAAAACTGTCTCTGCTTGTTCTGTCTTTGTGCCTTCTCCATGATCCCAGAATTAAATGTGATTTATTTCTCAATCAATAAAGATCCAGCTCCAGGTCCTACAGGGGGTCTTCCACCCCAAGGAAAAGATCTTACTCCAGCTCTCGCTCCTCGTCTTCCCCCGAGAGAGGCAAGAAGCGGAGCCGCTCTAGATCCTCTTCCTCTGGTGATCGCAAAAAAAGGCGCTCGAGATCACGGTCACCCGAAAGGTTTGGGTTTATGTAGAATAAGAATGGCTGTATTGAAATGTGTGATGGTTTATTGTAGTTATCCAAGGACTGAGATTCACTGGGAAACAATTGAATCTGAGCAGTTTTTCTCATAGTAAAAGTAGTTTCCTCACTTGCCCTACTCTTACTTCCTGTTAACCCCTCTGTAATTGCTTTTTTTTTTAATAATTCCCCCCCTCCAATGAAATTCCTCCTGGTAGGAGCATGTTCCGTAGAAACACCTGGCTCACCCTTCTTTCAGTGTGTGACAGTGTTAATGTGTTCATTACTGGATTATTTTCTTAAGTAAATACTGCATTGAAATAGAAATTGTATTCTACTCTCAGTATTAAGCTTAGATTTTTAGTATTAAATTAGTGGCTTAAAGTTACTGGTATATTCTTGTAAGGCCCCCATGAGATATACTTGGCTTCCAGCTATGGTAGGATGCTGCTCAAAGTGGGTGCCAGGATGAATCCGAGCTCATTTCTGTGCATGCTTTCTCCATTTGTATCTTGCAGACGCCGCAGATCTTCCTCCGGATCCTCCCATTCTGGTTCCCGTACGAGTTCTAAAAAGAAATAATGTATAAAAGCTCACATTTACAAAAACCCACCAAAATTCCAGTCAGTGCATGAGACATTTTTAAGAAGTTGGTGTCTTACTTGGTCAGAAGTGCTCAATCTGCTAGTAGAGGTGCATGTCTGTCCTGGCTTTCTGGCAAACTGCAGCTTTGTTCATCCATCACCCAAACATGCAGTAGCATTTTAAGCCATAAACTCCCCGGCACAGGGGGAGGTTCTGTGGTGTTGGGGGGTTTATTATTTTTCGAGATCAGTTCCTCCATTCCTGGCTCCCTCAGCTGGAGCGGCAGGTTGGGAATGTCCCGGCACAGCTCTTTGTGTGAGGAGGAAGCCGTGAGTTTTCCAGAGCAGGACGGAGCTCCCGTGGGACCACAGCAGGGGCAGGGCTGGGCTCACCTGGTGCCACCTGAGGCCTTGGGCTGAGCAGTTTTTATTTTGCCATGTAGCAGTAGCAGTGCAGATGGACACCCCTCTCTAGCAGCTCAAACCCCCCAGTCCATCATGATTCCACTGAGGGAATTAGCCTTCGTTCCTGGCAAGCGAGGACGTTTGCAGCCGGCACAGCGCTGTGGCTGTGCTGGTTTCCAGAGCCCGGACTCCGGGATCCCTCCTTACAAACGGATCACTTGGGATCTGCTCTTGAGCTGGAGGAGTATGGAACTGGCTCCTTGGAATCAAGGGAAGCTTCCGCAGGCCGACTGTAAAATTTCCTTTGGGGCTGACTAAAATTTTCAAGGTATCTTAATTTTATTTTTCTTTAAAAATGAGAATGAATAAACTGTGTAGGAAGTGCTGGCATCTTCAACGTGTTCTTCATCGATCATTCTTTTTCTCTTCAATATAATTTATGGCTTAAAATGCTTTATGGAATCCATTTGAGTAGAAAACTTGGTCTCTCTTGAGCTCCGTTTGGTTAAGAAAGGTTTAAGTTTCTTCAGTGCCATCACAAGGTAAGTATGGTAAGGAAAATTCTTCTTTATAAGCAAGCAAAGAGCAATATACCTGCATCTATTTCAGTAATAAAACTGCCAGATTTGCTGCTTGTTTTGATAAACTGCACAGAAACAAATGGAGCAAAATTGAAAAACTCCATTCTGCTTTTTTTTCTCTTTTATTTTTTCTTTTTTTTTGAGCCACGTTTTATGGACTGGTCTAGAAGCGAAATGTTTTTGGTGTAGAGGTATTTTGATAAATCTCTTTGCAGAAAAAATGCAGTTTCTTCTTTAATGCTTTCTTTTCTCTCTAATTTCCTTGCTAAATGTGTGTAGGTTGCACAAGAGCAGGTTAGTCTGTAACTGTGCCTCTGACTTCAACGTCCAACTAAACTGTAAAACCAGATCAAGTAGACGCTCTGTTGTTAGCCTTGGGTTTTCTTGTGCTTTGTATTCCAATTGTTGCTGTACTTAACAGATGAGAGGTTTTAAATTTAGCAACTGATAGGCCGCAGGCAGAGGAGGAGGATGGTTCATTTGGCTTAGAGAACGTGTAAGGCAAAATGATGCTGTAGACAAGTGTAAATAAAACCTGTGAGTCAACTGTGCTCGAGTGCTTTGTCTTGGGGACACTCAGGCTTCCCTGCCGCCTGCGCTGACCCTGATCCCGTGTGTGGGCTCACCTGGCCCACGGACCCCACGTGTTCACACCGTTGCACTTCTTCAAGTACTGAACATAGTTTTTAATTTCAACAGCAAATGAGCTTTTACAGAATTTCAAGGTGCTTTCACAGAAGCATGGAGTATCTTGGGCTGGCACGGACCCCCAGGGATCATTGAGCCAAGCCCTGGCCCTGCACAGACCCCCCAACAATCCCACCCTGGGCATCCCTGGGAGCGGTGTCCGAATGCTCCTGGAGCTCTGGCAGCCTCGGGGCCGTGCCCATTCCCTGGGGAGCCTGGGCAGTGCCCAGCACCCTCTGGGGGAAGAACCTTTCCCAATATCCACCCTGAGCCTCCCCTGGCCCAGCCTGAGGCTGTTCCCTCTCCTCCTGTCCCTGTTCCCTGGGAGCAGAGCCCGACCCCCCCGGCTGCCCCCTCCTGTCAGGGACTTGTGCAGAGCCACAAGGGCCCCCCTGAGCCTCCTTTTCTCCAGGCTGAGCCCCTTTCCCAGCTCCCTCAGCCGCTCCTGGGGCTCCGTTCCCTTCCCCAGCCCCGTTCCCCGCCCGTCCCCGCTCCGCTCCCTCAGGCTCTGCCCGCTCTCGCTCCCGCCCCGCCTCTGCCGGCCCCGGGGCGGGTCCCGCCCGTCCCTCACATAAAGCGGCCGCGCGGGGCTGCCCGCCCGCTCCCGGCTCGGAGCCGGCTCCGCGCTAGCTCCGTGCCCGCTCCGTGCCCGCTCCGTGCCCGCTCCGTGCCCGCTCCGTGCCCGCTCCATGCGGGATCTCGCGGCTCCGGGATGAACCCCCGCCAGCAGCCCCCGTCCAACGCCAGCGCGGCCGGCGGGATGGGCCCGCGGGGGAACGGCACGGGCCGGGCGGCCGAGCGCGGCAGCGCCGTGGCCATCCCGCTGACCATGATGCTGACGGGCATCGTGGGCAATGCCCTGGCCATGCTGCTCGTGTCCCGCAGCTACCGCGCCAAGGGCAGCCGCAGGAAGCGCTCGTTCCTGCTGTGCATCGGCTCCCTGGCGCTCACCGACATGCTGGGCCAGCTGCTCACCAGCCCCGTCGTCATCTCCGTGTACCTGTCGGGCGGGTCCTGGGAGGCCGTGGACCCCTCGGGGCGCCTCTGCGACTTCTTCGGCTTCAGCATGACGGTGTTCGGGCTGTGCCCGCTGCTGATCGCCAGCGCCATGGCCGCGGAGCGGGCGCTGGCCATCCGCGCCC
>VXAZ01008595.1:213272-242722 GCA_013399875.1 Gymnorhina tibicen
CCCAGCCCAGAGCACTGAGTGCCACCTCCAGCCCTTCCTTGGACACCTCCAGGGGTGGGGACTTCACGAAATCCCAAATTAAATTTCCCAGGCGATGGCAGAAACACCTCGGAGCCAGCCCCAGCGCCCACTGAGCAGCTGGGTTTGAGTTTCCCATTATCAGTTTGATCTCAGTTTAAAAAAAAAAAACAAACAAAAGGCAGCACAGCAGCTGGGTTTTAAAACGAGAAGGACGCAGGAGAGCTGTGAAATGGAGCGGAGACCACAAAGGCAAATCTCTCTGATCTGCAGCAGCAGCAGGAAGAGCCAGAGCTGATAGGTTTGGTTGCCCAGAGACAGCAGAAAGCTCCCCAAAACTGTGCTGTCAGGACAAAGAGCTCCTTCAAGATGCACCAGTCTCTGTGACCAGGGTTACAGGAGCCCTGGTGGGATCCCACAGAATCCCAGACTGGTTTGCACTGGGAGGGAGCTTAAATCCCATCCAGTGCCACCCCTGCCATGGCAGGGACACCTCCCACTGTCCCAGGCTGCTCCCAGCCCCAGTGTCCAGCCTGGCCTTGGGCACTGCCAGGGATCCAGGGGCAGCCACAGCTGCTCTGGGCACCCTGTGCCAGGGCCTGCCCACCCTCCCAGGGAACAATTCCTTCCCAACATCCCATCTATCCCTGTGTTACAGGAGTGTGTTTTCCAGGCTCACACCCTGCTCCAGCTCCTTCATGGAGTTTTCACCCCTCTCCAGTCACTTCCCTGGCTGCTGAGGTCCAGCACATTTTCCAGAACTGCTGGCAAGCGCTGTAGGACCGGGCAGGCGTTTCCAGGCCGAGCCCTGCAGCTCCCCAGGGCTTTGTGGGGCCGGAGTCACCCAGCAGCTCTGCAGTTACTGCTGCGGAGGTGCCTGCGGGGCACCATTAGCGGGCAGCTTTCCCCGCAGGACGCGGCTTACAGATTAACTCTGCTGCTGCTGCTGCTTCACGGCTCCGGCTGGCCGCGGGCGGAAGGAAGCGTGGGCACCGCCTGGGCACAGCCCAGGCACTGCCTGGGCACCGTGTGGGCACAGCCTGGCCTGTGCTGTGGAGCGCCCGGGCTGCTCCCGCTGCCGCAGCTCCATCCCAGCCCTGCATCCCAAGGACTTTCCACGCTCCCCGTGGGCACTTCCGCCCTTCCAGCCCCACCGCCATCCCCAGGGAGCCCTGGGTGTCACCCTGCTCCCTGCTGCACACGCTGGCTGTCCTGAGCCAGCACCCCACCCTCCCTTTGCCTCCGCGTGGCCGTAATTCCTGGGAAGCACAGGAGGAGTTTTCCATCCAGCTCCTGCTGGGGCTTTGGGAAGGGACCTCGGCGTTATCCCAGCACGGTGAAGGGAACGAGCCCGAGCACTGGGAAGGCTCCAGGGGCTCTGGCCCCCACTGCAGCATCCTGCCTGCTGTGCTCCTGCCTTTCCCCAGCATTCCCTGTGAAAGCAGGGAACAGCAGGAATGCCCTGTGCGCCCCTCAGCAGCACTCTGGGCTGGCCAGGGCAGCTCCCCTGGCTCCAGCCCTGCCTGGCTGCCCCAGCCCGTGGCAGTCCCTGGCCGGCTCCCTCCAGCTCTGCCTTCGCTCGAAGCATTCCGGATTTTTCAGGGATGAAGTCCAAAGGAGAATTAATCCTGAGCCCAGCCAAGCTTGTCAGCAAGGCAGAGCAGCCCCAGCACCGACGGGGGTGCGGGAGCTGAGCCCCCCCTGCACTCCACAGCACAACATGAAAGAGCTGCTCTGAATATGAAATATGTCAAATATGCCCGAATGCATTTTGTACAAGACAATGTATTTATGTTTGGGGCTGCTTTGTTTGAAGAATCCATCATGTCCAGGGATAGAAGCCCCAGCTATTTTGACTTTCTGTAAACACAGTGGTTGGACAGACCTTGCCCCGCCTCCCCACACAGGCTGTTTGCTCCGAGGAGCCGCAGTTCTTCCATGCATCCATCAGGACAAATAAATGCAGCGTTCATAACGGCTCTCGGGCTGGCACATGAAAGGAAGTGCTCATCCCGACCTGGAGTGGCTTTCCAGAGCGAGGATGTCCTTCCCAGCAGTTCGTGCTTTATGTGACAGGTTGGACTCGGGCGGATTTTGCCTGATGTGTTTGTAGTTCCCTGGCTCTGAACGTGAACAGGCCTCAAGGAACAGAGACAGACACAGGCCTGGAAACCCTCTGCCCACATTTGGGCACGGCTTTGTCCTGTCCCGACCTCGGGGAGGTCAGAGCCTGGCAGTGCCACCAGAGAGGTGTGCCCAGCCCCACCCCAGGGGAGCTGCCCATCAGAGCAGGATCCGGGGCTCAGTCCCGTGCAACGCCCCAGCCCAGAGAGGGTTTGCTGGAGCCAGGGGTTTGGGCTGGGAGTGCCCTGGCACAGAGCCCAAGCACCCCAGGGCATCACCCCGGGCTGGGGATGCTCCAAAACCGCCTGGATCCCAGCCTTCCTCCACCCCTTCCCAGCACCGGCACCAGGGCCTCTGCTCTGGGACTGAGAGGGATCTGGAACCTGTAAATGCCACAACTTTAAACATTCAGACCCAAAGGAATGGTCTGGGGACAAGGTGGGGATCGGCCAAAGCTTGGGCTCAGTGGTCCTGGCAGTCTTTCCCAGGCTGAATAACTCTGTGATTCCGTGGATCTTTGAAACATTAAATCTTTTACGGCACAGAACTGTCCCAAGGGCAGGGCAAGGCCGGCTCTTTGTGGGACATCTCCTTTGGCTGAGGAAAACCCAGCAGGGCTCAGCGGCTCAGACCAGAACCAGCCCCTGCTGCCCAGTTCCACCTGCAGGGACGTTTACACTGTGAAGGACAAGAACTCCCTGTCCTTGTGTCCCCTGCCGCTGGTGACGAGCGAGGACACGCTCGGTGCCCGCAGCAGGACGTGGTGGTGGCAGTGGCAGCTGCCAGGGCTGCCCAGCCCGAGGACGGGAGGGACAGGTTCCCTCCAGGAGCACCCAGGTGCCACCTTTGCAGGGCTCCTGCTGGAGGTGCCTCTGTCCCACCCCTCTGGTGGGGACATCACCCCCAGCAGTGTGACCATGGCATGTCCAGGGTACAGCGGCATCCCCGGGACAGCCTGACAGCAACCTCCAAAAACAACCAAGAGTCAAACCCAATTAATACCATGGTTAAAATTAGCATTTTTTTCTATATATAATGGAAAAAAAATCCCAGAGCATAAAAATCCACCCAAACCTGAATTTCTTCAGGTCATCTTAACTCATACATATCCTTCACAGCGGGCATGGCTCGGGCACAGCCCAGAATCCAGGGAATACATCTTGGCTGATGGAAATGCCCTGCAACCCATCAGGGAGGACTCGACCACCCCAGTCAGGAGCCACCAAACCTCTGCCAGGCTGAGGGGACAGGATTTAACGCCGGGTAAATTCTCGTTTCAAAGGGGCCATTCCCGGGGCTGCTCAGGGATCCATAGAGGAGCTCGAACGAAGGCACCGCCGAGGCCGTGGGGACAAGCCCGGCCCCTCCATCCCCAGCTGGCCCAGAGCCACGGCACGGCACGGGCTGTGCCAGCAGGCTGAGCCCGGCCCAGGCCGGGTTTAACCCGCCTGGCACCCTCCATCAGCTGCTCAGACACCCGGGGGCTCCCATCAGCTCATCCCCGCTAATCTGTGGAAAAGCCGAGCCGGACGGGCCCCGGGGCCCGGCGTCGCTGCTGGCCGTGTCCCCGTGTCCCCGCTCCCCGCTGGCCTCTCCAGCACAGCCCCGGCCCTGGTGACACCGCGGGACGGTGCCGGCGGCGGCGGGGGAGGCTCGGAGCGGCCGGGCTGATTACACGGCAGCGGCACGGTTAATCATTGACTGCCGAGCCCGCTCCTCGGGGCCGGGCCGGGCCGGGCCGGGCCGCGGCGGGGACATTCACACCGGGCACCTCCCACTGAGGCCACCGCGGCCTCCAGCGCCTCCAGCGTCCCCGCCGTCCCTGGTGTCCCCNGGGGGAGGCTCGGAGCGGCCGGGCTGATTACACGGCAGCGGCACGGTTAATCATTGACTGCCGAGCCCGCTCCTCGGGGCCGGGCCGGGCCGGGCCGGGCCGCGGCGGGGACATTCACACCGGGCACCTCCCACTGAGGCCACCGCGGCCTCCAGCGTCCCCGGCGTCCCTGGTGTCCCCGGTGTCCCCGGCGTCCCTGGTGTTCCCAGTGTCCCCGGCGTCCCTGGTGTCCCCGGTGTCCCCGGTGTTCCCGGTGTCCCCGGTGTCCCCAGTGTCCCCGGCGTCCCCGGTGTTCCCAGTGTCCCTGGTGTCCCCAGTGTCCCCGGCGTCCCCGGTGTCCCCGGCGTCCCTGGTATTCCCCGTGTCCCCAGCGTCCCCGGTGTCCCTGGTGTCCCCGGTGTTCCCAGTGTCCCCAGTGTCCCCAGCCGTCCTGCTGGGTGGGAGCCAGCACCGAGCTGTTCCCAAGGGTGGGTGCAGAGCAGGTGCCGTGGGACACTGAGGTGTCTCTTCCTTCACATTTTTCACCCCAAACAGACACAAACAGTGGGTGACTCTGTAAAGCCTCCCGTGGCTCCAGCGGTGATACTGAAGAGTGTCCCAGCTCCAGCCTGGTCACTCATGGTTTGAAATGCTCCGAGGAGCAGGGCCCAGGCAGGGCAAGCTGTGTTCCCTGTTTGGGAATGTGCCTGCTTACGGTGACGCTGTCACTGCACCCACGGCATCACTGCACCCATGGCATCACTGCACCCACAGTGTCACTGCACCCACAGGGTCACTGCACCCACAGCGTCACTGCACCCATGGCATCACTGCACCCATGGCATCACTGCACCCACAGCGTCACTGCACCCACGGTGTCACTGCACCCATGTCACACTTCCCTGCCTGGAGCGTCCCACGCGTCCCCAGCGCCTGCTGGGCGCTGGCACAGCTCAGAGCAGGTGTGGGTGAGCTCAGAAACCTCTGCAGTGCCCTGGGAGATGCAGGTAATGACTGGCAGGAGTTTCCCAGTGGCACTGCCCAGTGCCGGGCAGAGGGTGTCCCTTGGGAAGGGTTGGTGTCCCCACATGTCCCCTCTGCTCTGTGCTGGGCCCCGCAGCCACCAGGCTCACCCCAACCAAGTGCTCCTGGTCAGGAGGGCATTTTAATTCCAGTTTCCCACTAGATCCAAAGGTCCCTGTCCCACCTGGACATCAGTTGTCCTTGGCCTAGGCCACCTTGGAGTGTAAATCTGGAATTAAATCACTCAGTGCTGCTGGCTGATCCCGTGCTGTGATTCCATGACCTTCTCCAGTCCTATTTATAACACCTAGAGACCAAATTCCCCTCATTTTTACACAAATAATTTTAATCAGCATATTAAAATAAATGTCTTAACATCTCCTTGTCACCTGCCTTCCACTGCATTTACAATGCCCTTTTCCCATCCCTAAACTCTCAACCTGGGACCCCCAGGGAGTGTCCCAGGGGTGTGCAGGCAGGCATTGCACATCATGGAGAGTTCCCTGCCTGCATCCAGACCCCTTTCCTGCCTGTGGGTGTGGCTGTCACAGCCAGAGCTGTTCCTTACTGCTGGGAGCTCAGAGAGGTCTGTTGGGTTTGAAGGAAAAACACAGCAGGAGCTACAGAGCTTCTGGAAAACCAGCTGCTCCCTCCTGACAAAACGAGCATTTAGCAATGCCTGGCATCCTGGTGGCCTTTTCCTTTCCAAAGTAACCGGGGCGAGCAACACCCCAAAAATGAAAGCTGTCATCCCACATCAGAGGGGTTTGTGCAAGCGTGACCCTGGGATTTCACGGTGGCGGCAGATGTGGGGTGAAGCCACTCCAGCTCCCTGGGGCACATTCCCACTCTGCTTCCCAGCACCACCTCTCTGGAGACTCCCCCTGGATTCACACCAGGCATGACCTTTCCCAGAATGGGAGCTGCCACCGTTGAGAAAGGGTGGTGAGAGTGCAAGGGCTGCTGTTCCAAGGGCTGGTGTGCCAAGGGCTGCTGTTCCAGGGGCTGGCATTCCACAGGCTGGTGTTCCAGGGGCCGGTGTGCCACGGCCAGCAGTGAGGTGTCACTGAGGTAGCACCCACCCAGCCCTCGGGTCTGTCACTGTCACTGCCCTGCTGCAGCACTGCCCAGTTTGATTCCCGAAGCCCTTGGGTTTATCCATGCCGTGCCTGTGGCCACGTGCTCCCAAAGCCAGCCCGCTGGGGACACCAGTGCTGCAGTGCCACGTGCGGCCTTCCCACCGGTTTTCCTCCCTTTTTGTGTCCAACACCACAGGGCTGGAGCCAAAGGCCCATCAGATCCGTCCTGGAGCCGTCCGGGATGTCCCTCGAGGGCCCCAGTTCCCCGTTTTGGGGGGAGCTCCGTGTGTGCTGCTGCTCCCTGCGGATCCTGGAGGGGCTTTTCCCGCTGAGGGTGACTCCTGCCAGGGGACCGGGGCACCCCAGCACTGCTGGGCACAGCTGCAGGAGTGACCCCGTGAGCTTCCAGGGCTGCTTGCGGGGCGCTGGCAGAGCTCGTTTCGCGTTTCAGCTGTTTGTGGCTAATCCTCTCGCCTCGGGACACAGTGTTACTTTGGCAGAGGGAGCTGTGCTGAAATCCTGGAAAGGTTTCCCAAGATCCTGGCAGGCTCCGGCAGGGCCGGGTTGTGCAAGGGCGAGGGACGTCACTCGCTGTGTCACAGGGAGGGCACAGCTCCTGCTCTGCCGCCGCCCGGGCTCTGCCAGGTGTCCTGAGCCACGCCACGAGATGGGCTCCAAGCTCCCTTCCAGCCTGGCCCAGTCTGGGATTCTGGGATTCTACACCCCTGAAGGTCTCATTAATTTCTCCCCGGGTTCCATCCCCTATTTCCCCCTCCAGCTGTGGGAGTCAGCATTTGAGGAATTTTTCCCCTTTGGCAATGGATTTTGCGATTCAGGGGAACCAGCCCGGCCTGTTCCTGGCTCAGCTCTTCCAGGGCTCCCGGTGAAGGGTGTCCAGAGCCAGCCCCGGCTCTGTCCCGCTGGAATGCTGGAGAACATGGAGGGCTGGGCAGGAGCAGAGCCCCGGCCGGGCTCCCAGAGGCATTTCCAGAGGCATTTCCAAAGGCATTTCCCTGCCCATCCAGAGTCCAGCCTGCAGGGATGGAGCGTCCATGCGGCCAGGGGCAGCATCCCTCCGGCAGGAGCGGGGCTGCTGCCAAGGCCTCCCAGGGAAGGGAGGCCGGGCTCAGGGGATCCAGACCCTGCCCAGCAGCTCTGGGAACACTGGGAGCAGCAGGAATGGGGAAGGACGGGGCTTGGCTCCCTCTGTGCACACCCCATCCCTCAGCCTTGGCCCCTGGGAGCCCCTCGCTCACACACAGAGCCGGGAGAGCAGCTGTAGCTGCCCCTGGATCCCTGGCAGTGCCCCAGGCCAGGCTGGACACTGGGGCTGGGAGCAGCCTGGGACAGTGGGAGGTGTCCCTGCCATGGCAGGGGTGGGATGGGATGGGCTTTAAGGTCCCTCCCAACCCAAACCTGTCTGGGATCTTCCACCTTTTGATTTCACTGCTCCTTCCCAGGGTTTCCATACACCCCCATGGATGGAGTCCCGTGGGTGGGCTCAGGCTGCCTGGAGAGCCCTGCTGGCTCTCCAGTTGAGGTTTGTGATGGATTTTGAGGGTTGGGGATCACCAGGATCTCTGGGATCACTGGGGCTGGAGCAGGTCCATGCACAGGGCAGTGGTGGGGGCAAGGCTGGGCCACCCAGAGCCTCGCCTGGCCCTGACCCCACAGAGCTCTGGGGACCCTGGCACCCCAGAAACTGCGGTGGGAACTGGCTGGGTGGGTGGTTGGATACAATCCCTGCCTGTCCCGGCAACATTTAAAGGCATGATTCCAGCAGCAATTCCCATTTTCTGCTGCAAACCCCAGTGCCATTCCCAATGCGCTGGTTGTCCTGGAAGCTCCTCCTGGCAGGGACACGGGGGACAGCCGAGCCTCGGGGCTGCACCTTGCATTTCCCAGCAGGATCAGGGAGCACTGTAAATTAAGCACAAGAGCCACAATTTATTCCTTTTTTGGGAAGCTTTTTTGTCTCCTCCAAAACATCCCTGCTGCAAATCCTCCCCCTCCAAAGGCAGAGGGGAACCCAGCCCACGAGGGCTGAGCCCGAGGCAGCAGAGATTTTATTTGTGCTTTGCTCACTATTTATGGGGTTTTTTAATTAAGTTTTCTAATGTTACTTAATACTCAAGTACATTTAATTTCCTTAAGTTCCCAGTGAGGCTCTCCAAGGCAGAGCAGCCCAGTGGTTCCCAGCTGGATTCACAGCCACAAAAAGCCCTTCTCTGCCATATTCTGTGGCCACACTGAAAAAAACCTGTGAAAAAGGACGTTTTTGTCTCAGTCCCACCTGGTTTTTTCCCCTCAGTCTCAAGTGTCTGCTGAGAGCTGTGTGAGCTCGTTCCCCACTCCACTGCTGGGAGCTGCGGCCATTCCCTGGGCACGGCAGCAGAATTCCATCCCTTCCGCAACATCCCACGGCCCCAAAGCCACCCAGGAGACAAAACAGCTCCAGAGGCTCGTGTCAGGGCAGCTCGAGTACCTGGGAAGAGCCGGACCTGGCTGAGGCTCAGAGGCACCAAATCAGGGCTGGCTCCTCGTGTCAGGACCTCAGGAGGCTGCGGAGCTCAGCTGGGGAGAGGAAGGATGAGCACAGCCTGGAAAAGGAGGAAAAAACCTTAAAAAATAAAAGTAAAATATGAAAAGCAGAAAATCTACTTCTTTCACAGCATTGTCCAACTTCCAACCCTACCTCCAGCCCCGGGTTTCGTTTTACAGTCACCAGTTCTTCAGAGAAGAAGAAATGCTGAGCCCTGCAGGGGCATTTTCCAGGGAAGCCGAGGGGTGACCCAGACATTCCATGGCAGAGGATCATGGTGAATCATGGTGATGTCATGGTGATGTCACGGTGATGTCACGGTGAATCATGGCAAATGCCACCCCAGCTTTTGCCTTCAGCTCCTGCCCCTGTGGAATGCAGGTGCCCCCTCCAGCACCTCTTCCCATGCACTGTGTGGGGTTTGGCTTCCAGTTGGGTTTGGTCTCCATGTTGGGTTTGGTTTCCATGTTGGGTTTGGTTTCCATGTTGGGTTTGGTTTCCAGTTGGGTTTGGTTTCCATGTTGGATTTGGTTTCCATGCTGGATCCGAGCGTCCCCTGGATTTTGTGGGGCATGACCCGATCGATGACAGTTTATGTCTGTCCCTTGCTTTCCTGATCTTTCTCGAAGATTTTTCTCCAGGGATTGCTGACTGGAGCATTTGGAGAAAGCTGCTGCTCCCGAGGGCTGGAGCTCCAGCCTGGAGTGATGCCCCAG
The DNA here is from genome assembly GCA_013399875.1 of Gymnorhina tibicen. Classification (NCBI taxonomy): domain Eukaryota; kingdom Metazoa; phylum Chordata; class Aves; order Passeriformes; family Artamidae; genus Gymnorhina; species Gymnorhina tibicen. The sequence continues at coordinate 222,588 of VXAZ01008595.1, forward strand.
TCACCCCCCTGTGCTGGGATGGGCACTGGGATGCGCCCCTGGGACCCTGCCCTGCTCCTCCCGACCCCACAGGCTCTGGGAGACAGGGCAGGTGGCCCATGGGGGGAAACCCATGGGGGTTACCCATTTCCCAGCAGGAAGGGCAGTTCAGGGAAATTCAGCCCCTGCTCCGCTGGATTATTCCCTTATCTGATTTCTGCAGCCTGGGAGAGCACAAATAACACATTTACCCCTGTGGAGACATTAATAATTCCAAAGGCTGGAGTCTGAAAGGTGTTTCTTTTATTCTAAGTGTTTGCAGAGTGAAATTAAACTGTTGTAAGCACCGAAGGAAGGTAATTTATTTTTGTTTCCATTTTCCCTTTCAACCATGGCATTAAATATTAACTGCAGCGTATTTTACCAAACACATCAATTCATTTCCTGTGGGGGCAGAACCAGACAGCCTCTGCAGGAGCTTTGATGGCCTTAACGAAGCCCTGCATTAATCAGAGCGGTGGAGCAGACCCTGAGCAATGGCCCCGGCTGGGAACAATCCCCCAGCACCCGGATTTCCCCGGAGCTGCTCTCCGGCCTCCTCAAACCCTCGTTCCTCGGCTGCCTCGCACCCCTCCGGAGGGCTGAGCCGCTGGAACCCGGGGTTCGAGTGTCCCTCTGGGCACCAGGGGAGCGAGAGCTGCTCGTGTGCTCCTTGGGGTCAGTCCCGTGTGGGGACCGGCCCCACGGACACCCTCAGGCCCCACGGACACCCTCGGGCCCCACAGACACCCTCAGATCCCACAGACACCCTCAGACCCCACAGACACCCTCGGGCCCCACAGACACCCTCAGACCCCACAGACACCCTCGGGCCCCACGGACACCCTCGGCCCTCGNTGGGCCCCACAGACACCCTCGGGCCCCTCAGACACCCTCGGGCCCCATGGACACCCTCGAGGCCCACGGACACCCTCGGGCCCCACGGACACCCTCGGGCCCCACGGACACCCTCGGGCCCCACGGACACCCTCGGGCCCCACGGACACCCTCGGGCCCCACGGACACCCTCGGGCCCCACGGACACCCTCGGGCCCCACGGACACCCTCGGGCCCCACGGACACCCTCGGGCCCCACGGACACCCTCGGGCCCCACGGACACCCTCGGGCCCCACGGACACCCTCGGCCCTCGCTGGCTCGGCAGCAGGAGCGGGGTGGCTGAGCCCCCTCCTCCGTCAGGGCTGGAGCTGCTGGATGAGCCTGGTCCGGCATTTCCCAGAACCCAAACCCGCTGCTCTTCCTGCTTTTTGGGCAAGAAGAGAAAGAGGAAATGAGCCTCGCCTCCAGTGCCCCGTGGGTGGCTTTGTGCCCTCGCAGCAGGAATTCTGCTCTGAAGGGGCAATTTCTCTTCCCGAAGGACAGCACACCTCCAGTGGGGGTGCAGATGGGGGACAGGAGAGAAATCTTTCATTGTTTTTAGAACAAGCCACAAGAAAGGAAGGACCTGCTAATCCACAGAATTAATAAGGTTGGAAAAGCTCTCCAAGACCATGGAATCCAACCTCTGACCAATTCCCACCTTGTCACCAGCCTGGAGCACCAAGTGCCACGTCCAGTGCCCCGTTCCCGTTCTAATTTGGATTTTATTTGTAACCACATCTGTACATTTCCATGCTTCCCAGTGAATATTGAAGACTGGGCTTGATGGTCCCTGTGGATCCTTTCCAGCTCGGGATATTCTGTGATTCTGTGATTCCCCTTGGCTCTGGCTGTGCTGTTTTCTTCCAGGCTGCATTGTTAAACCAAAGCATGAACAGCAGCATCCTCAAATGAAAAAAAAGAAAGCAGTGTTCCATCTGTCAGAGTTTTCTTTTGACCTTCCACGGGGCTGGAGAATCACAGAACAGCCCGGGTTGGAAGGGACCTTTGGGGTTCCTCTAATCCACACCCCAAAATAGATCAAAACAGGGTGGAGGCTGGTTTTGCTTTCCCGGCAGAGATGCACGTGGCTGGTCTGTCATTAACAAAAACCAGCACTTAACCCTTTAAACTACTCTTTTTCCTTGCAAAAGGCCCTGACTCAGAGTGCTCCTGAACAGCACAACTTCCCTCGTTCAAAGTAGCCACTGTTCTTTGAAAAAAACCAACCCTCAAACCACTTCCTTCCCTCTGAAGTGAAAGCTCCTGGAACAGTGGGGTCAGGCAGTGCTTGTGCTGCTTGGGGAGTGCTCATGCTCGTGCTCATGCTCCTGGCTGTGCACTCAGAATTTGAATGCTGAAGCCCCCAAAAGCAGCCGCTGAGAGGTCCTGAGGGTGTGCCAGCCTGAGCTCCACCCTCGCAGCTCCCACAGGTATGGAAAACGAGCCGACGGAGCCGGTTCCAGCTCCCTGCCACAGCCGCAGCTGGGATTTCTGCAGGGCATTTCCCTCTCCGCACAGCAGCACTTTAACCTGGGCAGAGCAGGAGCGGGCGCTGCTCCCCCGCGCCCTGCCTTTGTTCCCGTGTGTTTATTTCCATCTGTTTGTTCATCGATCCTTCGGCACCAGCCGCTGCCACGGCACCAAACATCACCACAGCAAACCAGGGCTCTCCCCTGGGTCATGAACACCGATCCCCGCCGAGCAGCTCAGGAGTTTCCCTCTGGATAACCCCGTCCCATTTCTCCCCCACCTTCTCTCCACAGGGCTTTCTTTGCCTCTAATCAGGATTTACCTTTTTAGGCTCCTTCACTTCCTTTTTCTCAGTCCCTGTGCAGGTGTGGGGCCATCCCATGGTCCGGATGTCCGGCAGGATCCAGAGCCAGGAGGTGCCTTCAGTTCCAGTGGGGCACGGGCAGGGAATCTGGGAGGGTGGGGAAGGGAGCAGGAGTCGAAGTGGAGCTGAAGCAGCAAAGTTGGCAAAAGCTTTTGGCCATTTTCAGAAAGAGGGAATTAGCCAGAAACAGGGAATCCCGGACTGGTTTGGGTTTGGGAGGGACCTTACAGATCATCTCATCCCACGGGCAGGGACACCTCCCACTGTCCCAGGCTGCTCCCAGCCCCGTCCAGCCTGGCCTGGGACACTGCCAGGGATCCAGGGGCAGCCACAGCTGCTCTGGGCACCCTGTGCCAGGGCCTCCTTTACTCCCTTTCACTTCACCCCGTGTCACAGGTGTGACCCTGTCCCTGTCCCCATGGGCTGGCAAAGGACAATTTTCAGTGTGAGATGATGTCCCAAGGTCCCTCAGCCACAGGAATGTGCCGGGTGGGCAGATGTCCATCCTGCCGCAGCATGAGCCTGAAAAACCAGCAAAAAAATCACATGAACGTTGACCTCCATCACCAGCGTCCCCAGGAGCATCCCCTGCACCCTTCCACCTCAGTCCTCTGGGCCACGGCCTGATTTAAACCCTGATTTAAACCCTGTACCCCGAGCTCTCCCGTGCAGTTTATTCCTTCTGTCCAGCCTGAAAGCTGCTGCTTCTGATTTTGCACTCTGCAGGATGGAGCAGGCGACCAGAGGAGCTGCTGGCACGGGAGTGGTTCCAGAGCTCCTCCAGAGCTGGGTTCTGGGGAGGTTCAGCGTGCGTTTCAGCACCAGGAGATTGTTTTTGTCCCTGTAAGTCAACAACAGAGCCTTCGGTCCAGCAGGATCTGTGTGCAGCACTGGAGATGGAAAGCAGCGGAGGAAGCTGTTTAAAATAAATAATAAAAAAAAAAGAAAATACAAGTTTTTCCCCCGGTAGGGAGCTAGGTTTTGTTTAGAATATCTTGCCAAGTACACAAAATGTGACAGTCCCAGGAGCCCCAGCACCCTGAGCACGGTGTGGCCTCGGTGTCACAGAGCAGGGGACACTCCTGGACTGGTGGGGGTGACTTGGGGGTGTCAGATCCCAGAGCTGGGGCTCACGTTTGGAGCTCAGGCGCCAGGGCCCAGCCCAGGGAAAGCCCCGGGGTGCCAGGGGGTGCCAGGGCCGTGTCCCTGTGCCGAGGGGACTGTCCTGCTCCTGCTGCTCCCGGCTGGGACAGCCCTGGGAGCAGCAGGAACCGAGTGCGTGGGGCCCTGCAGGTCCCAGTGGCACCAGTGGGACACCGGCAGAGCCCGGGTACCCAGGCTGGGCTGTGCCCACCCGGGAGGGACAGAGCTGGGCAGCACCAGCCCGAGGCAGCCCCGAGGAGCCAGGAAGGGAAATCACCCCAGTTCCTGGCACAGCCTGGTGCCCGCCTGCCCTGAGCCTCCCTGCCCCCAAATCCAAGCCCTGGCTGCAGCAGGAAGGGGACAGAGAGGGGCTGGAGGTCCCCAGGGGCAGGGGACAGGAGCAGTGGCACACAAGCCCTCCCGGCTCCTCTCAGTTTATTTATATTATTCCGTTTATTTACAATTTCATATTCTGGAGTCTTTGTGCCAATTTTCCCCTGCAAGGCACAGATTTTCCAGCAGATTTTCCATTCCCATCTCTTTCCTGGGGGTTCAGCACACGAGACCCAAGAGGTTAAAGCTGAATGTGTTGAAGGAAAATGCAACGTTCTCCCACGGAACTGCTCTGAACAAGAGGCTTTGTAGAACCACAGGATTGTGGGATAAGGTTGGAAAAGGTTGGAAAAGACCTCCAAGATCATCGAGTCCAACCTTGGAGTGAAGGGGGATGTGTTTTGCTGAGCTTGGAGGCCTGGACCAGTTAGAAAATTTGGCTGGGAGGGTCACTGAGCTCCAGAACCAGGTCCTGGGCCAGGCTCCAGAGGCTTTCCCTGAGGCACTGCAGGAATGGGAACTGAGCCAGCCCTGGGAAGTCACTGTGAGCCAGGAAAAGCTGAACGTGCCCCAAGGTGATGGACACGGGGTTCCTGCACGCGGCAGGGCCCTGCGGAGCTGCCGCAGGGAGATCCCTCGGAGAGCCTGGAGCGCTGGGACAGGCCCTGGGCCGGAGGAGCTGGGGCTGCCCCATCCCTGGCAGTGTCCCAGGACATCCCCAGCACCCCCACAGTGTCCCCAGCTGAGGTGACATCCCCAGCCAAGGGTGAGCTCACCCCCATCCCTCTCCAGCTCCCAAACCCAGGACAGCCATGGAGATTAATTAATTCCCTGTACAATGGACCAGCAAGGAAAAAACACCTCCTGGATCTGGAGAAGGAATGTCCACGCACACGAGTTTTCCAGATGAAAAAGACAGGGATTTGTTAACACATGTCACTTCTCTCCGTGGTTGTATTTCACAGAGGGAAACTTTCAAAACAACTCTGACTTTTATTAGAGGACACACGTAAAGGACTTTCTTTTTTTAATATATTTTTTAAATGAATCAGCTGTTCCATCTCCAGTCTGAGCCCAGATCCTGAGGAGCATAAATCCTGCAGAAGATGCCTTTGGGAACCAAGAACTGAGCATTGATTTGAAAGTTTTTTATACCCTCAGGGAGAATTAAAATCCAATCACGTTGGAAAGGACCTCGGGAGGCCTCCAAGCACCCCTCAGAGCAGGCAGCTGTGGGATGCCCAGGACCTTTTCCAGCCTGGTCCCCAAGGACGGACACTGCACCAGTGCCCGAGGAGCAGGGCTTTCCTTGTGTCCAGCCTGGAGCTCCCAGGCTGAGCCCCGGCCCTGGGAGGTGTCAGAAATCCCGGCAGCCGGAGCTGATCCAGGGACAAAACATTTCCTGTGGCAGGGGGAGGCTGGGGCCGGGCTGCAGCCCCGTCCAGGATCTCAGGGACTGCCCCGCAGTGCTGCTCCCGTCACCTGCTCTGGTGGGAGAATTCCCCTCCGAGCCCCGTGATGAGGCTCACCCTTAATGACCTCAGCCGGCGGTCCCAGGGCCGTTTTGGACAAGGACTTTGGGGCTGGCTGCTCAAAAGCCGGGGTGTCCCAGGGCTCCAGCCCTTTCCAGCCCTCGGCCTCTGCCAGCAGCCCCCACCCCCATCCAGAGACTCATTCCCAGCAGGAAACGCTGTCCAGTTTGGAGTGCGGACCTGGCTCCTTCCCAGGCCGCAGGGAGCCAGGGAAAACCATCCCGCTGGATGCCAGCACACAGCACCAGAGCACCAAAGGGCTCACTGGGCTCGTTTAAAGAGCATTTAACCAGCCCCACGCTCCGTTATTCCTCTGCCATCTCATTCCAGAGCCGGCACGGGCTCCAGCTGTGCCACATCCCACCCGCATCCCCCTCACCCCTCCTGAAGGTGAATTATTTCTGTTTCACCCCTTCGAAGGCACCAGGACCAGGAATCCCCAGCTCAGCTCTGGCTGCTCCCGGTGCTTGTGCTCCCCCTTCCCCGGGATGGAGTTTCTGGATGTGGTTGTGTGTCAGAGGTGCAGTGGTTCGAGCTGAAGACGATGGGAATATGTTCCAGGCCGATTTCTTCTCTCATTGGTAAATAACAACAGATCGTTTGTTTCCTTTTTATCATATGCACATTTTTGTTATATGTGTATTTTTTATATATGCACTCATCTGTTTCTAGCATCAATTCCATTTCCCTGCGTGCCCCCAGACCCCGGCAGTGGGTGAGTTCCTGGTGACTCTCCAAACTGGGCATCTTCTGGAAACCCCAAATTTGATTTTCCCCCTTAGCAGCCACAAACCCATTCTGTTACAAAGAGGAGTGTTGGTGCTGCCGCCTGTGCAGAATTATTCCCAGGCACATCAGATCCCTGCCAGGTTTGGGCACTTGGGAGGATGGATGGCTCTGTGCCATGGAAAAACAGCGGGCTCTGGGACCTCAGGAGCACAGAGGGACCCCCAAACCCAGGGATTTACTGCAAAGCAGCCCCAAAACCGCGCTGGTGCTCTGATTTACTGTGTCTGCTTGCATTTCCTTGGAAATTTGAAGGATGGTCTGGCAGCGGGAGGGGTTGTCCCGCTCAGGGGCGGTGACAGTCCAGCCCCACTGCCAGAGCGGCCACGGCTCCTCCAATCCCCGGAAAAACTCGCAGGCTGCAAGTGCAGGTTATTAAATGGCCCCGCTAATGAGCGAGCCTGGAGGGTTTGGATTAAAGAGCAATTTAAAACCAGAGGAGAAGACAAATCACAGGGCTCGGGCTGCGGCCTGGCAGGGAGGGAGCCGGGAGAGGGATCCAAGGCACGGAGCCCGGAGGTTCCCGGCACTGGAGGGGGCACAGAGGGGCAGGGACAGCCCTGCCAGGGGACACAGGGGCCACCGGTGCTCCCAGGGGTGTCCTGACCCCCGAGACCCTCGGGACACCATCCCTGTGCTGGGGGTTCAGAGCCCACCCCCAAAACCCCTCACCCTGAGCTCCTCATTAACAGAAACGAGGATCACCCGTGATGAGGCTCACCCTTAATGAGAACCACCCGTGATGAGGCTCACCCTTAATGAGGCTCCTGAGCCACACCCATCGCGGCCCGTTCGTTATTAAACAAATGCAGCCCAGGAGGTGCCAGTATTTGCTCGATATCGATAAAATAAACACCCTGCAGTGGAAGGTCCATTGCTGCAAGTGCTTGATGGACATGTTTAATTTAAATAAAACCCAAAGCCAGTCCAGAGGAGGCTCTGGAGCCAGGCTGAGAGAGCTGGGGGGGCTCACATGGAGAGGAGAAGGATCCAGGGAGAGCTCAGAGCCCCTTGCAGGGCCTAAAGGGGCTCCAGGAGAGCTGGAAAGGGACTGGGGACAAGGGCTGGAGGGACAGGACACAGGGAATGGCTTCCCAGTGCCAGAGGGCAGGGCTGGATGGGATATTGGGAAGGAATTGTTCCCTGCGAGGGTGGGGAGGCCCTGGCACAGGGTGCCCAGAGCAGCTGTGGCTGCCCCTGGATCCCTGGCAGTGCCCAAGGCCAGGCTGGACACTGGGGCTTGGAGCAGCCTGGGACAGTGGGAGGTGTCCCTGCCATGGCAGGGGAATGGGATGAGCTTTGAGGAGTGTTTTTCAGGGGAATGGAAATGATATAAATTAGAGACGTGAAGCAGCTCTTTAGGCAGGGAATTTGATGAATAACAGCTCCTTGGAGCAGTGGAACAGCAGGAATTCAGGGTAGAGGAAATTCTTTCCTGTGGAGGGGAGGTGCTGTGGGGGATGGAAAACAGGGAAAAACACAACATAAAACACTCCCAGGCACAGGGGGGATTTTGGGGTGTCCGTGCAGGGCAGGAGTTGGATCCATGGTCCCTGTGGGTCCCTTCCATTGGGACATTCCATGATCCTGTGGTAGAACAGCCTGAGCCACACACCAGGAGTGCATCCCCAGGCTGCTCAGCACCTTTTCCCAGCTCCTTCCCAAGCCCAGCTCTGGGTGCCTCCCAGCTGGGGTGCTCAGGGGGGCTGGGGGTTCACTGCTGCACAGGGCCCATGGATCATTCCCAGTGTTCCAGCAGGACCCTGGTGCTGGCTGGGATCATTACCTTATGAAGCAATTACGTGATTGGGTCTGGATCTGGAAGATCCCGAGCAGGACGACACCTCAAAACCTCGTCCTTTAATCGCTCCCACTGAGCCAGGCCTGTCCAAGGTGGGATTTAATTAATGGCTTTGCCTCGTCAGCCCCGGGAGCCCGGAATTCCTGAGCACTTCCCCCCAGGTTTGGGGCACACGCCGTCCCAAATTAACGGCATCATCTCAGCTGGAAGACGTGAGCACAAGTGGGCAGCCCATAAATATCCATTATTGCTCCGTGGAAAACAGAAACGTCTGCAGGAAGATGCACGTGGCCTTTAGCAGGAGGAGCCCCCGCCCCTCTGAGGAGCACGGGAATTATTTTGGGCATGGCAGGAATGTCTCTCCCTTCATTCCGTCTTTTATCCTTCTTCTGGTCTTTAGGATCCTTCGAAAATAGGAGCTTGTGTTGGAAAGCAGAGGAATTTCTAGCACAGCAGCAAGGAAAGGTACAGGATCAACAGGCTGCTCCGTGGGGATTAGGTGTGGAGGGCTGTCTGGACAGCTGGATTCCCATGGCTTTCGGTTATCGGGAACAGCATTCCAAGATCTCTGCAGTGTCCAAACAAGGCCTGGCGAAAGCAGACCACGGTATCCAAAATCTCATCACGTTTGGGCTTTTCAGCTCAGAAATCCTGGGAAAAGGGTTATGGAAACTCCCTGTCCCAGCCCAGGGTGAAGGGACAGTGGCACAATGTGGGACGCTCCCGGGAATGTCCAGCGGTGGTGGCAGGAGAGCTGATCCCACCCTGATCCCACACACGGAGGGGTTCCAGCTGCAAACAACACTGAGACCCTAAAGCCCCTCATTGGGGTCCCTCAGCAGAGCGGGCACCACGTGGGGCAGCTTTGGCCATCACAGCTCCAGCTCCAAGCTGGATCCGGCAGGGGAACCCCAAGGGAACGTCAGGAAAACAAGGATTTGACTCCGAGCATTGCCCGTTAAAATGATGGCTGCTGCTGCTGTAGGGGTGGATCCTCAAATCCATAGGGAATCAGCAGTAAATTAACGGGTTCGTTGTCTCCTGTAGGACAGGGATGGTTACAGGGACTGGGGTGATTAACTGAGCCAGGGCAGTGTCCCACTGTCCTAATGAGCAGCTAATTAATCACTCCTTATCTCTGCTTATAAAACAGGAATATTCTGGCACTACCAGAGCAGCATTGCTGGGAACCCAGGGAGGATCTTGGCATCTCCGTTCATATCCACAAGTTTAAAAAGATTGATGACCAAAGGGAAGGACGGAGCCGAGGGAAAGCCCCAGTGCTGGTTTCACTGAAGGAATTACAGACAAAGCAAACAACAAACTCTTGCGTTTGACCTCAGCCGTGGAATCATGGAATGGTTTGGGCTGGGAGGGACCCTACGTCCAATCTCATGCCACCCCTGCCATGGGCAGGGCCACCTTCCACAGCCCAGGGTGCTCCAATTACATCTCTATTAATTACCCTGGAGGTTTTTGAACAAGAAAAGATGCAGAAAAGTGGAGTTAAATCATTCTCCTGTTGCAAATCTGCACGGGGGAGCAGGAACATCCTGTTTGCACTATTATGAGATAATAATGGCATTAAACAGGACGTGATTATGGCCTCGTTTGTTATGGCCCTACACCTTTGTTAGGGGGACTCAATCTCTCTATTCAGACCACAGACTCGACCTGGCCTACAAAACCCAAAGGACAGTTTCCCCCACCGAAATGAGAAAGTTTTCCTTTTCAGAAGTGCCTAGGAGTTAATAAAATCCACTGATAACCAAACAAGCACAATTCCTGCCGGATCTCAGGTGCCAGGGCTGTGCCACTGCGGACATGGCTGGGACAAGGTGACACTTTCCTCCTGGCCACACGTGGGGAGGGTTATCCCAGAATCAGGGGATGGTTTGGGTGGAAGGGACCTTCCAAAGGTCCCCGTGCAGGTCCCTGCAGTCCCCCCTTGCGATGGCATCTCTCAAATGTTATTTATGTCCTGCTCTGGCTTTTTTTAATAGAGGAGGAAAACTTTCCTCCCTTCCTCCTCATTTATTACAGGCATTAAGTTAAACATGGTTTCCTCTGAAATTCGACCTAATCCAATTAATATTAATATTGCCCTGAGCCAGGCTGATCTCATTAGTGTCGATATTTAATATTTCCTGCGAGTTGTGCTGAAAATGAGCTTCTTGCTTTTCAGCGAGTCTGGAAAGAAGGAACAGCGTTTTCTTCCAGTTCAGGAACGCGAACGGGATGGGAATAAGGAATGGCCTGGGGCAGGGAGTGCTGGATCCAGCAGCTCCTCTGCACCCAGTGCTCCGGGAGCTGGGGGGACCGGCTGCCCGGGCAGGAAAAGCTCTTGGGAAGTACCACAGACCTGGGGGCCTCAGCCAAAGAGGGAATCACGAGGAACCGCCCGGATAAAGTGCATCTTCCTCGTGCATTCCCAGACCTCCATCCCCAGCGGGAGGAGCCGATGGGGACACGGGTGCGACCCCAGCGCTGGTGGCCCTCCCGCAGCCCCTCCTGCTCCGGCAGGGACGGCTCATAACGGGGGGGATGGCTTATTAACGGGGGGGATGGCTCATTAACGGGGGGGGGGCTCATTAATGGGGGGGGGGCNAACGGGGGGATGGCTCATTAATGGGGGGGTGGCTCATTAACGGGGGGGTGGCTCATTAATGGGGGGGTGGCTCATTAACGAGGCGCTCATTAGCACCCCGAAAGTCAGGGATTCGGTTTATTCCGGGGTTGCGAAGCTGCGCAGTCCGCAGGGAAGCCGAGCTCTGTGGTCACCGAGAAGGAAACCAAGGAAATCCAGGATTCCTGCAGGCTGCTCCAGGGAGCACGAAGGGCTCGGCGGGAGCTGTACAAGGAGTGTCACCCCTGGCTGGTGGCACAGAGCCGCGGGCCGCACATCGGGCTGGGCTCAGTGGGATCAGTCCCAGCGAGCGCCCACGCCCCGGCACAGCAGAGGGAATCACTCCCGGGCTGTGGGAAGGAGCAGCTGCCGAGGTCAGGGAAAGGGTTTGGAGCAGAATCACCCAGATTTCGGCTGCAGCAGTAGCAGCAAATGAAACAGGATCCCTGTTACTCAGAACAAAATTGCCCTTTTGTTTGGGATCCAGCAGCAAATAACCGGGACCCGCAGAATGTAATAAAATCATAGAATGGTGTGGGTTGGGAAGACCCTAAAGACCCTAAAGGTGATCTTTAAGGTCCCTTCCTACCCAAACCATTCTATAAATTACAGATAATCTCCTTTCGTGTGCAGAGCCCGTGGAGGTGATGCAATGAAAACCCCCCCGGTTCCAGCCCCGGGGCTCAGTGTCAGATGTGTCATCCTCCTCCTCCTCCTCCCAAACCACAGGATGAACCTTTCCTTGCCATGACCCCATGCTTTTAGGCCAGGCTGCTTTTCTTCACCTCTGCCACCTCAACCGCATCCTGGCTGGTGCCCAGCACAAGCCTGCTTTAGCACAGAAACACCTCCAGCAGCACTGGCAGCTCCCACCTTGGCCCTGCCGTGCCCCAGCTCAGCTCTGCAAACCCATTTTTAGGTAATTTAATGCTGTGCCCCAGCTCCCCTGAACCAGTGGAGCACACGTGGGACAACCCCACCTGAGACTGGGGGGAATAATAAGGGTTTTGTTTGTGGCTTTTCAAAAAACAGCCTGGCTTGGGAGTGACCACAAAGCCCACCCAGTGCCACCCTTGCCCATGGCAGGGACACCTCCCACTGTCCCAGGCTGCTCCCAGCCCCATCCAGCCTGGCCTTGGGCACTGCCAGGGATCCAGGGGCAGCCCCAGCTGCTCTGGGCACCCCGTGCCAGGGCCTGCCCACCCTCCCAGGGAACGATTCCTGCCCAATATCCCATCTAATCCTGCCCGAATGGATCCCGTGCCCTGCCCCAGAGCAGCCCCAGCGCCTGGATGGTCCAACCTCCTGAGATTACCAGGAGCCACGGGAGGAGCTTGCCCAGGTTCTGGGGTGCTAAAACAGAGCTGGCAGCGGTGGGATTCGAACCCACGCCCCCGCAGGGACTGGAGCCTTAATCCAGCGCCTTAGACCGCTCGGCCACACTACCCTGGCCTAATATCCCTTGGGAACGGGACTGGAGCCGGCATCTGGGATCCGCGACCTGGGCACGGCGCCTCGGCCACCCCGGCCTTTCCTCGGCCTCCTGCTGCAGATCCTTTGCATTCTCCTCGGGAGCTCCCCAGGAGGATGGAGCCCCGGCTGCAGCACTGCCTTCCAGTGGGGAATTGCTGCTCTGCCATCTCTCCTTCCCTTCCCGTGGCAGCCTGGATTAAATCCACGGTCCCTGAACTCCACCAGCTCCACCAGCTCCTTCCACGCCTGCACGCTCATCCCTACGGCTCTTTTCTCAACAACCGAGGGCAACCCCCCTCCATCCTGTCGGGAATAAGACCCAGAACCCGATTTTCATGTCGGATTTGTGCCGTTCCCCCCGCGCCTGTGTCCCAGGGATCCAGAGGGATGCTCGGAGCGGGAGGGCTGAGCTGACAGTGCCGGTGCTGCTGCTCTGCCCCGCAGTGAGTGTGTGGCCCACAGAGATCCCAGAGAGCCACTCTGGGCTCAGGGAAGGTGCCAGATTCTGCAGGAAACCTCCTGCCAGGCGCTGGGAGCAGACACAGGGAAGTTCTGCAGTTACATAAATATTTTCCTTCCCCCGTTAAACACAGCCACTTTCTCCTTCCTCAGCGCGGCGATAAAAGCACATTTCAATAAACAGGGCTCCAAAGGGATGTTTGCTTTTGGCTCCTCTTCCAGCCTGGTTCATTCACTGGAACAGCTCCTGGCTGTAGGAACCGCGGGAGAGACCCCCCAGCTCCCTCAGCAAACTCGGCCCCTTCTCCCAAATCCTCCCGTTCCCAGGCACTCTTAGATTTAAACTGTAAAAGTAACCATTGATAAAAAGGCAGCTGACTGTAATTCCTTGCTCCGTGGGTTTTTTGATCCACGTTGCTGCAATCCTGGAGTCCCCAGACCTAAATCCCGGGATGGATCCCTGTCAGGGATCCCCGGCAGAGATTATGAAATTCCAGGATTGAATTGGTTATTTGAGGATAATAACTGGATTTTCACAAACTGCTGCAGATTCTTCTAAAAGTCGATTTATCTCCAGCCAGCAGCTGCCAAATCATTCCCAAACAAATTCCAGCCCCACGGGAGTTTTACAGCTCCGTTTGGGATCCCGTGGATCTGGGGACCCTGATCTGCCCCAGGAGAGCTGGGAAAGTGCAGGATTTGAGGCATTTTGCACCTCATTGTGTGGCAGGGCCTGGGAAACCTTCCCAATAAACATCCTGCAGGGCTGGAGAGGTTTGGAATTAAACCCTAAATCACTTTAATAAATCCAATGGGATTATTTCAATCAAAAAGAAGTGATTACAACAGCCCTTATTTTCTTATTAGGGCATTTAAGAGCCCCTATTAAAAGATTAGAAGATATTGAGCCTTTGTAGGGCTCTCAAAAACACTGTTTGGAATACCCCTGGTTAAAATTATTGCTGTTTAAACACTTCTGCCTAAAAATTACATTGATAAAATTGGACAGCCCTGTCCAAATTTGGGACAGCAGCTTTGAGAAGCCCTGAGACCTCCCCCAGGGATCCCCCATGGCCACGGAAAACCCACGTGGGTTTGTAGGAAATGTTTCCATTCCCCTGAAACAGAAGAAAAAACCCTTCAATATTCCTTGAGCTGCTCATTCTTGACTTCTCCAGCAGCCCAGCCCAGGACCAGGAGCTGCCAAGAGCAAATAATTCCCATTTCCATAGATCAGGAGATGAATCATTCCTGGTATTTTTAGCAGGTCATTAGGGGCTGGCAGCGAGATTTGCAAACTGACTTGTGAGGGTTTGGATTGGTGTGAGCACAACCTCGGAGAGAAAACATCAACTGGGAGTCAGAACAGAGGGAATGGGAGGACTGAGAACTGTATCTCCAAGGCTGAAAATGACAGGGAGGGATGGAGGTAAATGGGGTTTGTGGGAGCCTGGGCAGCACTCCACTGAAATGTGGGAGTAAAAATGATGGGATAAGGATTTGTCCCCATCCCATGGATATTTACACACCCTGGGGAGGGATGCTGCAGGCACTGGGAATAGCTGGGTCCCTGTGGGATTGGATGGAAGGGGAGTTTTCCAGCTGGTTTGTGAGCAGGGAAGTTCCTTGGGAATTCAGAGGGGCACCAGAGCACCTCCGAGGAGTCATGGAATGGTTTGGGTTGGAAGGGACCTTAAATCCCATCCCATTCCACCCCTGCCATGGCAGGGACACCTCCCACTGTCCCAGGCTGCTCCCAGCCCCAGTGTCCAGCCCAGCCTTGGACACTGCCAGGGATCCAGGGCCTCCCCACCCTCCCAGGGAACAATTCCTTCCTAATCTCCAATCTCAGTCTCTTCTCTTTAGTTCAAAACCATTCCCTCTTGTCCCATCACCAGCTGCCTGTGTAGAATTCCCTCTCCTGGGACAGGGACTGAAGAGGGTCTCACCCGTCAGTGGAGCAGAGCTTCCCAAAGTGTGTCTTTAATAAAGAAATAATACTCTACACACTAATATTCATATTTAACAGCTCCTTCTCCTTTTCTGTGCTATCGGGGGTTCGATGAGCACCGTTCAGAGGGAAATCCAGGGAATAAACCCAGCTGGAAGGATCCCAGGGAGCCCCTGGCCAGTGAGACGCAGCTCACACATCCCAACAACCCCGGGCAGCCCAACTCTGCCACGGCCCAGGCTGACAGGGCTGCACATTCCTTCCCAAATGTGGAGGGACCGCTTGGGAACGGGATCCCAAGGAGGGCTGTGCCAGGGCCATCAGCCCTCAGCTGTCCTGCAGAGGACAGCTGGAAAACCCCTGGTTTTCCCTGGAAAATCTGATTAACCCACAGCATCAGCAGCAGCACGTGTCAGGGCAGGCCCTGCCAGCTGCAGGGTGACGTGTGGGGCACCACCTCCAAGGGACAGCCCGTCCATCTCAGCAGGGTCTGGGGGCCAGCAGGGGATCTTTGGGATCCTCTTTGCACAAAGTCCCTCACATTTGGGAAGACTTTTGTACTCTTCATTTGTGATTTGATGCTGGAGCTGCTCCTGCTGTTGCTGTCCTGAGCCATCGTCAGGCAGCACAGCCCATCCATCATCCATTGTCCATCATCATTGTCCAGCATTATCCATCATCTACTGCCCATCATCATCCCTCATCCCTCATGCCTCAGCAGTCAGAGGCGCCTCTCCTGCAGAGCCAGGATGGCTGCAGTACCAGCAAGGGGAGGTGTCTCTGCCTGGGCCAGGGTCACCCCTGTGGCACCCCCAGAGCCACCCTGGCAGCAGGAAGGTGGCCCCGGATCTGGGGTCTCTGCAGCAGCTGCCGTTGCTGGAGGGAAGAACCATCAGGAAAATGGGGACAGGCACAGGATGCAGCCAGGGATTCTCACCTTTCAGGGAAACAATGGATCAGGGAGAGAGGAAACCCCTGCCCGGCTGCCCAGCCTGGCTTTCAGCAGCTCCAAGGTACAGCTGGAAAAGGACCCTCACTCCCAGCCCGGGCTCGGCTCTGGCAGCAGCCCTGGAAGGGCTAAATCCGGCTCCAGCTTCATCAGCCCCCACAGGCCTTGTCAAATTAAGGGCTCTGGTTGGAGCCTCAAAGGCAGGAAGGCTCTGCAGCAGCCAAGGAAGGGAGCACAGGGAATTGCAGGAGCTGGGATTGCAGGAGATGGAGTTCATGTCTTCTCTGAGGGGGAAGTTTGGTGTCAGAGAGGAACAAGGTGATAAAACACGACGTGCCTGGATCCCTGAGAGGGGAGAGCTGGTGCCTCGTTATCTGCCACAGACCAGAATCCCAGGGCCTTCATTCCCAGGGTAACAGAGCTCATTTCTCACCGGGGAATGAAACAGCTCCCTCAACCTACAGAAAATCAGGGAATCAGGATCAGCTCTTGGCCCTCCCCACATCCCCTCAGAGCCCAGTGCTTTAGTTTGGATTTCTCTTTGAGGAATGGATTTAATATGGAGTAAATTGAGTTGAACTTTTGCTGTAAATGAAGGACTTTGTTTCTTGGAGTCTCAGGGGAGTTTCCATTAATTATCCTTAGCCCCATGGCTCCAGGTTCAGACACTTCTGGGAGAAAGGCCGGGAGCAGAGGGGGAGCTGTGGCTGCCCCTGGATCCCTGGCAGTGCCCAAGGCCAGGCTGGACGGGGCTTGGAGCAGCCTGAGACAGTGGAAGGTGTCCCTGCCCATGGCAGGGGTGGCACTGGCTGGGATTTAAGGTCCCTTGTTATTCCTGGTATTTCAGGGAAGAGGGGAAGGACAAGGGCTGCTCTCCCCCACCAAAGGCACCACAGAGCTGCCGGGCAGGACCTGCCCCCGAGGGAAACACACCCTGAATCCAAGGAGACCACAGCACATCTGAAAAGCAACCACAGGAACCCCAGATCCAGGAGCCAAATGTCTGGAAACAACCAGGAGCAGCTCCACGTGACATCCCGGGGCCCCTCCCTCTTGAGACAGGTGTTTGCTGTGCGAGCCCCAGTGGTGGCAGCCCAAAATGTTGAATCCAAACTTGCCATTTCCTGATCCAAGACGCTGCAGAGATGAGTTGAGAGCTGGCTGCTTGGATGAAATCCCTCCCCAGGAGCAGCCTGTGGGTTTGACATGGAGCCTGGGAACAGAACACACGGCCTGTGGCTGGAATGGCTCTGTTTCTGCTCTTCCCTGTGTGTCCAAGCAAGAGAATTCCTTTTACGTTCATCTGTCCTCATGAAAGCCTGGAAGAGGAGAAGAGAGAAATGATTATAAATTATTAACATCGTCTAAATATAATTCCTTCATTCTCAGAGCCTTTGTGACACGATCCCTTGGGAAATATTCCCAACTGAAATGGAATTCTGCTCCGTTCCTCACAGATCTCTCATTGCTCTTGAGAAGCACACGAGGCCTTAAGTCATTAACAACCACATCAATAATGGTGTCCTGGTGAGAACCCAACGGGCAGCTTGGAAATGCAGGCAGACAGGGAAATACTGGGGAAAACTCACCCCAAGGGTTAAACTTTCCTTCCCAAGCCCTGCAGCTGCTCCGGATAAGGATCCATCAGGGTGGGATGTGTGTGAAAAATGGGGTTTGCAAGAGGAGGAAAATGAATTTTCAGTGGTGTTTGAAGAGCTGGAAATGATGGCTGAAAACCTGGGAGGAAACGCCTTTCAATCCCTGCCCTGCTCCAACATTCCAGGACCCAGCTGGAGGAACACTCAGGGACACAGGGTGGGATTGTTGGGGTGTCTGTGCAGGGCAGCAGCTGGACTGGATGATCCCTAAGGGCCCCTCCAGCTCTGGACATTCCATGATTCTGTCAGGCTGCCACAGCCCCAACTCCATTTCCCAACGTCCTTTAGCAAGACAGGAGAGAATCAATATTTTCCTGAGGAGAGCTGATAAAAGGGAGGAATAAAAATTGCATTTGTCAGTCAGCTACTGCACACAGCAGCAGATAAAATAATTATGGAGCACTTATGGGGCTCAGGCTCATTCCAGTGATTCATGGGGATGCTGGGAAGTTGTGCTGAGACCGAAGGGCATCTGGAGTTCGTGCCTTGGAGTCCACTCAATCCATAAATATGTGGGACAGGAGCTGTCATTCCCAGCCCTGCTGGGCCCTGCAGTGGCAGCACCCCCACGCTGCCGTGTCCTCGGCCAGGGGGACAGTGAGGGGCAGGGCCAAAGCTCGCACAGTGGCCCTGGATGGGGAATTGTGAGCGGGGTCGCTCCTGGGGTCATTCCTGGAGGCCGAGTTCCCCTGGCGGTGACACAGGAGTGCAGTGACAGCAACGTTCCCGTAAGCGACAGCCGGAGCTTCTAAGAACTCCCCTGACTGATGTGGTTCAGTCTTGGCTGGAGAACACAAACCCTTCATCAGACACAGCCAGAAACGCCAAAGAAAGCTCAAATCCGGGGAACGTGAGGCCGGGAGGGAGCAGGCTGAGCCCAGCACTCAGGATGCTGGGGCCGGGAGCCAGGCCCTGCCTTGAGCTTAGCTGGGCTGGACTCGAGGCTTAGTGCTGGTCCTTCATTTCCCAGGGACACAGGCATGCTTGGCCAACACCAGGGATCGGGGCCTCAGCGTGGAAAAGGAATTCCCCTGGAAGTGCAGTGACCCTGAATCCAATCTGAGACATCAAATCCAAGGAAAAACGCACCCTTTGGGCTATGGAAAGATGGAAAATGGGAAATGCAACCCAGATCTGGGGCCAGCCCAGGGCAGGGGCAGAGGGGTGGCTCCAGGGAAGTCATGAACCAGGAGATATTTGGAGAAGATCCCAAAGGATTCTCTCCTGCTCAGAGGGATGGAATCGTGGAATATCCTGAGCTGGATCCCACACGGATCATGCAGTGCAAGCCCTGGCCCTGCACAGACACCCCAACACTGCCACCCTGTGCCTGAGCATTGGCCAAGCACTCCCTGAGCTCTGGCAGGTTTGGGAATGTGAGAGAAACTCTGGATACCAGTCAGTGTACGAGGAGCTCACTGCATTCTCCCACAACCTCCCTAAAAAGAGACCAGGTCCTGGCAGGTCCAAGCTCAGAGCCAGCCTCAGCCTGAGACTCCACGTGTCAAGAAAATCATGGCACAATTCATTGAGAATGTCCCTGCTGGCAGAGTTCTCTGTCCTTCCCCCAAAGAAATGGGATAAGGGAAACCCAGGGCAGCAGGAGGCTGAGGAAGCCCAGCAGCTTTGCATGTCCTGGGAGATGTTCCTGTGACACACTGCAGACCCCGCTGCTGCCCACAGGCAGCACGGACCAAGCAGCAGCTCCAGGGCACAGCACAGGCTGGGCTTCCTGGAAAATCACCTGGCTCTGAGGGACATCCCATGGATGGGGTTTAACAGAGGGATTCCCATGGATGGGCTCTAGCAGAGGGAGTCCCTATGGATGGGGTTTAACAGAGGGATTCCCCATGGATGGGCTCTATGAGCTGACCTGGTGTAACCAGGAACTCACCCTCTGGAGGGACAAGGGAAAAAGAGGGAATGGCTTCCCACAGACACAGGGCAGGGGTAGATGGGAGATTGGGAAGGAATTCCTGGCTGGGAGGGTGGGCAGGCCCTGGCACAGGGTGCCCAGAGCAGCTGAGGCTGCCCCTGGATCCCTGGCAGTGCCCAAGACCAGGCTGGACACTGGGGCTTGGAGCAGCCTGGGACAGTGGGAGGTGTCCCTGCCATGGCAGGGGGGACCACTGGGTGGGATTTGAGGTCCCTCCCAACCCAAACCAGGCTGGGACCCTCTGGAATTCAGTGGGGTTGGGTGGGAACACCTTCGCCTTGGTTTTGTCAGGATTTAATCCCTCTGTGCAATCAAGGTTACTCTGGCTGTGGCCAATGCAGAACTGTCCTGCCTCAGCTCCGTTCCCCTCTCCCCCCCTCCAGCCCTCCTGACTTCCCACAGCAAAATTCCAACAGCTCCAGGGTCACTCCATCCCCTGATTTTGAACACAAGGAGCACATGCACATGGGAATATAAGCAAGGAAAAGAAAAGCNTTCCCACAGCAAAATTCCAACAGCTCCAGGGTCACTCCATCCCCTGATTTTGAACACAAGGAGCACATGCACATGGGAATATAAGCAAGGAAAAGAAAAGCATATTTAATTAAAATGATTCCAGTCATTCCCACAGCACATGATGTTCTCAAATGACAAAGATTCCTCCTCAGAAAGTTATTATTTGCCAGGTGTTGGATTTCACTTCATCTTCAATGTTGCATAAAGCACCAAGAGAAGGAAAAGCTTTTAAGCAAATC
>VXAZ01008596.1:0-86617 GCA_013399875.1 Gymnorhina tibicen
TTGGTTTTTTTTTTAATTTTAGATTGGTATTCAGAAAGGACCAGCAATATATTAACTTTTTAAAAAATAACGTATCTGGCCAAATTGCCATAACAAAATTAGAGAATTATTTTCAATAATCAACTTCCTTTGAGATTTCATATTTTCTCACTCCAGCCTAAGCTTCAGCCTGCAAATTCTTTGCCTTTTTCTATAATTATTTTACTAGATTCAAGTTTATCTGAGGATGTACAAATTCATTTTTCATCTTCCTTATAAACAAGAGACAGTTTTTACAATTAAAAAGCATTACGAGGAAGAACTGTTGAAGAAGTCAGACTACTTGTTCCTGGTTTTTGCGTGTTGGAGAATTGCCTATATTTCATGCTATATATAAAGATTTGAAAAGTTCTTAGATCTAGCTATATATATATACATTTATAGTAATACTTCTGAGCTTCTGTAGGAATGCTTCTAATAATTTTTTTTGAAGACTCCTGAATTGGAACAAACCATGAAAAATTGTAAGAAGATAACGACCATATATTTGCTATCTGTATTATGAAAAAAAATAATGTGGTTTTCTCATTATTTTATTTCTTCCAGAAGATTTTGTCCTAGACCAAGGACATAGCCTACAAACAAGATGTAATTTTTTTATATAAATGTATATATACACAAATATTAATCTAAATAATACGAATAAAATATATTTGTGTGAAAATTAAATACTTTAAATTTGTATTCCATAGCAGAAACACTTTTGTCACCGCAGAGTTTTAAAACATAATTTTGATTTCTGTTTCAGTTTGTGTCTTATTTTTGAGGTGGACCTATTTTTATTTTTAAAATTATATGCACTGTATGAATTTTAACTTCCAAATAAATATTTTAAGGTAATGTGCACTCTGTACATAAAACAATATCCTTTGTTTAGGTTATTTACATTCTAGAGCTGCATACTGGATTCAAAATACGTAGTATCAATGTTGTTAGGACTGTAAAAACTGCAGAGCTTCAGGAGGTCTGAGTGGTAGATCACTTTGAAAAAACAAAACAAAGCACGGTTAACATTCCAGATTTTACCTATGTCTACTGATGCAAAATGTACCATGTTCCTTTGAAAATAAGCCTCACAGAATTCAATATAAAATTGAGACTGATTTAATGTGAGGCTGGCTAACATGTTAAGTGAATTTTGGACAAGCTCTATTTAATGTGCACATCATTTTTACCAAAGTAGTTCTAACTCATGGTTACACTTCTCAAGTTTTCACGGTTTTCTTTCAAGTATACTTATTCCATGATAGAGCACCTTATATAGATAATTTGCATCTTTTCCTACGAACATTTTGATTCTCAAACTTGATACAGTTTATGTAGTTCATAAAGATGCACTTTGTTTCATTCAGGCATCTGCCATAGCACGTTTATGCTCAGTTTGTTAAGGCTTTGTTCCTTTAATTCCTCTACTTCATTAGATCACAAGATTTGAGTCTTTGTCCTTTTATCATCCCTTGGTTTCCATGGAAGCTGAAGGATGAGGGTTTGTTTTAAAATTCTAGTCAGGATCAAAAGTCTTGCAGGTATGAAAATGACGTTCTACATAAGATTGTGTTCTTAAGGCAGCAAAGTTCCTAATTAGGCAAAATTGATATAGCAGAGACAATTTTTTTTCATGTTACTTAGTTCTTTTTAAAAAAAAACAAAAATAAATTCCAGAAAATTAAGTTAAATTTCCGAAATATTGGTTTGCACCTGTAGGTTGTTTGAAGGTTTTGTCATGTAATTATAGTGTTTTTGTGATCATAGTTCAACAGCAAAATGACTTGTTAAAGCTGAGATTTCAAGCAAGTGAAGGTGACCGTTACTGTACATATACTCTTACCAAATTCATGTACACCTTGGTGTTTTCAAATACTGTAAAATGGAAAATGTCTTGTTTAGTATTTTTAGAGTGTCATCATTGTAAATATTTTAATATTTTATTTTAGCCGGAAAGTGAAATTTTCACCACAGTAGAAGATTACAGTTCTGAGGTAAGTCTGAAGTAATGCTTTTCCTAGCTTTTCTTTCAACCTTTACTGTTACATGTTTGCTGCAATGCTATGCATAGTTTTTCAAAAGGAGAAGGAAAGAAAGAGCAGATGTGATATTATGGACAAACCTGTTGCATGTTATTACTGGTATGATCAATGTGCCATTAAAGCAAGCGTTATGTCAACTCCATAATGGGATGGCTACTATAATAAATAATGCAGTGTATACATAAACTGTTGTAGCAATGTCATCCTTAAGGTCATATTAATGTTTTGTATTGCCATGGGAGTAGTGGCTGTGCATAATCTCTACTAATTTTCTGTGAGAGACTATTTAACAAGTCGATTACATTTTAATGAGTTTCAAAGCAGCCTGAGTGTCAGTCTGCTGGTGGGAGATGGTGAGTGATTGTCCATGCATCATTTGTTGTTTGGCTGGTTTGTTTTCTTTCACTTACTGAGCTGACCGTATCTCAGCCCATGAATTGTAGTTATTTTTGCCCTTCCAGTTCTCTCCTCCACCCTACTGGAGGGGGAGTGAGTGACTGGAGTGGGGGCTTAGCTGCTAGCCAGAGTCAGCCCACACATTGGCATCCACAGCTTGTCTCTGTCACACTGAAGGGTAGTGGCGTATATGGAACTTGGGTCCTGTCAGATAAAACAGTTATGTTTGTAAGGAGTAAATGACCTCATGCATAAATGTTGGTCAAGAACACACCAGCAAGAAATAGCCATGGAACATCTGAATACAGTAAGAATTGTTTTTAGTTTAAAAATCTAATTTTTCATCTCTCAATCAATTCCTTTGTGAAGGGACAGTCAGGGTTTTATTTTGCAGTTCTCTTTGCTAAACACTTTAGAACCAACACACCCAGAATCTTAAGCTTGGCAACAAGTAAGAGGGCATGTAGTCAAAGCATCTCATTGCGGTTTGCCATCGAGAGTGTAGCAGACATACTTTTGAAGAACTGCCATGACCGTAGTGCACCTTTTTAGAATATGCATCACCATGGTATGTGATTACTTTTAAATGGAATTTGCAGTATGTGCAGAATGAACCCTTGAAAACAGTTGACAATGTCACTGATATTCATGTATTTTTGCAAGTGAGACGTATTACGTGTATAATGAAATATAGCTGAAATTTTGATCACTTCTGAGGTGGTAGGAAGCAGTGCTGGAGACTGATTGCAAATGCTGAAAAAAACATGTCTTTGCACAGGTTAACAGGATACAGAAAACATCTGGTATAATGCCTCATGGTAATTGTGGATGTGTTCTAATTTTAGTGTTTTGGGCTTCAGTTTTAGTTGAATTTAAAGCTTTCATTTTATCATGAAGTTTCACATCTAAACACTTAATTTTACCTCCTTCATTCTTCAAAGATTTCCGTAGATACCTGCAGAGGATTTTAAGGAGCAATTTTTCAGATACTGAAGACAACAGAATTGAAGTCTGAATATTCCTTAAAAAAATTACAGATTTCCTAAAAAATGCAATGACAGATGCATTACTAGGCAGTTCTTATTTCTGCAAAAAGGCTTTTTACCTCACAGAGAGTTATTTTCTAAGACATAAATAGACAACACAAAACTCGTGAATAGTAGCGTGATACTGGCTCTGGTGAAGAACAAGCTCAAGAGGTCAGAGTTGCCATCTTTTCTAATAAACTCTTTTTAATTCCAGTTCATTACAATTGGTTGGTATCTGAAATGAGGAGACATCACATTTAGGAATGCAGATATTTTAGGAGCTGATTTTTCAGTATGTTTCATATCAGCTGTAATGTTACTTTATTATTAAAAGCTCTGCTTCCATTCATGGACACACTGTAAATAAAATGATCTGAAGCCATTTCAGTTGATTGAAGAACATGAGAATAAATTAAATTTTGTCTGTAGCAGCATTATTATGCAGATATATAAAATATTGAGCTTAGTTTTTTTTCAAATACATGATTTCCTTTTCAGAATGCTCAGAAACCCCATATTTGAAGAGACATAGGCCTGTTGATCCATCTTTTTCTTTATCAATTAGAATATCTGTTTTATGTTTAGTGGTTTTGCCAGAAATTAAGTTGAATTGTGGTTGTCATGCTTGAAATTCAAATAGGTCATAAATAGTTTGTTTTGTCATAGTTGATGAATTAAATCAGATGGTTTTAATTCTTCAGCCACTTTTCTTGAGGAATTGGTTAAAATTCAGTGGTAAGTATTTCCCTCTTTAGGAGACTTACCAGACACAAAATTATAAGGCAGTACAGCTGTCTAAGCAAAACTGAAGGTATGTTTATATAAGAATTCTTGTCTTGAACGAAGTTTATTGTAAATACAGTCTTTTGTTCAGTTTTCCTCAGCCACCTTTCTAACACCTACACTATCAAGGTAGTAGCCAACTGAAGACTGGTAAATCCTTCATAAGACTAGCTTGTCTTCTGGGACAAATTCTTCAGTTTGAGCAGCAATGACACCTGCCTGCATAGTCTTAAATTATAATGGTGGTTAGCTATTTAAGATTATGGTTTGAACTCAGAACTAAGGGAAGTTAGGCTTTTTCCAACAGTTGGAATTTTGGGGGATTTTATAACTGTGTAAGGTAAAGTTGCCCCAGTACATTTTCTGTATGCCTCAATTTTATGGTATAACTGAAAAACTGTTTCACCTGATTTTTTTTTTTTGTCTTGTGGACTCTCTTTCCAATTTGCAAAATATATCTCTGAGAAGATGGTTGATATGAAGTCTAGAAAGTTGTTTGTTTTTTTAAATTTTAATTAAATTCTATACCTCAACCTTAACTACTGCATAAAGGAACCTGTTGCTGTTCTGTTAATATATAGAAAAATATATTAAACCATGATATTTTAAAAAGTCATCAATTGTTCTCCTTTGGAAGTTCTAAACTTAGTTATATTGTAGGGTTGTAACTATTTTCATCACAAACTGAAAATGGCTTTTGTTTATGGAGTATAAACTCTCCCCTCCAAAGCCCCCAAAATATGCTGAAATTCGTTTTCCCAAGTTGACCTAATTGCTAATTTTAGCTAAGTTTCATATAGTCAGCTGTGATGTAACTAGAAAATTGAAGAGAGGCTAAGAACATTGACATGCAGTGTTCAAGGCCTAAATATTACTTTTTATGAAGGAATCAGATGTCCAAAATGTACAAGAAAGGGTGGAGGGGGAAAGAAAAGATGAGGTAAAATAGTTAATCTGTTCCAGATACTTCTGTATGTTTCTACTACCAAATCAAACAAGTCTTTTAAGCAGAACACTATGTATTGATTTATGCTGAGCATGAATTTATTATTTATAAAGAAAAAGCTCTGTAGTAATGGTTTTAATGTTGTAAGTAGTTAGACATTATATGTTACTACGGCTATTTTTGAGATACAATTTCAGGTCTTTGAAGGTCTAAGGAACATTAAACAGTACAGTGATTTCATAAATGTAATCCTGACCTCTGGTGGCAATTGTCATGAATCACTGCCTTAATTCAGTGGTGGCAGTTGGTTTTCCTTGTGTTTCTCAGAAAGAAGATTTGTTTTATTTGCCTTAAGCTATGTATTAACTGATGCAATATAAATGAAACCTTTATTTTTAGCCAATAGACTACAGATTATATTTTACTTTTTAATAGTAATTACTATTTCTGTGAATTATTTTCAAAATGCAAGGAAGGAAGAACAGTTAGACAGAATGTCCTTTGAGAGACTTCCATAACCTTCACTTGTTTCATATCTTTTGTTCACCAAAACTGTGGCTGCTGAGTAATGTATTGTAAAATTTAATCTATTCTTATTTTGTGATTATTTGCTTATGCAATTTTATCCAGAGCTCTTGTTACTTCTTGGTTCCATGATATTAAAATGGTATGTGGTTTGATTCTTTCAATGTTGAATTGTTTCCTGGGGTATGTAACTAAGCACATCATAAGTAATTAAGGCATAAGAATGATTCAGTGTTAGAGGTGTACTGCAAAGCTTTTTCAGAAGAAATTGCAAGAATCTACATTAAGAGTATTTATAGAATTGCAGAAGGTCTCTAAATGGGTAAATCACTAGGACCATAAGTCAAAACACAGGAGTCCTGCAGGCCTTGTGTAGCCACTGACTAACACTCAAGTTGGCATCTGAACTACTGAATTCATGTATTTCAGATGAGTGGAAAATTAATTTTAAATAAAGATATTTTGAAGCTAATAACTCGTTACGAACTGTCTGTCTGCTCTTACACAGCAGAATTTTTCATGCCAGGGGTTGCCGGGCTGCTCCCAAGGTTTCCCTCCATACTGCACCCTGCTGTGGCTGTCTGGCTGGGGTTTTTTTCACAGATTGCAGCGCAATTTGTTGCCTTGTCATGTTTCCACTTGCACTTTGCCAGAAGACATAAAGTATTTGAAAGAAGAAGGTATCAGATGAGAGGCAGCATGGACTATTGTGTGCATCACTTGTGTAACATCGAAGAGTTAGGCTCCCATGAAATGGAGCAGGATTTCTGATGTTCCAGACAGGTGTTTTGAATGTGTGTAGCAAAATCCCTTTAACTTATAAAAGGTCTTTTGTAGAATTTTCAGCTGCTGAGGAGTCTGTAACAGCTAATGAGATAAGACTTTTGTGCCTTTCCTATTAGCTCTTGTTATAAAGTGTCTTTGATAGTTGCACATAGCCATGATTCACGGGAAGAGAAGTGTATCCACTGTGGTAGATTAAATGATTGTACACTGCATCTTTAGCAATTAAGCCTAAATAAAATGGGAGTTACAAAGGGGAAAGGAAGGATTTCATAATAGTTTCTATTAAACTACTGTTGTTATTAATCTGGGACACGCGCCAAAATCTGAATAAAGACATTGGTGCCAGGCGCTGTGTAGACGTTTGTGTGTCTGAACATAGAGCAAACATCTGGCAATACACAAATGATACACAGTGACTCTATGAGTTGCCTGGACTGCTGTTTGCTGCAATTTCCTTTATTCTTTCTAAACTAAGGTAGTAATCTCTGTGGTGTCTTTCTTTTAACTGAGAAAGTCAGAAATTGAAAGGGCACTGTGTCAGCTCTGCAAATTCTCTAATGCAGATTTATTCATTCGCTTAATACAAATTCAAGGACTGTATTGATCCCATTTATAACAATGCACTTATTGATTTGCTCAGGCATGATAGTTATTTGTAAGTAAGCCCTGATCTAGGCTATGGCAGATATCAGAGCAGTACAGCTTCTTTTTTTGATTTAAACATAGTATTTGGGTTTGAAATACTATGTTGCCTTTCCATTTCTAGTACCATAATTTTTGTTTCAGGCTCTGATGTAATAAACAGCTCTGAGGAGAAATGCAGCTGTTCTTGCTTTCTCATTTTTCAACATTGGTCTGCTGTTTTAAAAGCCTGCCTGTCTGTTTGATCATTACTCATGTGTACGCAGTGTGTTCTTTTCATTTGGATTTTTTTTTTTGTTACTTATAACTGCTACTTTGGCTGGTGCTTGCCTTTTGGAGATTTGCCGGTTTTGGTTTGTATAGTCAGTAGAGCCAAAATTCTCGTAGAAGCTGAAAGGGCTTGCAGTGTTAGGTGAGTGGAGGACTTCTTTTCAAATGTCTTATGTCAAATGTATCATTTCTGCTGTTTTTCTATTTCACAAAATTCCTTCAAATCGAGAATGAAAGTCTGTGATACTGTCTTTCATCCCCTATCAAGAGATAGGTGACTTTCAGAAAGACTAAATTTTGTGGTGTATGAAAATCTTTCAGAAAGGGTAATTATGTTTAGTAATATATAAAAATACTAAACATACAATTTAAAATGCGATAGTACTGTATTTTAATGATTTAAAAGATAAAGCTTTGCATTGACCTTTAAATCTGAATACCTTTGGTTTCTCTAGATGTTGATTCTTAATAAGGTTTTTGTTTTTAGAGAATAGTATTTATTTTTGCAATTTTGAGTGTTTTCTAAGCTTACTTTGATGCAATTTGCTATGTAGAAAGCTATTTTGTATTTCATATGAAGTAAATTTTTGTAGCATAACAATTCCCATGGATCTGCTGAAATTGCCACGTAAGATTCAAATAAGTGGGAAATAGAAATCAAGCATTATTTCAAATAATGTATTTAGAAATTGTCTTTACACAGGTAAATGGTTGCAGTTTTGTGACAAGAACAGCTATACCTGCAGACTTAATCAGGGTACAGTATTGCAAGTTGGGTTGTAATACTAATGGAGAATACTAAATACTTCAATTTGTTTTGAACAAGAACTGTGTTGCTGACTAATACTTTATTTTGCATGCTGTGCTCTGCATCTGCATTGTTTGCTATATTAATATAGTGTATCATTAAACTTGAAATGCAAACTAATTTACTCCATCTATTAAGGCTAAGCTTATAGAGCACAACTCGCAGAAACGTTTTGTGTCAGTGCTTTTGAGGTGTGAATTAGGCTAACAAAGGAGGCTACCACGGCAATAAGATCTTTGATGCTGTATTGTGTGTTAATGTTCTAAGGTGGCATTTGGTACAGAATTTGATGTTTGACTTTACTTACTGTGATAAAACGTAAAAATTGGCATGTAAAGGAACTTGGATTGATTTAGGAAGAAGAATTTGGAGTTGGAGACACTCATTCAGAGCGTGGAATGCAGCACTCACACACACAGCTAGAGTTGATGGAGAATCAATTGGCTGGGAAACAACAGGAGATTGAAGAACTAAGCAGAGAGATAGAAGAAATGAGGGCAGCCTATGGTACAGAAGGATTGCAACAGGTATAATTACCTTATGTTGCTTTCTGCTTGCTATTTGGTTATATGCAAAAGTGCAGAGCATCAACGGAAAGAGTTCACACTAATGGCAGCTGTTCAGAATGCACTCAGTGTGTGATACAGAATTAATTACACATAATTTCCTTCAGTCATATACCGTGTTCTGTTAGTTTGGATGGCATTTCCATTGTGTGTCCTTTTTCTCTGTATTTCGTGACTAAAATTTGAATTGTCTTTGCATTGAGTTTCTTCAAATTAGGAATGGAAAGACAATTTTCAAGAAAAGCCCTAATTCTTCTCTAGTTATGCAAAGACTTTTATGCAAAGACTTTAATATCTTCCTGTTCCTCCAAGATAAAATAATCTCAGGTTTTACTCCCTAAGGAATAATATAACTGAACCGAAATGTATTTGTATGTCAGACTTCACAGTCTGAAATACAAAAACAACAGTGGTGGAATGTTTTAATTTAAAACACCTAATAATTTGGGTTTACCGGAAAGCATTTCTTACTTTAGAAATACCATTGGAATATAAACTTCAGTTTTAAAGTAAAGAATATTCTTCCAGTTTAAGCCAGTGGTACAATGCACTCATGTCAGTGCTTTGTTTTGCTTCATGTCTAACTTGTCTCTCTCCTGATTTGGATTCAGGTCATGTCACTGTATTTTGCTATTTTTTTGCAAAGTACTGTAGAATAAAAAAAAAGTTCTGATATTCAGTTATTTTCACCATTATTATTGCAGTATTATTGCATTATTATTATTATTATTATTTGTATTTGTATTTTATCTGTGATAATAGGTGTCATTTTATCCACCATAGCACCAGTTAAGTGGTTGCTCCAGAAGACGTGGTTTATTATTTCTTTGTCTGGTGTTGAATTTTAATTACTGTGTCTTGTATCTGTTGTGCTAAACATAATAGTCATAATTATAGCATAGTAAAGAAAATAAGTGTTTCTAATGATTGTAACTGCTGTTAGTTTTTCCTGAAAGAGTCAAAAGTGAAAATGTTTGCATTTTTTAAATGGCTATAATTAAAATTTTTAAAATAAAATAAAAATGTATTAAAAGAAAATTGAGTGGTTTTGGGTTTGGGGCTGTGGTACAATAATATTTTAATAGTCACAGTTTATTTTTGTGTGATAGTGGTACAGTGCATAGTATCTCAGTTAAAAAATGCATATGGTTTATTTTTCAGAAGAAACAAAAGAATTGCAAAAGAGGAGTGGGGAAGATAGTTGTGTGCTTGAATTCTGCCTGTTTGTCAAGAACAGAGATTGAATTTAAAAAGTTGGAAATTATATAACATGGTGTGCTTTGAAACTGACATATTTACTTACTCAATTTCATTGAACAGATGCAAAAGCAAAGGTGTAGCACACTTAAGTTCCTGATCTGTTCCTAATTTTCTCTACCATAACAAACATCTAGTATTTCCATTAGGCCTGTGCTTTTAAAGTAGGAGTTGACTCTGGTGTTCTAAAAAGAACTTTATCTGGAAGCATTACCATGTTAACAGCCAAGATTCAGCATATAAGTCAGTGAAGGTTTTTTTGGGAACATTGTAAACAAAAGTTATACTAAATGACTAATGGTTTAAGAAATTTGCAATATGAAGAGATGAGGCTTCCACTAGCCTTAAATGAGTTCAAATTGAAAAAGGGACCTTATACTAAACGTGTTTATATAAATGCACAACTTAATATTGCTAATTAATATTGTAGAATTTCTGACTGCTTGAGTGTAATCCTACAAAAAAATAAAACAGTTGCAAAAAAATTTTTTGTACTCTTATAATTTTTTCATCATTACAAATTACAAATGATTCATCTGTTAAATATGCTGTATCCATTTTGCAGCTTGAACTGATTTTCTCATGTAGTTATGAATGATTTCCTTGGGTTCACAGCGTAGGTTACTGCATGGTATCTATTACATGTTTTAGTACAATGAATGCTATTTGTTGCACTTCAAGTGAGAGATGATATAACTTGCATTTATTGTGGGAAAAGTGTGTGAACATGAGTAGTTGTAAAAAATTGCTTAAACACTGTTAGTAGATACTCTGACTTCCTTTATGATGGTTTGTTTATGTGGCCACACTTTTTATTTTAAAAGCAAGTTATATATTAAACTAATTAACCTTCTTAAAAGTTCAGATTTTTTAATTTGATGACTGTATTTTATGGAGAGATCATGTATTGTTGAATGAGGGGGAAAAACCCTGTTGCTGAAATTTGTACAAATAGAGTTTTTGAAAATATAAAAGCTCTACTAATGAGACACCTTTTAAACAGAGAGGTTAGGGATGACTTATTCCTACTTAACTAAAATTAGCTAGTATTTTTTGTCTGTGGTTTTCATGTGCATTAATAGTTTAAATTTTATCTTTTATAGCTGCAAGAATTTGAAGCTGCTATCAAAAAAAGAGATGACATTATTACTCAGCTCACTACTAACCTACAGCAGGCACGGAAAGAAAAGGATGAAACCATGAGGGAGTTCTTGGAGCTGACTGAGCAAAGTCAAAAACTGCAAATTCAGTTTCAGCATGTAAGTTATACAGCTACCAACATTTATTTGGGTTTGAAAATAGGTGTCACTTTGGAGGCTCCATAAATAGCTACTTCCTGCAGAAAATTTTTTTGTGCATTTTTTAAGAATCCATCTCTTAGTATAGATCAGCAGTCATTTTCCTGGTCCTACAGTTGTTGTTATAGTACCTGTTTTACTGTAATAATTAACTATAAAACGATAAATATTAGTCTGTTTTCTTTCCTACTATGTAGTAATAGCTTCTGATAAATACTGAATTATGGCAGTTATCCTGGGGAAAAACACTTGCATAATCTCAGAGCTTTGGGCAGAAATGTTCCCTTTGAAATCAAAACCTCCAGCCATCAACTTCCATGGGCCACAGCTTCACATGCCAGTCCTTCTTATATTTTTGGATAACAGCTGCCTTTGTGGTGTTATTAAAAGGTAATTTAAATAACAAAGTGAAGCTTCAGAGAAACATTTCTTCTAAAAAGCATGGTGATTGAGGTGCCACAGGCACACAGATTACACCTTGCAGTTTTGCAGTCGAATATTGTAGTAGTTCGTGCTGTTTAAGTACATTATACAGCTCATTTTGAACTTCAGGTGGATTGTATTCTGAAGCCTGAGATTTTATTTTTAAAAATCTGATTATGGGCTCCGTAGCTGCAACTAGTTAGTTTTACTACTTAGTGATGTATCTGAGATGCTACTGTCATATGTTAGCTCACCATGAATATTTAATTAATATGAAATATCTTTTTATTGGTTGGCCATCCCAAATGAATAAGGATGTTTCAGTTCCTCCAAAAGAACTTAGAAATCTTT
This sequence comes from Gymnorhina tibicen, assembly GCA_013399875.1. Lineage (NCBI taxonomy): Eukaryota > Metazoa > Chordata > Aves > Passeriformes > Artamidae > Gymnorhina > Gymnorhina tibicen. The sequence goes on from VXAZ01008596.1 coordinate 12,146, forward strand.
GGGCTTGTGATGTGGAAGAAGAAAGTAAAGATCACTATTTCTGTATGTAGTGCAAACTGTTTCTGAAAAACCTGATGTATTATAGGTTTTATTTCTTTAACATTCAAGTTGCAGGCAAGCGAAGCCCTAAGGAACAGCAGCCATAGTTGCACAGCTGCTGATTTATTGCAAGCCAAGCAACAGATACTTTCACATCAGCAGCAGCTAGAAGAACAAGAATGTCTGCTTAAGAATTATCAAAAAAAGAATGAAGAACTTGAAGAGCAGATTATGCATCTTCAAGAGAAAATCACGACGTATGAAATGGTATGTTCCTTACTATAAAGATCTCTTTTCCTAAACACTTTCCAGGATTTTGTAATTCCTTTGAAATAAAAAAGCCAAACCACAGATAATGAGCGTGCTGCATAGAATGCATATGAAGATCTTAAGTTTTTGACACTGCTTCTGTTAACTAACACATAATATGTATATAATTTAAATCTGAAAATTTTATGCCAGTGTTATGTATTATGTTTTAAAAAGATGTAGAAATATTTAGAACAAATTATGAAACTATACTGTATGTTAAAGCACCTTCAATAAATGACATTATTTTTGAAAAAAACCAGTAAATTACCTGCTTGAACATTCTTCTCTGCATTAAGCAAAGAATGAATTTTTTCCTTCATGTACTTTTTTTACTATCCTTCATGGAAAACATTTTAAAACCACCTGAAAAAATTAAATGTTGTTAAAAGTGATAGCAACACGTGGGGTTGGAAAGAGTAGGAGAGGGGCATGATGACATGGGTGGGGTAGGGGTTCTCAGTTATTCCAAGGGTGCATGAAACCTCCAAATGAGGTCAACAAATAATTTATATTTATGTTTTATAACTAACATAGCCTCTCTAGCCTTCTAAGTAAGACTAAATAGCTTAGTCTGTAAATGTTCTTACATGTTCAGATAATTAGCTAAAAATAAGAACATTGTTTTTCTCGGGTTTTTAAGGAAAAACAGAAGAAAGAGGGAGAAGACTTGAGTAAATTACAAGAAAAAGAAGCGTTAGTTGAAGAGCTGGAAGCAAAACTTGGAGAAGAGGAAAAAAATTCATTTCAGCTTAAGGAAACATTATCAGACGTCAGTAAATTGGTTGAAGAATTGAAAGAAGAGATTTCACTAAGGAACCAGCAGGTAAATAATATGAAGGTCGAACTTACCACCTACAAACAAAAAGAAAGACAATGTTCTGAGGAAATAAAACAATTAATGGGAACTGTGGAAGAACTGCAGAAACGATGTTACAAAGACAGCCAGTCTGAAGCTGACATCGTGCAAAAAATGGAGTTAGAAACACAAAGGAGACTGGCACAGCTTCAGGCTGAATTAGATGAAATGCATGGCAAGCAGATAGTACAAATGAAGCAAGAATTAATTAAGCAACATGCAGTGGAAATAGAACAGCGTCTTTTGCAACAAAAAGTAGAATTGGAGAAAACTTCAAGTCTGTGTTTTAATGAGAATGTTAATAAAGATCAAATTCATTTAATGAATATTAAAATTAATGAATTGAATGTGAAATTGCAAGAAGCTGATAAGGAAAGGGAAAAAATAAAGCAAGAGTTGTCACAACAGATGGAAGCTATTGCAACAGAGAAATCTCTTCAACAAACTAGAATTGAAGATCTTCTTCAGGAACTGAATTTTTCAAGAGAGCAGGTTCAAAGAGCCAAACAAACTATAGTGGATATGGAATGTAGATTAAATGAAGCTGAAAAATACCAGTTTGTGATTGAAGATTTAAAAACTCAGCTGGCTTCTGCCTCTGAATTTAGGAAGGATTTGGAATTAAAACATGAGGCAGAAATCACAAATTACAAAATAAAACTTGAAATGCTGGAAAGGGAGAAGGATGCAGTTTTGGACAGGATGGCAGAATCGCAAGAAGCAGAGTTAGAGAGACTGAGAACAAAACTTCTGTTTAGCCATGAAGAGGAACTTTCCAGGCTTAAAGAAGACTTAGAGAAAGAGCACATGGTGAACATGGAAAGCCTTAAACACAACTTGAATATGCACCATAAACAACAGTTAGATGAAGTACAAAATGAAATGAGTCAAAAGATAGAAGCCATGCAATATGAAAAGGACAGCTTAATCACAAAGCAAAATCAGTTGATACTAGAGATTACAAACCTGAAAGATTTACAACAGTCTATTGTAAATTCTAAATCCGAAGAAATGACACTTCAAATCCATGAACTGGAGAAGGAGATTGAAGTGCTTAGGCAAGAGGAAAAAGAGAAGGGTACCCTTGAACAAGAAATACAAGAGCTGCAACTTAAAACTGAGTTGATGCAGGAACAAATGAGGGAGAGAGAAGATAGCCTTCAAAAAAAATGTTCAGAACTAGAAACAGAAAATATTGTTCTTAAGGGGGAAAACGAAACTCTGGAAGAGAAATTAAAAAATGTCTTGGCAAGCTCTGAAGAAAACATGCTTTGTAACAGTAGTGTTTGCTCTAAGACAGAAATTTTGGACTTGCAAAAAAGAGTAGAAAAGCTGATTACTGAAAATGAGCAACTTAAAAACCAAAACAGTATCCTCCAAGAGGATACTGAAAGGCAGAAAAGTGCCTTTTCATTGACTGAGAAAAAACTTGAAGCTAGTTATAAAGAACTGCAGAAAAACTGTGCAAGTCTTCAGAAGGCAAAAACTGAGTTAGAAGAAGACAAGAAAAAGCAGGAAGCTGAATATAAAAGCAAACTCAAAGCTTTGAATGAAAAACTCTGCCACTTACAAAGCAATAGACCCGTTTTATTTAAAACTAAACCCTCTGGTTTTGAAGGGAGTAAGGAAATAAAGGTGTCCAGGGAAGACATATTTGAGGCTGGAGAAGTTGTTGAGAAAGATGCAACAGAACTTATGGAAAAACTTCAAGTTACTCAGCGTGAGAAAGTGGAATTAACCCTGAGACTTTCTGATCTCTCTGAACAATTAAAGTCAAAGGATAGTGAAATCTGTCATTTAAATGAAAAAGTCAAATCCTTAAAAGATGAGAAAGAGCAAATTCTAGTAAAATGTAAAGAACTAGAAGTCACAATTAGTCATGTTCAGAGAAGAAATAGTAATAGTAATGACTCTAAGACAAAATACTCTAAAGGAAAATCTGTGAAGACTGCTACTCCAGCATCTGAAAGCAGGAATAAATCCCCTGGTTCAAGGAGTAAAGCTGATGAAGGAATAAATATAAGAGGTAATCTAAGTTCTGGTAAAGACTGCAGTCACGGGGTAACAAAAAGGAAGGAGGTCCAGCAAATGCTGAAACCAGAACAGTCTCCTGTGGAACATTTGCGTGGGACGCCAGACAGGCTGACGGAGGAAACATCGTTAATAGCCATTACACAGAGTGAAAATAACCTTCAGCAGCAAGTGGATGCCTTAAAATCAGAACAGGTATGTTACATAAAACAGTTCGGAAAATACTTTGACTATGAAAATTTGTAGGAGCTCACACTTGAAAATTTGCATCATATTTTTTCCAGTTGGCTGCTTTGAAGTATAGGTCCGTGTGTCAGTGTGGCCAGTGGTTGAAAGGGGTTACATGAATGACCAGAATTATAATCATAGTCAGTGTATATGAGGATGCTTTTTGAATGGAAAAAATACTCTTCCCTTACATTTAATTAGATCAATAGCAACAACAAAAATGTAAGAAGACTACCAGAGCACTTCATATTTTGATGCAGCATTTCACTTACTTAAGGGGAAAATTTATTTTGGACATGATTTTTTATTCTGTGATTAGTTTTTTCAGTTCTCTACTCATTCAAACAATATAAAAAATAATGAAACTTCATCAGTCATCTTTGACCAAACTTTTGAGATATCAAGCTTATGAAAGACTAATATTACTTTATCAAATTTTTTGTGTTTGTGTGGTTATCACTTCTTAAGAAATGTATCTGGATGTGATAATGAGAATGCATATTGTATGATTCTAACTATTCTCTTAAGTTTTGCTGGAGCAATTTTGCTTGTCTTTCTTGGTATTGGATATTAACTTTAGGTAATATGGAAAGGATTTTTATTTGTCAATATAAATAGCTAAGTACTGAGTTACTAGTATTTAATTAGGTGGTGGAATCATAAGTCTGTATATAAATTTAAATTTATATACACTGGTGAAGTTCAATAGCATGCTGCAAGATGTATGCAACTAAGTGTTCTGTGGAAATAGATGTTAAGCAGACGTCTACTGTCTTAGATTTTTTTTTCATGTTATAAAAGTCCACCTAACAGCGAGCTAGTACCACCAACTGCCTAATAGTGTGTTGTAGTTCATTCATTTCCTAAGAAATAAAATCACAAGCAAAGTCACATGGGAAACAGTTGTGAGATTATAAAAAAGAGCTTTAGCTTTGTGATGGTTTGGTTTAGGTTTTTTTGTTTGGTTGGTTGATTGGGTGATTGGGTGATTGATTGGTTTGTTTATTATAAGGCTGTGATAAGGGTCTTACAATTTCCTGCCACACAACTAAAAATAATTGTGGTCCAGAGCTGTCTAAAAAGCTTTTCTAACTTCAGCTCTAAGAAGCTCCCTGTTGGCAAATCCCAAACATCTTTTTTCTTTAGCAATAACATCCCCAAAGTGCAGACTAGAACTACAAGCATTGGAAATCAATGTTTTTAAGGTCTGCTAATAATACAATCTTTTCTCTGTGTTTGGAGTACGCTGTCTTAACTACTCCGTTAGTAGTGATATTGCTCTTGCTTCACTGGCTTAAATTCATTGAGCTTTTATTGCTGCAAAATAGGAACTGAAGTGTATTGAGTTTTGTTGATTTTAATTTGATTTTTATTTGAAGTTGAAGAAGTGCCTTACTATTTGGTTAAAACTCAATTTTCCAAACTATGTATATTTAAATTTACCTTATGCATACCATATATGCAGCATTCCATTCAACACATTACTAATCTCAGAAGTTTCCAAAGGTGGGTCTTTCTATATTCTTGTTTCTCATTCTTTTTATATTGTGTCTTTTTATTCAAAGACTGATTTACAGCTACAAATGGAAGCACAGCGCATTTGCCTATCCCTGGTTTATTCAGCTCATGTAGACCAGGTTTGTGAGTCCTTGAAAGCAGAAAAAGAGAGTGCACTTTGCAGTCTTAAAGAGGAACTTGTTCATAGTCATCTACAAGAGATGAATGATCTTAAAAGAATCCATCAACTGGAGCTCCAGACCCTGAAATTTCAACAAGCAGGTAACTTGACCAATATCACAAGAATGAAGCTCTATACAAAAAACAGTGTCTTAAAAAACCCCAACCAAACAAGCACAAGAGTTTATGCATCTAGCTGTCCAATGAATTGTTTCTATAGAACATTTTGAAGTGGTTTTTTTTACAAATTGTTTACCCAGTACATGTAGTCCATTATTGAGGTAACTTGAAAAAAAAAGGTAGATTAAAAAATAAGGCATCAAAAGTATTACAATTCATTGTTTGCTGTTTGTATTAGCTCAATTAATTGTAAAGAACTATATAGCATTCACCTATTCACCTATATAAGGTGAAATAAGCAAATGCATTAGCAAAGTATTTTTGGACTTGTTCTTTCTTTTTTCTTTGAATTTCTGCATTGACTTCCTGCATACTTTAGGTAAACTTTGGTACTACTTTTTGCCTCAGTGAGCTTTTATGTTATCATGATGGTTTTCTATCCCAGCTTTTTCTGTTATCCCATGTTTTACCCTTGTTTAACTTTTTTGCTAAGTTCTTCTCCCTCCAGTATGTTTCTGTACACTTTTATCCTTCTGGAGGTCACTAATACACAAAGCCATTTCTTATGTCTTGCTCATCTGGAATGTGCAGCTCAACTGTAGTAACTGAAACTGTCCGTGTGTTGGAAGAGGGGAACAAAAAACCATGCCCTTCTTCAAGCTGAAGAGGCAGCCTCATTGAGACAGGAAATCAGGCCTTTGAAAAGTTGTTGTGCATCTAGAGTTTAAAAATAATATGAATAATTTGTATTCATAGATGATGAAGGGAAATCTGCACAAAGACTTATAGAAAAACTGAATGAAGCTGTAACTGAGGAATGTTCCAGGCTGGCTCAGGTAAGACTTAACAAAAAGCCTTTTTTAAAATGAGAATTTGGAAGACAAAAAATTATGATTACTGTGAGTCATCATATTTTTCCACATTATTTTTGCAGGTTTCCTTTGCAGCTTTTTTTTTTTGCATTGATCTCAAAATAGAGACTGCTAAACCTAGGCTTCCAAAATAGCACAGCGAAGGTTTTTGTGGTTTTTTTCCTAAACTGGTTTATGTCCTTGTCCAGATAAGTCTTTTGTCTAAACATAGTCTTAAGCTTCTAGCTAATGTTGATCTCATCTCTACTAGTTTGGAAGTACTTTTTTCCTTTCTCTTTGTCTCTGGATATATGTTTTTGATTCAGCAGTCTGATATCACACACATATTGAGGCACAGGACATCACCTCTCATATCTGCAATAAGATAGTAATTTCTTTCTTGGCTGCAGCTTATCTTTCAAAGACTTAAAAGTGTCAAACAATCTAAAAATTTACTGTCTGTATTGTTTTTAATAAATAAACATTATAGTCAAAAATTGAAGCTTATATTTACTCTTTATTCTAATATCAGCCGCCCATAATAATAATTTGCCGTATCTTTTTTTTGTAGAATAGTAGTAATTGATGGCCCTTAGAGGTAATTTTTGACCATCAATTGAGTTACTTATTAGACTTACTTCCAGATAAATTAAGCTGCTTTTGTCACTCATTATAAGCCATGCTTTTCAAGTCTAAAATACTTGTAATGGATGGGGTTTGTGGTTTGTGGTTTTTTTTTTCCTTCTTTGCTGGACTTTTTTCAATACGTTTTTGAGAAAGTGAATAGCAGAACTTTTTAACTTGAGATCCAGAGTAGAAGATGATAGCTCACAGGAAGTAGCAGCTGAATGAGAGTTCTTGGCATGAATTACTTCACAGTGTGAAAAATGCTGCTTATTTGTATGATTCTTTGTTGAGCTGTCAGAGAAATTATGGTTTTACTTCTATAAGTTGAATTTTGTTTTTGTTGAGTATAAAATCTTTAAATAAAGAATCCCCCTGGGCTTTGAGCAAGCATCATTTATCTTCAGAAATCATATGGATAAATCTTCTGTTTGCTTGCCAGTTGTGAGTATGGCAGTGTTCTGCTGACCACATAGCACCAACAAACATAGGGTATTCTGGTCATTGCTTGCTTTTTTATGCCATACCCTTTTATCTGGTTTGTTCAGCACTTAAAGAACTAGATGAGCTGTAATCCCTAAAAAGATACAAATTTCTGCTGTAGAGAATACCTCTTCCAAGTAAAATTGCAGTTTATGAGAATGAGACATTTACAATGTGAATTCGCTTTCCACATTAATAGAGGAGGCCTTTCTCTACAAGCTTTTAATACTTGGCAGTTCCAAATTAAATAATGATTTGAAAACATACGCATTTATGCTTTAGCTGAAAAGTCTTTTCATATATGTTTCTTTTATCAGGAGTTTTAAAGATTGTCTAGGTTCTTACAATTCAACAGAACATTTATGCCATCATTTTCACTGAAGTTAATGCTCACAAAATACTACTTTTCTATTTTTCTTGTTTTCTATGTGAATTGTGATTGATAATAAGAAATTGTTTACCTTTTGCTTTGTTTCATTTGTTATACAGGTTTTGTGTAGCAGTCAAAATGAACATTCTTCAGCTGCTGTAGAAGCTGGTGATAGGGAACAGGAAATTTTCTGTAAACCTGCTGTGAAAGAAAAACTGAGTGTAGAATTACCGGTACACAGAGGTCAAGCTCAAGGTAATGACTTTGTACTATCATGCTGGTTAAAAGTACTTATTTAAAGTATTTCAGACAGGCAATTTTGCCATTACTTTTTCAGGTACTAATTCATGTGCTTAAATAGATGTTTTAGAGGTTTCCTCATTATTCTGAACCACTTCATTTTTATTATGGGTATTTTCTTATGCTGTTTTCAATTTAGTAGATATTGGTGGGAAAAAGTTGTTTGTTTGGGGTTTTTCTCTTCCTCTTTCTCCTTTTGTAGAAGAAGCTAGCAGCCTTACCAAAAAAACGCATATGTATCAATACATATAAAAATGCATTCAAAACCTGGAAGGGCTTCACTTGTTTCAGTATTTTGTAATGTTTATCAGACAATTCTTCGGGGGAGAACTTGCGAACAAATCACTCGTATTAAAATTCATGATAAGATATTTGTTTTCTTTTCTTTTTTTAAAGTCCCTGCCTCTTTGTGTAATTTAACTGTGGAAGAACGTATGGATGCACTTCTACACAAGATAATGGAAGAATACAGCAGGCTGAAAGCTCTTCAAACACAGCTGATGGCGGAATCTAAACAGGTAAACTTTTATAGCGTAGAGTATAGGAGCATTTGAATTTTCCCTGTCACATGAATTCCTTCTGCATGAGTGAGGAAGTGTTTGAAAGTGTGTTTGTGTATCCTGGTTGAGTGGCAGAGCAAGGGAATGATTTGAGAAAATGGAGAAAGCTGCTGTCCGTGTCACAGAATTGTGGACTGGTTGAGGTTAGGAGACACCTCTGCAGTTCATCTAATCCAGCCCCTCGCCCAAAGCAGTGTCAGGTGGAAATGGTTGCCAAGAACTGTGTCCAGCTGAATTTTGATACTTCACAAGCCGGATGGGCAACTTTGTCTTCTTCAGGTTATACATGCCCAGCTCTTCCAACCTCTCCTTGTGCAACAAATGCTGCAAGCCTCCCATCTCCTTTGTAACTTTCTGCTGAACTCATGCCAGGATGTCCATTTCTCTTTCATACTGGGAGTGCAGCACTGGATATAATATTTTTGTGCTGCTACTAGACAAATCGTGGTTAATTGCATTTACTTGATTATTATTTAGGTCAAAGAACCATGGCTATCTTCTTCAGAAAGGAGGAAAGAAGAGGAATCTATCCATCTGGAAATAGGAAAGGAAAGTCTGCAGACTCCTTCACAGAGTATAATGGGTAAAAAGATGTATATGATGTTTTTAATGTATGTATATTCAGAAAGAAAGAAAAGACAATGACATTTAATTTTAACTAATTTATATCTTACTACGGCTTGAACATAAGAGATTTTTTCAGATGTTGCAGTACAATACTCTGATTTTCTTAAGTCTGTAAAATATTTCGGAATTATATTCTGTGATACATTTTTGGTTTAGTATTTTTTAGTTTTCCACAATAAAAATTTGTTACCGATACCAGATATTATTTTGCAAAATGGAAGATTAGCTTATCATTTTTTGTTATGGAAAAGTAGTTGATAGGATGTCAGAATTTTTTTTTTAACTACATTAAACTAACTACATAACTACAGTCCCTCACTGCTAAATATTTGTGAAGAAGTTAATGTAGTTTCTTTCTTTCTTTCTTTCTCATCCCCTGCTTCAAATAACCTATGTATAGATCCTACAATTCAAGAATACTGTTTGAAGGAGATAGGGAACCTTAAAAAACAACTTGAGGAACAGCATGCTCAAGAACTGGAACACCTCCGGTCCTATTTCCAACAGCAGCTGAAAGAGAGTCAAGAGAGGTACACTACAGAGATTGTCCATCTGCAGGATAAGCTTCAGATTGCTGGGGTATCCTCTGACCACACAAGGTATTGACCAGTTTTACAATGGTTATAACTTGTGCTTCAAGAAATGTTTCAAATAACCATTCGTGTGAAGCTATGTGTTTTACTTCAGAATTTGAGAAGTTCTTTGTAACCATATTGCTCTTCTGCAGTTTTGTTCCTTCTAGAGTTAAGAGTCTTATAAAGAAATGACATAAACATTGCAAATTAAGTAGTGCAGCATTTATAATTAATAGAGGGAGATTTGATAAATGGAATAATGTCTAAAAGTAATTTCATATATATGAGCTTTATAGCAGCAATTTCAAAACTTCAACTCAGTAGAACACATTTAATCCTCTCTAGGCATAATCCTTGACATCTAAAGGCATCTTGTGTAGCTGTAGTTGCCTGAAATCAATTATTTTCTAGAATGATAGGTAGTAATAAAGTTTGGGGTGAAGTTTAGGTCCACTTAACACATTCTGGTTTTCACCAAGTCATGGGCAATGAAATACTGATTTTTTTTTTAAACTATTATTTCCCCTCTCTGCTTTTTGTACCTTTTTAGTGTATCCACAGATTCAGAAAGAAAGTTAAAAGAAGTCTTCAGGAAAGTAAAGTGCACAGAAAATCTTCATCAGAAAAGAACAGATAAAGCATCAGAGGTATGGTATTAATTCAGTTGACAGCTAATATATATGAGTGACATAATTTAGATGCTTTGGGTTCTAAGATGAAATTGAAATATGGACTAATACTTGGTAGTATTAAGGTAGTTATCTTCTTAGTTCTGTACTATACTATTAGACAGTCCGTGTTAGGGGAAAAATATTTAAATTTTGATGGAAAGCATATCTGGGAATGATGATCAATAAAACTTGCTTTATTGATGCTGGGTTTAAATTTATTTTCTTTATTTTATCTCTGAAACAAGACTTTGCAGTTGGCTGCCTCTTACTAAAATGGAAGAGAATTAGTGTTCAAATTCTGGGATTTCTTCAGGAATCTTTAAAATATTGTGACTTTTATTTAAACACAAGTTATGAAAGGAGCAATTTAAGTGAAATTGCAGTACTTTTGTAGTACACACTGCACAGTTTAGGAGAAATTTTGGGAAAGTAATCCCAAAGATTTTAAGAGACCAAGTGCAAATGGGTAAGACCCCATGCATTCCTCCCCTAGGAGTGCCGGAAACCTGGCTCCAAAATTCTGTGTTTTGCAAAATAGTGATGTTGTTTAGTACTGTGATTCTGTGCTTCCTGACCTGGTTTCACTGCATTTGACATCTCAAATAGTGCTGGAAGAAGAGTTGTTGCAAACTCAACTTTTAAAATTCATTTTGAAGCAGAGACAAGGCAAAGTCTTTTACCCAGTTCTTCTGTGTTGTGGTACAAAATGTATGAGGAAAAATATCTCTTGACAGATTGAAGCGTGAAACTAATGAAATAAAATCCCAAATACATGATCTGAGAGTTCATGTTTTTCTTACAGCTTGGTAGGGAGATTGAAATTCAGAATGATCTGGATGTTGTTCAGTTACTACAAAAGCAGTACCAAGAAAGGTTAGAAGAAGAAGTAGCAAAGGTATTACTTTTATTTCATTACTTAAAAAATCTGTCATTTTTATTTGCCATTTTCAACCATTTAGACAGTTGTTGTAGCATATGCTAACTTTTGTATGATTTATTTACAAGGAATTGTTTCATTTGGCTTCTGAATGGGAAAGTCTTGAAAAATTCTGAAACATTTTGAGGTTTTTTAGCTATCTGTCCTATTCCTAACTCACGATTTCTGTTCATGTGGGTTGTAGTGATGGTGTTTAAAACTTCAAAGGAAATAGACAACATGCTACCATATTCTGCACTAGAATTTATTTTAGAAATCCACAGACTTAGAGTGTATTTCTTGCTACCATAGGCTTAACAGCAGGTCAGTTCAAAAGATTTTGCACTTAACAGTTTAATAATATTTTCTGATCATATATTATTGTGCATTTTAATATGTTGTGTAAAATGCATAGGTTTTTTTTGGATCTGGTAACTCTAAAACATGAAAAGTAAAATTAAGGTTTTATAGGTAGAGTATATATATTTGTTTGTGGAGTTACTTTTTGATTTGCAAAAAAGTTTCTACTTCTTTGCAGAAAAAAAAATTTTCTTATCTGCTGCCAAGAAAATCCGTCTTTATGAGGAAACAAGTGTTGCATTTGGTTAACATCAGTTTAAGTTCAAAAGACAAGCTCACATTTTCTGGAAAGGAAGAGTTTGGTGTTTTCAAGTGTAACACTTCTGTATTTATTATATTATTTTTTCACACTTTTTGTAGCTTATGCTATAAATGACTGTATTCTAAATCTAGAACAGAATTGCTCACATGATTGGAAAAGGGCTTTATTTATATTAGAGATACTTAGCAACACAAAAGTTATCAGCCTGTTACAACTGCAACTGCAGCTAGTTAGTGCCAGTAATTTCTTTCTGGTCAAGTAAAATTCCTTTGCTGAGTATCAAGCACATGGCACTGCTTTCTTTATACAGGGCAAAATTCCATGTCAATCAAACTTTTACATAGGATGCTTGGCTAGACAGAGAAAGCTTATCACAGCTGCTCATAAGTCAGTGTGCCAGCACTTTTTGAAATCATCTAATAGGATCTTTTTAAAAAAAGAACTTGATAATTCCATGCTAAATAATCTATTGTAACTGAAAACAGCATTGTAGTTTATTTAACTGCCGTAAATACAACATGTCTGTATTTTACGATGTGACCATTTTCAAGATTGACAAGATATCTTTGTTCTTTTATCTTTCTGTTTTTCTCTGGGAACTTTTGATACTTACATTTGTATTGTTGATGGTCATCTATGATTTCTTCAGTAATAGGAGATGCTGTGAAGCATAAACTAATACAGACTTCTCTTATTTATTCAGGTTATTGTGTCAATGAGTGTAGCATTTGCCAAACAGACTGCATTGTCAGGAATTGCTAGACAGAAGGAAGAAGAATCACTAGCACAGATTGTACATCAAGAGGGAGTACATTTTGAAAGTAAGGAGCAGCGCAGTGAAGAAGAGGTTGACAGCCTTCTTAGAAAAGCAACACGAAAAGGCAGTAAACATGAAGAAGAATTGAAATCACTTTGCAAGGAACTCAGTGAAGAGTGCAACTTCAGTGGAGAGATCAACTCACTTGAAAAACAGCTTCATTCTAATAGCAGCCCTGATTGCACATTAGGGCAGACCACACATACGTCAGTGATTTCTGAAGAACTCTTTTCCCATAGCAAAGGTCTTACAGCAGAAGGAACACTGGTAAGTGTTAAAAAAAACCAGCAAAGAAAAAATTAAGATGAAAATTCCATTTAAATATTTCCTGTTCCCTTTCAAAGGGTTGACATCTTCAGACCTAAATTATCTCCCCTTCATTCCTGTGTGCTGTGTCTGAGAAATAAGTATAAAGACTTTTTGTAAGCTAGGTTATATTTTAGTGTTTATACGAAGAACAGATTTAAAACAGTGCTTAAACAGTTTGAGTCTCTTGTGATAAAGGATATCAGCTGAACACAAAAATTATTAAAGTGGTGTACAGCATATAGTTAGTATTTCACAAACACTGGGTGGGGCCTAGCTGGAATACATAAGGTAAAAAGGAGTCCTAAAAAACATAGAAGTTAATACTGTTGAGAGTTATTGGGAAAAAGTTATCTTTTTAAAAGGAGAATAGTTCTAAGCCTGGACCTTCCTTCCAAGAAGCAGACAACACCATAATGCTTTCATAAGAGCTACTTTAATTTATGAAAGCATTGTCTAAAATGTATTTAAATATTTCCTAGGAACGCTTGTTGAACATAAAATGCTAAAATTGTTCCACTGTTTCAGCCCTCCGGTGAGGTGGCGGCCGCAGGCACAGAACCGTCCAGTCAGCTGCTGTTGTACGAGGAGCGTTTGGAGGACATGCGGCAGGAGCTCGTGCGGCAGTACCAGGAACATCAACAGGCGACCGAGTTACTGAGACAGGGGCACATGCAGCAGATGGAGCGGCAGAAAGAAAATCAAGATCAACTCTTAGCAGAGCTGGAGAGTCTTAAAGTGCAATTAGCTGAGGTAATACAGAATTCAACCAGTGAGTTAATATGGGTTAACAAAGGGCCATCACCAGGTAGATTCATATATATTTATGTATCTGTGTCTATTTATAGAGGGAGAGTCATGCACGTATTTACTATGTGCATGCCTACACACTCATGTGCACGCATAGCTGTGTATGTGTGTGTACATACAAACACATATAGGGATATATTTATAGAAGACATATTTCTTTAATCAAAACTCAGACAGTGATGGATCAGGTTAGACTTCTGTGAACATGGACCAAATTTGCAGTGCTGCACAGCCAGAAGAGAGTGAGTGCGGATGCACTGTCAATCATGCCACCTCACAGATACATGGCCTATGCTGGATGCAGGCTAGCAGCCATTTACATCAATCAAGCCACCAGCCATGGCCAGAAATACTATAAAATTCTTTGGTTTTCATCGTTCTGACTTGAACAGTATCAGTGGCTTCCTGCAACAATGTGTTTTGGCATTTTTGGGGTTTTTTCCCGAGTTCTGGGAGATAAGTCCTTAGCAACTTCCAGAATGAAAGAAAATCTGTGGGGTTTGGTGGGAAACATCAATGTTTCTTTGCCTTTTCTAACTTAACGTGCTGTCACTCTGTACCGATTCCAAGCCTGCAGTAGGTGTGCTAATGAAACTCATTAGTTTATCTTAATTAATAATACTTCAAAAATAATGTCATTTATAGACATGTCTTTCAAGGATTCCTTCCACTAAAAGACAAAGTTAACAGAATTCAGAAGAACATGTCTTGCTCTGATTTAATTTCAACAATGTAACATTATCAAAATGCACATGAAGATAGTAATCAGTGAATTCTAAAATTCTTTGCTTTCACTGTGGAGTGGAGCTTCAGACCTTTTCCAAACCTGGTTCTGTTCTGTTTAAGTTTGGGCTTGAGGAACTCTGGAATCTAGAAATCTAGAAATCTCTTGTACCTTAGGAATCCTTTCCAGCAACATCAGGTGTCTCTCCTAGCAGCTTTAAAGGTGTCATAGAATCATTTATCCTGAAAATCTTTCCTTTTGATACATGCATACTTTCTCCTTTTACCTTTTCTTTTCAGTTTGTAACATCATCTTTGTCAGGGTTGCAAATTCCTGAAACTGAAAAAAATCATTAAGTAGAACTTAGGCTGCTGGGTTTTTTTCCAGTTTTTAATGCCAAGTATTTATGTTCGTAAGAACTGCATAGGAATGTATGCATTGTGTTTAAGCCATGAACACTTCTAGCTCTTCTAAAAGAGAATGTGTGTAGGCTTTTTGTAAGAGTAAGTTATTCTCATCTTTTTTCTTGTGCAAAACGTATTATAGCATGTAGTATTCAGAAATTCCCTCCAGTTCGCATTGTGACCATTATGTTTGCTAAAAAGCATAAAAATGGTATGAAAATCTTAAGGAAGGTGTAAGTATTTTTTAGCTGTATTCCATTCTAGAAAGCTTTCAGTGTTTTTGTAATGATTTAAAGAGATGGACTGAAATTTCATTGTTCAAGGTCTGTAACGAATTAGAAGTGACAGGACTCCCTTTACTCAGAAGCTTAAAAACTGTATGAGCCTCTATAACACTTCTTTCTTAGCGTGTCTCAATGGAGAATGACAGCCTGGTTGCAGAGAGAGAGAGGATGCTTTTAGAAGAACTGGAATCGTTGAAGCAACATTCTGTACCCGGAAAAGAGAGGATGTTTTGTGAGTTACAAGACAACAGCACACAGACAGAGGTAAATACGGACTTTGACTTCCTGGGCAACCATGGCATGTAAAACCAGTAGAAGTTTCCTTTTCACTATTACTCTTCTATGTAATACGTTTTTCTAAAAGATATTGGGTTTTGCTGGAACAGAGCTGCTTTAAGATTCAAGAGGTGATAGTGGCAAACATAGCTTTTTTACTCTGGGTAAGCAGAAGCTGGTTGAACAGCTTGAAGGTGGGGATTATTACTACAGCTATTTCCTTAACTAAACTCACTTTTTCATATTGCTATAGCAACACAAACAGAAAATACAACAACTGTTTAATCAGTGTAACAAAGTTCTTTCTAATTGGCCCTGCCTTGGATTTCCTGGTTTGGTTTTGTTAATATTTTTTTCCGCATAGTACGAGTATTACTTGATTTGTAATTTGGTGCGGAAGTATTATAAAAAGGAAATATATAAAGAAGTAGTATGCAGAAGTATATATAAAAAGAAAATTACAACTAATTTAGGTTTTAAATTTTGTATTCTACTGAATATAAGAAGAATATGTTGATTCTGACATGACAGGATTCCTGTCCTTTTTGTTTTCTCTGCCTCTGCCAAAACTTACTCAGAATGAAAATGAAAACCAAAATGATGTGAGAGAGCAGATCTTTGAGCATGAAGATGGGGGAAGAAAGCCTGATGAAACACCTTCAGCTCTTCTTTCTAAAGAAAGGTGCTTAGAACTGTTAAGAAAATATTTTTCTTAAATTTTGATAATTATATTCTTGCTGTTATATTACTAATATTTATAAGCTTTATTCTGACTGATGATAATGTGCATGTTTTGTTCTAGAAGACCATATTTCTAAGTTTATGTATTTTAGGTTAAATAGTGTCTTATTTTTTATAAAGCCTAACAATGTAACGGCATAGAGGATGAGACGAATCTTAGCCTATTTTACTATGTATTTTGTATTACACACGTTGAATCATAAACATCATTTATATACGTCTTTATATACATATTGTATGTACATATGTGAATTAAGTTTATATTGGTATTGTTGTTTTATTTTATAATCCCATTTGACTATTCTGTAACCGTTTTGATCTGTGTAGAGGAACAATTTTCTTAACGGTCATTTTGAGAAAAGAATAATTTTATAATGAATACCAGGCAAAAGCAGACCTCTGCTTTAAAAGAATAACTAGATAAAATGCCAGGATAAAAGTAGAAGCATTGATAAATACTTTGACTTTTTACATATTTTGTACAAAGAACTGACTTTTAAGACAAATGTGTTTTTAGTATTTATGTGATGTGGGGTTTAGCCTTAAAAAAGAAATCTTAATTTTGTTATTTCAATTGCAAATCTTTTCTGGTTGCAAGGGTTTATAAGGGATAAACCACTTGGAAATCAGGGAAAAATTAGAGGATTGATTAGTTTCTGTCCTGCAGGCATGTTTTTCAGAAGGCGAATGAAAAACTCATGAAGATTCTTTTAGAAGTTGTGAAGACAACTGTAGCAATGGAGGAGACAATTGGTCAGCATGTGCTTGGGTTACTGGATCGGTCTGGGAAGGTCCAGCCTTCCAAACAAGCTGGATGGGACACTGAGGCAGAGGAGTCAATGAAACCCTGCATCCGTGTGGGTTATGAAAAAGGTACTGATTGTATGGTTTTATATTTCAGAAGAAGTATCATTTGTATACTTTAATGACATATTTAAATACTCTTAGTTTTGACATTTTAAATTAAACTTTTTTTAAGGAAAAAAACCCCACAACCTGTTTTTCATTTGAATGCATATGACATCTCTGCTTAAGAGACAACATTTCAGGAGTTGTCTGGGTCATGCCCCACACCAGTTACAACTCACATCCAGGGTCCTGTTCCAAAGCCTGCAACAGAACAGGAAAGTGATTGAGAAGTAAAAAAAAACCCAAAAACTTACTGTTGAAGGAGGCAAAGAGAATGAAACATAGCTCCATGGCATCTTGCATCACTTACACCCTCCTCTGTATGTATGGGGAATGGGAGCTAGTGTCAAGGGCTGTATCTCCACCAGTGCACTGAAAGTACATAGGTATGTTGCTGTTCACTGAGGGCAGCTGGCATGGGACAAGCCTGTATAGATGTGCTTGTGGACTTCATTAGCTTCCTAAAGAAGTGTTTGCATGCAAATTCCATTTTGGATGCTGTTCAATTCTTAACTGCCAACACTTGCCCATCAGCTGCTTCCAGGAGTGCTAGTTGGCACAAGACTAAAGGAACATTTTGATGCTGTAGTTAGTTGCATGCCAGTGTCTAAGAACTGTACTGGGCTCTGTTTATTTTCTTGTGACTGCACTAGGATAGTGTCCATTTCTCTTCTGGGCAAGAATAGGTGCTTGATTGTATTGCCACTTAGGTACCATTAAGGCTGTGCACATGCATCCTGGATCTTGTGGGGAGGTAATGAACAACAGATCAGTTCAGCCTGAAACTCGTTATACATCTGGATTTGGCTGGAGTTTTAACTACTATGAATGAGAAAAAGAACTGGAAATTAAATACTACAGTTCAATATTAAGAAAGTGTCTATTAAACTATAATAATACAACTAGTAAATGAAGGTGAACTTTACCTCTTTCTTTCAAAATGTAGATTATTGCATATTATTGATTCCCTCTGGCTTTAAATATAGGTCATGTTAAGCCTCGGGGCAGGTTAAGAAAGGTTGTATGAATTTGTAGCACAGAGACATCTTTTTCAGTTGATCACTCAAAATGTTACGTGCAATGAAATGTATAAAGATGTAGTCTAAAAATTTTTGGATTTTTCAAGTTAACAGCACTTTTATTCTTGTATTGCTGTTTCATGAAAAAAAAGTAACTTTTGTTTTCTACACATTTCACTGTATTTAGTTGTGAGAAAAACTATCTTTTGAAACTTCCGGCATTTGAAGCTTTGCCTTTTTTCCCAAATAGCAGATGGGATAATTAAGCTTCTGGCCTTAGTTTTTGATGCATTCACTTTTTGCCTGCTCTTGCACATCAATGCATATACTTGTATATGTCACTGATTATTGTCAGTAACAGTTCTTAATATGGATTACTTGCATTACATATGTGTAGCAAAACACAGTTCCTGGCTTTCATAATGCTACTGTCTAAACACACAACATGCCCTGTAACTGGAATGATTTGCTAACTTCTTGGGAAGTCTTCTGATGGAAGAGTACTCTCTTCAGGTAGAAGAAAGCTCTATTCCATTCTGCTAGTGATGAGGTTAGACTGTTTGAACTCTTGTGTTTGCTATTTTAGTGTATTTTGAAGAGGTATGTCAGGTTTCACGATTCTGTAACAAAGCAGTGTGTCTGTTCTTGTCATGCCCCTCCTTGGTACAGAGCAGCATTCGAGCTGTCCACCTGCCAGTCTTTCATTCCAGTATCCTTTCTGGATGTTTCCTTACATTCAGAAATAACAATGAAGGAAGGAGTAAACAAAGTAAAAAGTGAAAATTAAAGACGAGCCAGGCTTACAGTAGCTATAATGGCTGAATCTGTGGTTTGTAATGTATCTGGAGTTGTATTCACAGTTCTCCTTTCTTGCTCTCCAAATGATACAGCAGCATCCTTTCTGCCACTGGGGTCATGGAGCCATAATTGTAGTTGTACTGTTTCATCAGCTGAAGTATTTGATTTTTCTTCAAATGGAATTAGATGACAAATTCTGTTTGTGTTTTCAGCAATGGGACTCTTTGTTATTAATTTCCTATACTAATACTAAATGGCTTGAGAGGAAAAATTTTGAAATTTTCCCCCATTGTTTTATAGAACAGATAGGTAGATACTGCTTTTTTTTTTAAACTGTGCATGTTATTGTATTTTCTAATACCTAGCCAAACAGATTTTCTTTTTTAATTACTTAGGAAATAGGTAGGAATAAATTTATACCAGTAAAAATCTAATAATAAAGTAGTAAAATATGTGTTTATTGAAGTGAATTCTTTCTGACCATCTGAACATAATCCGTATTTATTGACAAGCAAAACTCAGCTTACTATTTTTGCTGAGTTTCAGCATTTTAAAAGCTGAATCATTAAGGTCATATACTTATAACCACACCTGATTTGTAGAGCACATCAGGGTTTGACTAGGTTATCTGCAAGCACAGGATTTTATTTCTAGAATAGTGAGTAAAGTTCAAATTTCAGTCATAAAACATATCATTGGTAGTGAATGGCATTTGTGCACAGTAATCTGCTGAGTTTACTTGAGTAGAGGGACTGCAGTAATGCAGGTTACTCTGGAGAAGCCTGTGAGGTTATGGCATTCCTTGACTATTAAACCCTCTTGCCTGCTTTCTGAGCTCCTTATTTCTGAGCAGTGTACCAGGAAAAAGGTAATAAATAGTGAAACACTGCACTGCCACAAAACTGAGTTTTTGTTTTCAACTTATAACCCCTAACCTTAATTGCTTAGTGGAATCCCAGGAGTAAACTGAGATACTGGCTCTACATGATGCAAAGTATGTATTGCTTCATAAATGTCAGTTGGCAGCTCATAAACAACTTCTGTATCTGAAACTTCTGAGCAAGCACTGTATAATTAAGCACTTTTCTTAAGGTTTGGTGGGCCATGACATCTGATGTGCTGAACTGCATGCTCCATGGCACAGGAAACACTACAAACCTTTGTTTCTTCGGTTGATTCTTTTTTCATTACAAGGACAGAGTTTACACAAAGAGATGATAGTTTTACTTAAGCCAGTTATAGTCTATTTATTATTTTGTATTGACTAAAAAACAAAATTGCAGGACAGAGAAATTTTTATTTAGTTCTGTGGGGGTGGGAGATTGAACAACATTATAAGGATAAACAAAATGGGGATTAGACGTTCAGTTGCCAGGGGTGATTAATGAGAGTGGGCAATATTTTTATTTCTCGCTTCCACCAGTGAAAGTCTTGTGGAAAGATGCTGTACCAAGATGCTGTATACTAAGACCATTTTGAGGAGAAAAAGATACAGAGACTTTTACTGTGCAGTTAGGAAGACATTTAATGTGAACTTGTGTTCTTAGGTTCCACTTCGTAGAAATTATAGTATGGATGTCTACATTTATCATTTGGGTTGCCAACCCCATGGTGTAAACAGAATTATTACAAGTTTTTTGTGCATTTGATACTTACTGGTTTTCCTTTGTTATCTTTGAGACTAGTAAAGCTTCCATGTGCCAGATTATACTTTCAGGGACAGCTCACTTTTTCTTTCCTCATTTCTTATAGTTATGTTTCAGGTAATTATGATGTTTTGTTTTGAGATATGTCATATAACAAAATGATATTTTAATGTTGATTTATTTTGTATTTATCCAGAAGAGATGCAAGCTAATTACAAAAGAACTGTCATAAACAAAACAGGAGTTTTAAGTGTTATGAGTTCCTGGAGGCCAGTTGGTACTGTTCTGGTCACTGGCAAGAAGAAATAATAATATTAGTGATATTATTAATGTAAGAGACATATTCCAGACCTGGCTTTTAAAAATTATATTCTGAGCTGCCATCAGTGTTTTTTTCTCCAGAAGTTTCCAGACAGCCAGGTCAGATGATTTTGCAACCAACTGCACATTTCTGCAGTCATTTTGTATAATCTTTATTTTTGTATTTTACACACAATCATCGTTGCACAACTCAGATGTACCTCTCAAGCAAATAATTTACTGAAATAGAAGGGTGACAGGACATGAATTATGGGTTAAACGTGAGAAGGAAAACAGGAACATTACATAGATAATTTGTACTCCACCAGGAAAGAATTAGGTTGTGCAATAACTAATATGTCATTGTTTTATCTTGTTTATAGCTGTGCTACTGTACTGTGGGCTTTTATTTTGTGAGATCTCTGAAGCTAATCAGGGTCTTACCTGGTCAGTTCTTAAGATGGGTGGCCTCCAAAGAGCATCAGGTGCTGCAGTAAGTGTGTCGGTGGCTCAGTAGGGAATATATTTTCCTTCAACTCAGTCTTTAACCAACCTTTGGCACAGCATTTGGAAATACTTATGCTGCTCAATGTCCATCTCAAATGAAGGTCCTTTCTACTCTGAGGATATTAAAGCTTCTGCATCACTACTGATATTTTGAAACACCCAAACCCAGCCCAAATTTGGGTGGTAAGAAATCAAAATGCTATTGAATAAAAAATGTGAAATTGTTAATTTTGCAGCCTTCCTTATACTGCAGGAGGATGGAATCGTAGGGTGTTGTGGGAAAGTTTTTATGGTCTATAAACCCACTGCAAATATTTAGTGTGCTGGCAGAAAATGACTGCTAGCCACTGCTAGGGTGATTCCACTAGAGGAGTTTATGACTGATGTTCCAAAGTGCAGTACTCAAAAGTGCTTTGAAATCCTGTGTAGATGAAAGGTGCCACGTGAATGTATATTCTATTCATCTGGTTATTCGTTCCATTCATGCATATAGTGTGCTTCTGTTTTTTCCCTTTGGAGTGTGAAAACAGTTTGTAACATTATATCCCACATATCTAAAAGGAGATATGAAACAGGAATAATACAACTAGAAGAAAAAAATTACTAAATGCATCTGCATCTGAAAAATCTTAGCAATTTTAAGAGAAGAGTAAACAAAGTGAAACCTTCCTGAATTAAAATTGTTGTGTATGGGTCATATATATGGCTGCAGATATTATTGTCAGAGTACTTGCAGGTAGGAATGTATGTAAAGTACACCAGGTGGTTAATCATGTTGCAGCTTGTTTAAAAAAAGCTAAAAACAAACCTCAGAACTAGAATCTGACTTGCTTGCTAGGTTCAAACAACATCAACAAGAGTGCTCATATTATTATATGCCTGCCAGTATTATTTGCCTGCCTGGCTAGGAGGCAAAACCAACAAGACCTAACTACATTTTTGAAGATAGTTTGTGAGATTGACCGCTTATAATTTCAGTTCCATTTCTGTAGCTAAACAAACTGTTCTAGTTCAGCAGTCACAATTCGTGGAGTAACCAGGAACTTGAATTCAAAGATAACCCAGTATTGCAACTTCATTTCTAAACAGGCATTGACTATTCTTATTTCATTTGGTCATACTGCTGTTCCTGAAAACCAAGTTATTTTTGACAAAATTCTAAGCAAAAACATCTAATTGTTGAAAAAAAGCACTATATCAAAATATTTATTTTATTTTAAATATGTTTCAGAAATAGACTTCATTTAAATAAACTGTCATTTGGAAAAACTCTCCACAGTAGCATTTATTTCTGACATTTCAACTCTTGTTGATCTAAGGACATAACACTTCTTTACTTTTAAAAGACTTTAACAATAGTTTCTACTGTCACGATGTTCCTACCTCAAGACTTTGCTTTCACTTGCATTGCTTAAATACAGCCTTGAATTCTAAATGTGACAAATTTGCTGTTTTCTAGATGAATTGCTATCAGCCTAATACCATAGGCAAACCTTGTATGTCTGGCTTTTCAGAAAGAATGGATAATGTCCTTAAATAGAATCAGACCTCAGGAAGATTGAGAAGCAGGCAGGTGCCGGGTAGCCCAGCAGCAGGGACAGTTGCAGTGCTGCTGCATTGTACTTGATTTGTTCAGCTACCCTTCTTAGTATGTTTTCAGTTCTGAATATTGTTGTTCTGTATTCCGGTCTGTTTGGCCTAAGAAGCCATTGAATTGCATGCATGCCTTTCCTTTTACTCACTTGAGTTTGATGCACTGACTTGAACAGTTCGTGTTAATGCACAGTAACGTAATTGGGTGTTGGTGAAACAGGGATTGACAGTCTGGTTTTGGTTTTGTTTGGGTTTTTTAAACTGGTTTGTATTTTAAAGACAATCTTGCAAGTACTATTGCAAGTTATTCTAAGTAGTAAGGGTTACTGATCATAAGAAAGGTTTGAAGATGAGCGTCAGAGCCCCTGAGCATACTGAAAGTATGTCTAGAATATTGTCTGTTAATATCTCCTTTTCTCTTGCACTTTGCTTCTTTTTAATTAACACATTGTTGATCTTGTTTGTGTGAGTTTTAGTATGCAGTATTTCCCTTTCTGTTTTTGTGACTCAGGTGAATATTTTAATCATTTTCAGACTTGTCTTTCTTATTGTAACCCAGTTGTACAGTTTTTCATGTTTGCAGTTGCTAAGAGTCTGTGTGAAAAGGTAACTATTTTTTTTCCCCAGAGTCCTGTTCCTCATATCATGGTGGTAGTATGGGAGATGATGATATTAACATGTGGTCAGGAACAGCAGGTGAAGGACTGCTGAGCCAACATCTTGCAGAAAGTGGGATGGAAATAGATCCTGAAAATGAAGAGCTCATTCTCAATATTAGTTCTCGACTGCAGGCAGCTGTTGAAAAGCTTCTGGAAGCTATCAGTGAAACTTCAAATCAGGTGGGTGATTTAACAGAGAAGCATTTTAAATTTCATGTCTCAATTGGGCTTTTTTCTTTATTTTTTCTTGTGATTGTGTTTTCATAAGCCTAAAACCCATAGGCTCATTGTGACAGCTGAAACAATGCTTCAAGTGCCTCCACCCAAAAAAAGACTGCTCCAGCATGACTTTACTGATGAATTTACTTTCCTGTTAAAAATCTGCTTTGGTCTGCAGAGGAAGCCTGAATTTGAGCATTCTTATCAATCTAGGGCAGTCTTTCATTGCTCATACGGATCATCTGCATTCTGCTAGAATCCAGAGGTGAGACAGGAGGTGTCAGAGCACATAGAGCTGGCCCTTTTGAAGAGGGAGGATTAAGAGGAACTGTGCCTAGTTCTCTTGACAAACATTTTAGTCAACTGACTGGCCAAAAAGGTGGAGCTTTTCTGCTGTCTCTTCCAACTATGATTTGGACATGGCCAGTTAAGCACATATCCACCTTGCTATCAGAAAAGGATTCTGCACTCCAGCATTTATGTGAGGTATGTGATTCAGGAATAGTATCCAAAAAAGAGGCAGTTTTGGGGTATGATAGGTGCTATCAGGGTACTTTGTATGGTGGGATGTTAGTTGCTGTCTGGAGTGCTTCCTTGTTAACTGACATAGGAGCTATATACCTAGCTCAGTTCAAATCACACTGCTTTTATCATGTGCTTTACTTTTAGGCTGTGTACATCTCAATTTGAAGGTATCAAAGCATTTTCCTTCATAGCTTTGTAGCTGAGACCTTGCCAATACCAGCAACAGAGTTATGTCTCAAATACATAGACACATTTGTTCATTAATATTGATTATACAAAGATGGATTTATCCCTGATGATCATATATGTTTGGATTTTTTTTTCTTAAGTTAATAAAAAATTCATCTGTTTACACATTTTCCCACAGTATAAATATTGACACCTCTCTGGCTGTTCTGTAGAGGGAGAATGTTGCAAGCATTCAAGTTTGTCTGCTTTGCAACGTCTGGTGTGTGCTTACTGGATTATATACTGTTCTTGTATATAGCACTGATATATAGATGACTTGAAAATTATTTTTAAATATTCAGAAACTGAATCCTTTATTTTTTTCTAGTCTGCAATATTTTATAGTGTAAAACTGGTTACGGGCAGGAAAGATTTTAACCTTTCCTCTAATCAGTTGTGTTGTGCATACAGACATGTACCCATTTCTTCAAATAAACTTGAAAGAGTAAGAGAAAACCTGGCAAAATCTTCAAAGAAACTGTATGAGACCTGTCTGAACACACACTTTCAGACCTGAAGTGCAGTTTGAAACTTGAGGCAAGGCATAGAGTGGGTGTATTAATTCAAATTCCACCTGCTGGTGTTACATATAGGTAAATAAACTGGGCCACTCCCCTGAACTCTTTCAGTTGGGAGATAGTAGCAGGAAGCCTTTAAACTAGCAGAGTTTGAGACAAAGTTCTTCCTGTTGAATTAACTCCAGCAACAAGGATGAATGCACATAATGACATACTTGTATTTTTCTTTCATTTGCCGTAGTGGAGTTGGAAAATTTTTAGTTTCAGTTTGGTTATCTTGCTTGTCTGCTGCAGCGATCCTGTGCAGGTAGAGCAAAATTGTGCTTCCCTGCCTTGGAGATTACTTGCCAGTTTCTGCTGGAAGATTTCTGTTGCTGTTTCATGTGAAACTTCTCTAAGAAGGATTTTTTAGGAATGACCATATGAAGTTTTCCTGTACCTCTTTGTTTGGGATTAATCCACCCCCGAATTACTCAGCTTGAGAAGTGATCTGAGGCTTCCTACTGATTCTGAGTAGGTTTGTCACCGACTGGGCTGGTATGTCTCTTCAGACTGTTAAATGCACGTGTTCTGTTACGAATTCTTGTCAGAAATTTCTAAAGCCAGCCTAGCTAGTGCAAAATACGGGACGGTTGAGAAGACAGCAAGAGCAATATTTTTTGGAATGGATTCTTACCGCACCTACTGGGCATCTAATCTGTTTAGTGGTTTGTGGACTGAAGGCCAAGAAGAAGATACATATGAGGTTGAATCTCGTGTGCCTTTACCATATCCTTTTCCTTTCACCGAACATTTGGATGAGAATAATTCCGTAGTTGTAAATACTTCAATTTTTCACTTCAGCCACAAAAAAAATGGGCACATTTTAAAAGTTGTCTCTAAAATCTCCTTGCCTACACCTCCCTATTCAGTAAGTATACAAGTTTTTAAAAGAAATTAAGCTTAAATAGAAGAGAATGCAATGAAAAAATTACATAAAATTGTCTCTATTGTTAAAATTATTATGTACTGCTGACAGGCCCTTTTCCTAGTCAGTTTTCAGTGGGCACTGAAAAAGCCTTAATTATACAATTCTCTGATCATTTCTAACACAAGAAATTTATCAGACACAGAAGTATGTTAAATTCCAGATATTTGATGTCTCCTTTTAAAGCACTTCAATGTTACTTATTACATTTCATTTTTCCCACTGAGAATAATTCTCACTGGGGAGAGACTGCAGTCAAAGTTGTTCCTTTTTAGCTTTGGTGCACTGGCTAGTAACAGTAACTAGCACAAGCTGGCAGATTGCTTCCAACGATCCCGTGGAGAAATTGTTGATCTTAAAAAATCATGTTTGTGTTTGTACTTCTTTTTTGTTTTGCCCTGTGGTATTTTTAATAATACTTCGAGTTGTTATTACTGAAAAAAGCTGGAGAATAATTCTTATTCTGAGTTTTAACTGGAATATTTCATGCATTTCAGGGAGCCACTTTTATGGTTGTCTGTGTACAGTAAATCTATCATATGTTTCCCTTGTATCTGAGATGGGTCATTCATTAAGCACTTGAAAATATAAGGATAAAGTAAGGGTGCTCCATGATTTTTAAAAATATCTCAAACCAGGGTAGATAGTTGCAGTATTTAGACCTTTCTTTAACCCCTGTCAGAATAAATAATTTACATGAACACGTTAATGATGTCCATCTAAAAAGTAATGCTGTAGAAAAGAAATCCAAGTATTTAAATTCAGTTTATTATAAAAGAGAATGTATTGATTATTCAGACTTTCTTTTCAAAGTGTAAGTGGATATTTTTGTGTGCACTATTCTATTTAATGTTCCTTAACCCATTTTTCTGAGCTTTTAAAGCAAACTCCTCATATTCACGACCTTAGTGGGACTTAGTGAGAAATTTTTTATTTTTTAAGGAATTGAGAGACAGAATATTTTATAGAAACTTTAGATGTTGTTATCTTTCAAGTATCTGCCAATAACCAGAATATTAATAAGTAAAAAAAAACCAACCAAAAAACCAAAGGAGTAGAAGATGTGTTATTTCATTTTCTGACATTGTTCTTATTCAAAATAAATTGTCTTATTTTGAATACAAGCCACACAAAGAACTCATGCAGAGTTCAACTCTAACAATTTGTGTCCCTCAGAGAGGTGGCTGTAGGCTATAAATGTTAATAGTTGAGAAGTAAAGATTTTGGTAATTGATTTCAGTTGGATGTTATCTTCAATGGACATTTTCTAATGTGTCTAATGTGTAATCAAAACTTCTAACAATGTTTCATCTTTATGCATTATTTTACTTATATAATTCTAATTTTCATTAGTTTTGAATTTATCGTTTTGGATATATCTAAACTGTAAATATGCAACTTTATGTGCCATGGTTTTCCAGTACTCCAGGATAGTGGCATAGTGAGACTGCTGCATCTGTGTTAGTACTTGTTAAATATTAACCCACCAGACAAGTGGAGAAGAATAAAAAAAGTCCTTAGTAATTCTGGTAGGTTGACACTGCTGGATGAAGCACTGCTTTACTCCCTTGTTGGTTAAAATTTGCAATGCTCTGAAAATTCACATTTTCCTGGTGTTCTCATCTATCTTCATGTTAAGGAGGAAAAGAGGTGAAGCACGATTTGAGTCAATTTATAGTAAGGCTTCTGCCAGTTTTATACAATGCTTTTTAGCCATTCTAAGTGTGTGGTGGGTGGTAGCTTATTCGTATTTAGTGCAAAATTTATGTCTAAACAAAGGTGAATCTAGTGTAAGCTCATAAACCAGGAGTTACCAGAACAAAGACACGGATTTAGCCAGGTGGCTCATGGAGTTCACTACACTGACAAAAGCCTGTTTGCTTAGACTTTTATAGTCTTCATCTTGTACTCTGCAAATGAGTGTTCAATAAAGATTTTATCAAATGTCTAGTGAAGTTATGTGAGACTTCCCATCACACTGTAAAGCAACTGTTAATTAAATAGCAATGATAGAATAGGTGTTTATCTAATTTCTTTAATTTTTTTTCCTGTGATAGCTTGAACATGCTAAAATTACTCAGACAGAACTCATGCGAGAGTCCTTCAAGAAGCAACAAGAGGCCACAGAATTTATCAGGTATCAGGAAGAGCTACAAGAACGTCTTAATGAGGAAACCAAAGCCAGAGAGCAGTTGGCTTTGGAGCTTAGTAAAGCTGAAGGTGAGTAGCTTTTTTAACAAGTTGTTGGACTTTGCACCTACTTACTTATTAAGTGGATAAAGAAATTGCAAATTTGATCAATTTCTTTGCAAATTTTAGAATGTTATCAACCTTCTGGATAGTTATGGATGTGATGACCTCTGGAGGTCCCTACCAACATCAACCACACTGTAATTCTGTTTTCCAGTTTTGACTCACTTACTGTCTGAAAATATACATGAAAATATTAAAAATTATAGGTTGTGTATGTGCTTGGATCCTCAAAATTAATTTATTTCATCATAACATGTTTGTTTATGCAGACAAGCTTAAATGTTAACAACTTAAAATCGTAAATAGTTGAGGCTGGAAGGCATCTGTGAAGATGAACTATTCCAGCCCCTTGCTCAAAGCAAGATCAGGTAGAGCGGCTTGCCTAGGACCGTGTTCAGTCAAGTTTTGAATGTCCACAGCCTCTCTGAGTGGCTATTCCAGTGTTTGACCACTGGAGCACATTCCAGTGTTTGACCAGCATCAATGAGGGGAAAGGAAAAAAACCCCAAACTTATTTTCGTATGTTGAAGTGCAGTTTCCCATATTTCAGTTTATGCCTGCTGCCTTATGACCTTGACAGAGTCTTTACTCTGAATGTGATGATATGGTGGTGATACATTTCAGTTTGCACTGCTTGAAGTGTTCTTTTGAAAAGTGTATTTGCAGCTGCATTAAGGAAGCAATTAAAAATTGTAGCGTCTTACAACAGGGGAAATCTAATAATCTATTCTGCTAGCAGGAAAATATGTTCAAATCTGACAGACACTTTATTTGTTCTCTTGTTTTGATAGCTAAATGTTTTGTAGCCACCCAACATTTCTATCATTATCTGTGATTATCATCTGGAAAAGATGTAAAAAGCACCTGCTCTATGGGTAGGATCTCTGTAGTAGTAAGCAGAAAGGTATTTTGATCGTTTTGAAGCTCAGCAGACTTCTCTGTTTCAAAGTGGGAGCATAGAGTGAAGTTTGATAGCCAAATGTTACTCCTGGAGTACCAGGAGTACTACCCTGCTAGGCTTCCTCTTCTTTTTACACAGACAGATAATCCATCATGATTTTACATGCTATTAATAGCTGGGACACACAAAAGCTGAAAAGCAGTGCAGGTTTCTAAGCCATGTGTCTAAAATGTGGTGTGAGGGACAGTTGGTGGCCTGTCAGTTCATGCAGCATAAATGTTGTGTGTCGGCAGCAGCACCACTGGCTGCAGCATTTCAGTAGCTTTAGCAAAACCAGAAGGGATGAAAATTGATTTCAGAGGGAATAGATTCAAATCTGAAATAGGCATTACTACTTTTTTTTTTCAAGATTAAGTTAAGAGTGAAAAAAATTGTTTGAAATACATCTAAATATGCAAAAATACGAAGAACTCTTTGACAAGATATAAATGACCTAAGAATTTATATTCTGACACAGAAGGAGTTACAAAATGTATTGAAGAGTTTCAGAATGTAGGCAGCTGCTTTGTTTGGAGAATAATATTTTGTCTTGATAGAAATTTTATTCACTAATCTTCAAAAATAAAGTAAAAATGCCTAATGTATTAGGACAGTATGGCTGTGTTGATTTGATTCACGTACAGTTCTAGAATAGAAGAGACAGAATTATATGTTAGTTTTAGACCTTGATAAATATATTGCACAGTTGTAAGTTAGGTGCATTTGAAATTAATGCACTTCTAAATGACTGACACCTTTTTTTTGCTGGTGTTGGTATAATAAAACAAAGATGTCATAGAACTCTTTTTATTTTATTTCTGCCCATTGAATGAGTTGTGAGCATACTCTGACAAACTACATTCTTTCATTAAATTCCTTAGGTAGGTATGCAGAACAGTGCCTTCGTTCATTATACATCTGATGGTACTCTGTCTTCTCTTGAGATAAAATGTGTCATTTGTGATCATTTCTTTCTTATCACAAAAACTGCTGCAGCTGAGACATTTTCAAACCTCTTGTGTTTTAGTGGTGTCAGATATGACTTACCTGATGTGATAGAAAAGCTAATGCAAATTTGTTCACTGAACTCTGACAATTTTCATTACATCTCAAAAAAAATGTGGCAGAAGTAAATACCGTAAAGTGTGATTTTAGCAGACTTCATTGTTCATAACTTTTCTGTGGGAGTGTGCGTTCCATTTAACCTGGGAATGCCCTCTCAACTTCAAATCTGTTAAGTACTCATTGTGAACAGTGTCTGATATGGTGGGAATAACCACTGGAGTTCGTATTGTCTCAAAGTTTTGAAATGTTATAAATGATGTTACTCGTTCAGTATCCAGTCCTTTATGTCTGTGTTCTCTGTGAATTCAAATACGGAAAAAAAGATGGGTCTACATTGTTAACAAATGGAAATACCTTTAGTTTTTCTACATTCTCAAGATAAGGTAAAATTCATTTTAATACTGACTCAAGACTAGATATATAGCGATTTATACTGAATTTATTTAAATTTCGTATTTCTCCTGTGTTTATTACATCTGTATTTTTCCTTGGCTTTGGAGTTCCTGTTTGCTCCAGAGATTTTGTGCTGAGTAAAAATTAAGAGCTATATTTGATGTTCCGCTGTCTTTACTGTAATTTGTTTATTGTGAAAGGATAGCAAGGACAGGAGTAGAAATTGTCAGGTGTTGAGCATCTAACATACGTGTGCATGCATGTCAGAATACAGTAGTGACTTAAACAAGAAAAAACTTAGTTTTGATTGTCTATTAAATCTGCCTCCAAATTGATGTTTTACAGGCCTCATTGATGGTTATGCAGATGAGAAAACGTTTCTGGAAAAACAACTCCAGGAAAAAATAGATGTAATTGACCATCTTGAGCAAGAGCTGCTGTGTACAGGTAACAAATTGCAGGAGTTAGAGGCTGAACAGCAGCAGGTCCAGGAAGAAAAGGAATTACTCTCCAGACAGAAGGACGCCATGAGAGCAGAGGCGGGGCCAGTAGAGCAGCGTATGTATTCATCACAATCGTTCTATGAGATTTTCTTATACTCCAAATAAGATAATAAGTAGTCTTGGCAAAGGCTTCTCCTCATTGCCTCTGTGATCATTAATAAAAATGTGGTAGGACCAAATGTTGTGTTTTCACACCTGGTGCCTTATGTTAGCATGATAACTTTTCTTGGTTTTTAAACAAGAAATGACTGAATTTTTAGAAGTGTTGAGAAATTGCAGTTGTTCTTTAAGCCAGAAAAAGCTTTATCCCCAAAAATCTTCTTTTATTGGGATTACCACTGGAGATGGAATAGCAACAATGGATAAGAATACTGTCTAAATACTTTCCAAACAGAAAGATGGACTAGGAAGCATACCCACCAGAACATGATGGCACTACATGTGATGGCTGTATTTATTTTAGGCACAGAAGATAAACTTTTCTAATAAATTCCTCTTTCGGGGAAGAATAGCACAACAGCTGCATGATAAGGAAAGCCCTTTATCTACCAGTAATGAATGCTTTCAGTCCTGATGGTGAAAATTTCAGATATATACCATGTCAATGTAATCTAACTGCTTACTCAAAAAAAGCATTTACCCTTGTGAAGTAAATGTGTCTTTTAATTCTTCCTTAAACTAATAACTGAAATTAATATTTCATGTTTGAGAGGGAAAGAAAATTAGAACACTAGTGTTTTAAGAAGTACTGATCTTTCAAAGATTGCAGTGCTTACACTGTAAATAGCAGGACGAAGTTACCATTTTATTTAATTTCTAGAAGTTTATTCCAGTTTATAATGTTGCTATTTTTATAGATTGCACATCTTGTGTATTTGCCATTTCCTGCAGTTTCTGTAACAACAAACTTTTAAGAACAACCTGCTGCTTCCTACTCTGTAGTAAAGGAGATCCTTGTCTATGATTCCACTTTAGTTATTTTTTGTATGGTTTAGGCTTCTAAATATTTTAAAGTTATTTTCATGTGTAAGAGCTGTAAGGATAAACAATTCTATAAGTATGTGTAGGCACTTATATCATGCATACCAGAATAACTTGTCACATTCCTTAAGTTATCTCAACTTTGTCATTAAATGCCACATCTATCTTTGGCTTCATTTTCTCTTACATTGTTGCACCACAAGAAAACTATAGCTGGCATGTGAATTACTTTGCTTCTTTTTTTTGTTTTCTCTCTCTCTATTCTCCTAGGCCTAGTAGATGCTGCAATCGATGCAGCTTCCCAAGCAGGTGTGTTTGTATGTTGCATGGCCAATCTGTAACTGGGTGGAAGACTTACACGTACTGACATTGTTAATCAGGATTATTGGGCTTTTGGCTTACTGACGTTACTTGTAATTCTTACTGGCCTGCAGCTTTGATGTTGTATTTCATACTCAGTTCATGTTTTGCTAACAACATTTCTTTTGATTTCTAAACGTAATAAGCAAATTCATCAATAACCATCATCTTATTCACCTATGAATTACAGTTACTTAGGTGGTATTGGAGAGATATTTTTGTAGTCTTTTATTTCTTTTCATTTCCAAATACAGCTGAGTCATTCACTGTGATAATTAAACATTTTATCATATTGATATATAATGGTTACCTAGAAATGAGAATTGGTTAAATACGATGTAAGATGATGGTGCCTGAAGGATCTTTCTTCTCTAGTGAAAGTAAATTTTATTGTTTCTGTTTAAATATCAATCCTGTTTTTAAGATTCAAAAGTAAGTGCGCTTTGTCGTTTGGTTTTACCTCGAGGGGTTTGTATGTTAATTCGTTTATTAGTTAATAGGTACTTCAGTGGGCTGTGGCTTAAGAGTCTTAGAGTGGTTTGGGGCTTTCCTGTATATGTGCTTGCTGGCTTTCTCATGATGACTCAAAATTGAGCATTCATGCAATCACTGATTTTGCAAGCTCCAGTTGCAGGTCAGTAATTTTCCTCTCTGTCTGCCCAGCAAGCTCGCTAAGTCTTTCAGTATTTCCCTTGAATTATTTGTATGTATCACACTAAATAATGAAGTCTGGGAGTGGATTGATTTTGCTGGCGATGGGGATGAGAAGAGGGTTGGGTTTTCTGTGCATCACTGTTAACTCCTGTGCTGACTCTAGCTGTGGTTTGACCCCATGCATTTTCTTTTCTTTTCAATTGTACAATGGTCTTTTAATTGATATGAAACTTAAATGGGGAAGTTATCTGATACAACTTCAGTTACCGTCCTTTGAAGACTAACTAAAGGATAGTAATTTTAATTTGAATTTGCGTCAGTCATTATCCTGATAATTTCTCAGAAGAATATACATTTTCAAAAAAAGAAAAGTAGTAAAAACCCAAGCCAGTTCACATCCTTCTGTAGATTACAGCATGGATACCTTGGGGAGTGGTTTTGCTTTATAATATTGCTTACTATTCGTATCTAAAAGTAGTGATGCTTTTATTATACTCAGAATTACTGGAGGAAACAGAAAAGCTAATGAAGGAAAAAATTGAAGTACAACGTCAAGCTGAAAAAGAGTATGATGACCTTCAGAAGCAAGTTAAAGTCTTGGAAATAGACTTGGAAGAACAGGTCAATCGTTTCATAGAGCTAGAACAAGAGAAAAATGCAGAACTAATGGACTTAAGGCAGCAAAACCAGGCCTTAGAGAAGCAACTTGAGAAAACAAGAAAATTTCTAGATGTAAGTATGGTAAAAGGCAGATCTCATGAAGGTGGGTAGGTAGCACTGGTACTGAGGTTTGGTTCAGGGGGAAATGCTAATTTTTTGCAGATTGTGAACAAACATAGGCAGATGATAGCAAATATAGGCAGTGTTGTAGGTTCCAGCCCAAGAATTAGTAACATTTTAAAAGTTGAAAATTAATTGGAGATGTTTGCTTTGAACAGCTCTGTATTTCAAGCAATTTATAATATTTTGTTCTGATGGCTCTTCATCAGTATTAACACAGAGTTAATTTCTGTTTTGAATTTCTATTTATTCTACATTTATCAAAGACAAACATTAGGGAAGAAATCATTAAATATTTGCTTACTGTCATTTGTGCAGTGCACCTGGAAC
The DNA here is from genome assembly GCA_013399875.1 of Gymnorhina tibicen. NCBI lineage: Eukaryota > Metazoa > Chordata > Aves > Passeriformes > Artamidae > Gymnorhina > Gymnorhina tibicen. The sequence continues at coordinate 46,517 of VXAZ01008596.1, forward strand.
AGAAGAAACAAACCTGTCATTTTTGTGAAATATTACTTGACGTGTCTCTACTGTGCTAATTTTTTTATTAAAAAATATGAAATTTATTGCCTCAAATGATAATGATGTTAATGGTAGCTGCAACAGGTTCTGCTGCCTTAAAAATACTGACATACTGTTACCAGGGTGACATTCATGCAAGTAAGAAGTAGTAAGACACTTGGATGGTTTTTAAATCAAATGGTGTATCCACATAATTCCTTAACTTTCAGGAGCAAGCAATTGACCGAGAACATGAGAGAGATGTATTCCAGCAAGAGATACAGAAGCTGGAGCAACAGCTTAAGGTTCCACAAAGGAGTCAGCCTGTCAATGAACATCAAACCAGAGAGGTAACACATTTTATTACTTGTACTCAATGAATATAAATGACAAGTTGACAGCTGTTTAAGATATCATAATGAAGCTATTTTATGGTGTACCTACTCTGCATCCATTTGCAAGCCAGGAAAGTAAATCCCCTGAGATTGAACATGTTGCAGGAAAGTGGTGAACTGTGTTTTGGGGGTCTTTTTAGGCTGTTTGGTTTTAGTAGCAGACATACAGAAACTTCTTAACTTTCAAGAAGGCTCTCTCCTATAACTTAACTTAGAAAATCCACTGTTCTCAAAAGTTTGTGGAAACATTCAAGACTATGTTAGCAACTTTACATGTTCTTATGTAGTTTTTTGACATCATGTTTATGGCACAGGTACACCACTGAGGGAATTGAGTTACTGAGGTTTAACACCTGAGATGTTGTAGCACTCTATATGTACACCTGAACCTCCCCAGTGAAAGCCTGTTGGCACTGGAACAAATGTAGTGACTGTAGAACAGCAACTCAAGGGAGTCACAGAAAACTCTTAGACTCAGCAAAATCAAGAAGTGGCAGCACTGTAAATGCTATCTGTTATAATGCTTTTGCAGATTTTGTTTGATGAACTGTTAGTCAATTAAATAACATTTTATTTTTTGTGGGTTTTCTTGTGTGCTGCTTTTTGATCAAGGCTGATACTTTTGCATGATTTTCTTGCTTGATTTTCAGTATTAACATGCCCTCTATTAGGTTAGACTGTTGTTTTCAAATCAAAGGTTTTATTGGGGTAGTTCAGTTGCTGTAATTCAATTCTTAAATATTAGCAGTATCTAGTGTTCTGTATTATATAAAATAGTGGAAGGTGTCCCTGCCTGTGGCAGGTGTGTTGTAACTAGGTGATCTTTAAGGTCCCTTCAAACACAAGCCATTCTATGATTCTAGGATATAGTTTAGGACCACAGACAGTAATAGGACATAAATTGCTGCATGTGAGATGTGAGTGTCGAAGTACTTATTTATTTAGAATTTGCAGGTTTAGAACTGTGTTTCATTGGGTTTCTAAATACATTTTAGTACAAAGGTTTGTATGAAATATGACAGTGTTCAGTCAGTACTATGGGATATGGTTGTCATCAGCCTCTGTGAACAATGAATTGTCTGGAATTAGCTGAGTACGTGTTAAACAAAACATATACAGAAATTTTGCATCTATTTCCTTCTGTTGCCAAGAGTGTACACAGTCCTCTCCTGCTGACATATTACACAGATGGAGGTAGCTCTAGCACCAAGTAATTTTCCTGAATCCAGGATGATCATTTTGGGTTGATTTTGTTACGTGTTTGTTTATTATTTGTGGCATCGATAGCATATGAATTCCTGTTTAAAATTCTCACATTACAAAAAAAAATTCTCCCAAGAAATGTTCAAATTTGATCGCATAATAAAAATTGTCCTATTTGCTCAGAATCTACATGTAAAAATCATCCTGATTTATATGTACATATACACGTATGTGTATACTCTTAAATTGGCAGATATGCTTCAATGGAAATTTAAAGCATGCTGTAAAATGAAAGACAGCTTTAACTGGGATTAAAATTTTGAGATTTGTATTTGATGTTTTTAAATTACAATTTTTTAGTAGGTGGGAAGACAGTAAGATAATGTCTGCAAGCACCACAGATGTAGCAGCTGGTTTAGATATGGGTGATGTTAAATGTGATATGTTAGAAATTATTATTAGACAGGATTTTCAGTAATGTATTAGATTTACATTTATCTTATCAAATGCATTACATACAGTATATTTTGATGTCACAGTTTTCCTTGAAATATTTTGTAAATATACATATTTGCATTATTTATCATGCTTTTGAGAGCGCTGTTCTATTTTTTGTAGTTGCACATTTTTTAAAATCCTTTTCTGCCTTGAGGGAATGCCATGAGCATTTTCAGTTGATAATTTAATTTGTTTCTTACTGTTGTTTCAGCTTTGTCAACTTTTTCCAGGGAGGGTCGTCGTAGAGTCTGCTCTAGACTTGATTTTTATTTTTCCATTTCTCTCTCAGGACTTTTCTGAGGTCACTTCAGACTGTGATGTTACTCATGGATGGATAACGTCAATAATACCATCCTGTCAGCTTTATGTTCTGGTCCTCTTCTCTCCTATCTCTTGAAATGCTTTGAGTCTTCTACCTTTTGGCTACATCGTAACTTCCTAATTGTAAATACGGAAATCAGTTTCTTGAGTGGGACAAATATTACTTTCCCTGTCTCTTGCTCAGTTACTCAGGTCTTAACTCTGTACATCATACTGTGGATTTGTTATGCGTCTTCCCTATTTTTAATTTCAATAAATAATTTCTGAAACACAGCTAGAAATGGATAGATACTACTATCTCTGCTACTTCAGTTAATCTTTTAATGTGATGTTTCTGAAATACATACATCTGACCTACTGAGATTCAGAATGTTTTATCTGGAAGTTTTGTCCCCCATAGAAAGTGAAATTACTATATCCATAACATCTGTTTGGTCCCATTTAAGGAACACAGCAAGAAAACAAAGCGTCCTGTCTTTTGTCATTTAAGTATAGCTATTCTTTTCAATGTTAAAGACCCAGTGAGTTTTAGAATATTTCTGTATGTCACAAATCAGCTCCTTTTGAATAATTTTGTCACAGATTTTTAGAACTATGATTTTCCTCAGAGGCAAATAGCATCTTGACTATAGGGTCAAGACATTCCATCCATAGATGTTAAAGGCATTATTTTAGTGGGCTGCATAGGGATGCTGTGCTGCTTGCTTTTAAAACTGACTACAGAGTATGAAGGCTTCAGAAGGATAAGATCAGTTCTACAGAGCAGGCAATGTGGCACAGAACATACCACTTCTTAAATAATGCTGTTTGTATTCGTTGGATGTAGTACCACAGTATTCTGACTAGACATTCTGTTTCACCTGAAGAGTAGGAGTTTCATTATGGAAGAAAAAGAGGAATATTTTCTTCCTGTCAAAAATGCATGGTGTGGCTATTGCTAGTGAACCCTTCCAGTGTAGTATAATATAATAATCTTGCTGTATTGTCACCAGGTTGAACAGTTAACAAATCATCTCAAGGAGAAAACAGACAAATGCAGTGAGCTTTTGCTCTCTAAGGAGCAACTTCAGAGAGATATACAAGAACGAAATGAAGAAATTGATAAGCTAGAATGCAGGATAAGAGAACTGGAACAAGCCTTAATCATCAGTGCAGACCACTTGCAAAAGGTATTGCTTGGTCAAAATTTATCAAGGATTTGCTACTTTCTTATTTTCTAGAGACCAAAATAGTGTATTTTTTTAATCTGATAACTATTAATATTATTTCTGTTTAAAGGTGGAGGAAAGGAAACAGTTTGGCACCATCACAGTAAAGGGAGAGTTACCTCTTGAAGTACAACTGCAAGCTGAACGAGAAGCTGTGGACAGAAAGGAAAAGGAGGTAAAATGCCTGTGAAAAGTTCCATCTTTCCATTTACATGTTGTTTTGTTGGGTTTTGCCTTTTGTTGAGTTTAGTGAACTGTACACATGACATTTTTTACAGTTAGAGAGACAGCAGTCCAAATCCCTTTGAAATTCTCCTGTGATCCATGATAGTTGTTGTTCTATGTTAATATATTTATGACTTGCAAGAGTGTTTCTGAAATAAAAATTCAGCCCAATTAAGAAAAACTGCATGGTGATTTCAACTGATCTTTTTTAGTGGTGTTAAAAATTCCATTCAGTTTAAGGACTCAGAATGTCACCGAGTACAAATTCTTTTGTTTGTGCATAGCAAACCAGTTTACTGTAGACATTGTACTTGAAATTTATAGCATTTAATTTTTGGTATGGCTGCCTACTCCTTTTCCTGCTCCTTTTGTTTGGAAACATAGGTCACGAACCTTGAGGAGCAATTGGAGCAGTTTCGAGAGGAGCTAGAAAATAAAAATGAAGAAGTTCAGCAGTTGCACATGCAGCTAGAAATTCAGCGAAAGGAGTCCACTACACACTTGCAGGAACTTGAACAAGAGAACAAATTATTTAAGGTAACTGTGTAACAGAGAAGCCTAAAGATTTATTCTCCTTCCTCCACAGAAATAAGTTCTTTGAAAATGCCAAGACACCAAATTCTTTCTCTTTCTCAAGCATTCCACTGTTCAGTTTGCCGAAATACTAAAAAGTTCATATGATTACTTGTCATTCCATGAAATTTGTTTATTTTAATTCCTACACTTGAAATACTCATACAAGAATATGCAGTAAATGTTATGTAGAACTGTAACGTGGTTTGGGGGTTTTTTTGGCAGGATGAAATGGAAATACTAGGACTAGCTATCCAGAAATCTGAAGATGCCGCCATAAAGGACCATCATTTAGTGGCTGGGAGGCTTGCTCACATCATGCAAGAAAAGGATCAGGAAATATATCATCTTCATGAACAAATAGCAAAACTGCAACAGCAACTTGAAGTCACAACTGACAACAAGGTACATACTTCTGAAATCCTTTTCAGAGTCCTACTTTGTGCTGCTAACTGTTTGAAGGAAAAAACCACTCTGTCCCCCACCAGTTGCATTATCTTCTATTGCTGCCTTAATTTAAAAATGCAGATGCTTCAGTTTCAAGCAGTGCTTTAAACCTAATCTCTTTTTCCTTTTTAGTCTTGTTTATGGCAGATGCTTTTTGCTTGCTTTTCTTTTTAGTTATTCTGCCTTCTTTCTGCTTGAGTTTTTGTTTTAAATTCTTCTTCATTCCTTATTCTTCTGATACTTCTGAATATTTAATAGTACGTAGGTAGCTGAATTCAGTCTGAACATTCATTTTAGCATCTTCACTCACATGACTTACATTCAGTGTTACACTCCAGTGACACCTGCTGGATCATGTTGGATTTTAATGCATTTTTAGTAGTTGAACTTCTGAGCTCCATGAGCTTGTGTGAATGCTTTGTCCTCATACCAGTGGTGGCAACATTTTTTATCCAGTTTCAAGCATGGAGGTGCAAAAAAATATGCTGTTTTATTAGAAGTAGAGAGGAAGAAAGAAAGAAGCAGATTTATCTTTTATTTACTGAGCTTTGACATCTGTAGCTTTCTCTTATTTTTCAATTATGTGGTTTTTTTTATTATCAGCTTCATCTTCTTTTGGCTTACTTTCATTTTATACAGATAAAACTCATTGATTTTTTTCAGTGGCTGAATTTTGCATTCTATTTTAAATGTCATTTATTAGTCATAAGCTTTAACTGAAAAGCAAGTTAAGAACAGGATTTCTATTATCCCTCGGTAGTTGACTGAACATCTAGGCTAACATTCTACTAGGACATATTGAATCCACTAAAGTAGGGCTCTGACTGAGCTGGATAATTTCACTGAGTCTTTATGTGCAAAATTCAGTTATAGTGAAATTCAGTGAATAATGACAAAACTTCGAATTGGATTTTGGAAACTGGATTTGGGAAATATCATACTTCAAGAATCCAGAACAGTTCTGCTCTATACAATGACCCCAGTAATAGAGTTACAGTTCTTGCCTTGAGAAAAACACCTCGGATTCAGTTAAAATTAATTTTAATGATTGGTTCTTCTCTTGTTACATGAAGCTTAATTTCCTTAATTTCATCCTCTGACTTGGTTTTATTTTCCAGGACATTAAATAATTACTCTGCTTGATTATGAGAGCATTATTAAATATTGATAGGTTATTCTTAGGTTAATCCCTTTTCTAAGTCCCCTAGACATCTTCATCCCACTAAGTGCTTTTCTTTTAATGACTGTATTTGCATTCTGTGGGCCTTTGTTCCATTATGTTACGAAGAACAGAAGCTGCTATGCTGAGTTGATAGCGATCACCAGGATCACTGTGCTTTCTTCTGCCTGTGGCAGCGGGGTTGAAACGATATGATCTTTAAGGTCCCTTCTAACCCAAATGATTTTATAATGTTATGACTTGTTCGGACTTTATTTAGTGGTTTTGAGCTTCCTCTAGACTTTGTGGATTTTTAAAATTAAGTTCTTGGTTGGCAAACCAGCCTTTCTAATTTATATGGCCACACTTACTTTTGTACATATTATGCTTAATACAAAGTCATCTGATTATTCCATTTAACTAAGCATAGTGAAGTATTAAGTGATAAAGGAAAAAACATGGCTATTTGAGTAATGAATTTAGTCATCTTTCATCTTTTCTGCATGTTTTCTTCATATTCTGAAAGACTCTAATAGAGTTCTTACCTATTTTAGGTATCATAACTGATTTTATCATATGTATTTCCAAATATTTTTGACATATTTTCTTCTGCCTTCTACATTTCCACTGTAGAAGCACTGTTCACTTCAGATCTCCAAACATTCACTTTAAAAAAAAATCCATTTTGTTTCTTAGACTTACTACTTATTACCTGGTCTGTCTTTGTTTTGTCTTTGTAAAGACAATTTTTTTTGTCATTCTTCTACACTCAAATGAAAGTTTCTCCCACTGCAATTTAACAAGGTTTTTAATGAATTTTTTAAAACTTATTCTGTTGGAATCTAATAACTTCTTTTTATTCCTTTTGCTAAGACTTTTTTATTTATTAAATCTAGATTTTTTCAACACCAGTCATTCCATTTTTTGTTTCTACTCATTTATTAGAAGCCAGAATGTTACGAGTGCTTTCCAATTCATCTGATGCTTTAATACCTATTTTTCAGTTCTTTAAGGTCACGGGTGACTTTGTCAGTCCTATTTGAAGATGTCTCAATTCTCATAAAGCTTTAGAAGAAATATCACATTAAGAATTCTCTGAGAGCTTTCTTTTACAAGATCTTTCAATGTTTGATTAAACTGTTTCTGTGAAGTCCAGAACAAAAATTATCGGGGTGTTTCTGTTTGTATGTTTTTTTCCCCCAGATTATTGAAGAGCAAAACGAGCATATACGGGAGCTTGAAGCCCAGGTAGAATGTCTGAAAAGCGATCAAGAACGTGTGAAGAAAAAAAATGATGAGGAAGTAGAGCAGTTGAATGATGTAATTGATAAGCTTCAGCAGGAGCTGGCAATTATTGAACAAAAAGTACCAGCAGACATTGCTGGTTTTCAAGAAGATGCTGACAGTCCGAAACACATACTCGAAGCGGTTCTGGCAGAAAAGGAAGCTTTGGAAAAGCAAGTAGAAAACATAAATGCAGAGGCGTCTCAAACAAAGAATGAGCTTGAGGAAACTAAGTTAAAAATGAGCCAGTTAAAGCAAGAAATAAGTGTGTTAAAAAAAGAGCATGAAAGAATAACAGAGAAATATAAGTGTGCAGTAGTCCAAGGTGATAAGTCAAAACCAGAAGACAGGAGCAATGGAAAAACTGAACAAATGGAAGGCAGCTTGTATCAGGAGATAGAGTTGCTAGATCAGTCCCAACTTAGGACTTCAGATGAGAGTGCAACAGTCACCATTAGCAAGATGGAGATACAACTGCAGCAACTTCAGGCATGCATTAAGCAAAAAGATTCAGAACTGTGCCAGTCCTACAATGAAATAAAAGACGTGAAAGAGCAAAGCAAAGCTGAAAGAGAAGCACTTCAAAAGAGGGTATTAGAACTGGAAAAGACACTAATGGAGAAAGTTGCTGCTGCTCTTGTGAGTCAAGTTCAGCTAAATGCAGTTCAAGAGCAGAAAAAATTCATGCAGGAAATTCAGGAAGCTTCAAAATGTGTGGATGAAGCAAGCAAAAATGTCCAAACAGAGGGGTTGAGTGATAGAACTGAAAATGAGACAGAATCAAAATTATCACTCTTAGCACAGAGGCTCAGTGAGATGGAAGACCAACTGGCAATGGTAAATCGTAGCTTGGAGCTGGAAAAAGAAAATGTAAAAGTTGCACAAAAGGAAGCTGCAGTGAAAGAAGAGAGGTTCTTAGAGCTTCAGCAATTGCTAGAAGAGGTTCAAGAAAAGCATAAACGAGAGATTCAGAAATATATTAAGCAAGAAGAAATGCAGACATATCGGGTAATTAGATGCCACTTTCTTTTGGCTTGTTTTCACTAAAACCTGTTATGTTATGTAAAGTATAATGAATGAAATGGTTCTTAAGGAGAATAACTATAGGAATATTCTGCTGTGTATAGCACTTTCATTTCTATATTATCCCTGCAGTTACAAAGAAGAGAAGGATGCTCTTTTAGGGGAACCGCACTATCAGTTTCCATTTTGCATTAAAAACACCTTACCTTTTCATGCGTGTAAGGTGGTTTTGAAATTTGGACATATAATTTCTTACTCTTAGTTTGACTTGACATAGATTAGAATGTATCACATTTTTACATGGTGTGGAGGCAGAGAGATAAAATCATAAAAACTGTCTAAGAGAAGACTCAGAATGATAAGGAAAGTGATACCAGTTTGTCTATACAGGTTTTTTTGGGATGGAAGTTATTTATTTATATATGTTTTGATCTTGGTTTATGTTTTCTTGTTTTCCCATCTCAGTTCCAAAGATATTTCTCTTCAGTAGTTTTTCCAGATTTGTCCAGATTTCCATGCACCAGTGGTTTATTGCCTCTCAATTTAGAACCATCAGTCGAAAGTGACTATGTTTGATAGTCCAAAAATGGGCTTGATGTCTCTGAATGTGAGAGTTTCAGCAATCATGGAACCCACTACTGGGCAAGAAAAGGTTCTAAGATCTTTCATCCAAATACAAATTTAATGAATGTCATAAATGTCTTATAAGTTAAATAATATTATCAGACCTCATTTCCTACTCTCTGTTTACCTTCCTCCCTGTGCTTTCTGTGTGATGTATCCAATTTATGCTTGCAGTTCAGTAAACTGTAAGATAGTCTTTCCTCCCATGGTCTTAGTTGTATTTTTTTGAGGCTGTGTTAACCCAAATAACATACATTTGTTTTCCCCTTTGGTCTTTTCACGTTGTAAGTTGGTGTGAAAGTGATCAGTGCTGTTAAAGCTTGATTCTTTACCATTTTCCATATTTTGTGTTGCCATATAGGTAGAAGCACAGATCATGGAAAGTCAAAAAGAAAATGTGCTTATTAATGAACTTGAACAAGTGAAAGAAGAGGCAGCTGCTGCTAAGGAAGAACTGAGCAGTTACAGAGAAAAGGCAGAAAAACTTCAGCAAGAACTAGCAGTAAGAACAACTAAGTTCCTTTTTGTATTTAAATCAAGTAATTATACAGGACTTCCTGTTCAAATATGCATGCTATAGTTTGGGGTTTTTTAATCATTTACTGAGAATGCCACCAAGAAAAACAGCCACTCAGTGCCTGCTGTGAGTGGAACAGAGCTGATGCTGAAGATCAAATACTCACTCATTGCCAAGGTACTTAGTTTTACTGCAGTGCAACAGTGGATCTAGAGCTGTATTTCTTAGGAGATAGATAATATTTGCTATCATGTGTTTTAACTGCTTTGAAATAGGACTAAAGTGAGCTGTAATGGCTTAGAGGGTTGCTCGGATTTTAGTTATTTTAAGTATGTGGAAGGATTGCATTTCAGATTCTCCTATTTACAGGTAAAAGAGGCAAGTCTGATACATCTTCAGGAAGACCTGTGCAAAGTCAAAGAGAACCTGGTTCAAGCAGAAGAGAGGCTTGCAAGTTACCTGAGAAAGGACAAAGAAATGGTGAAAACTGAAAGCAAGAAGGATGCAGAAATGTCATGTGATTTGTCAGCCAGTGAGTCTACTCTAACTGGAAACAACTCCTCACTGCAAACAGGCAAGACTGTGGAAATCTCACCAGTCCTTGTTAAAAATGCAGAAATCCAAACTGATTTGCAAAATGGATGTTCTTCAGAAGAGATTGCAGAGATTGTAAGAGAATTTACTGAAAAAATCGACCAAATGCAGGAACTCCATGCTGCTGAAATCATGGACATGGAGACAAGGCATATCTCTGAATCTGAAGCATTAAAGAGAGAGAAGTTTGTTGCAGTACAAGTATTGACTGAAGAATGTAATACTTTAAAGGAAGTCATAGAAACTCTACAAGCCAAACAAGTATGTATCTTATTTAATAATTACTGAAATACTTTGGTTCAAGCTTTTGCTCTTGCTACAGAAATTCCCATTTAAAATCTGTTAAGTGTGACCCACCACATGCTCAGTAAAAAACTTTTAAGTGTTCAAATGTTTCCATGGCCCTGGGAGAGATTGTGAACCCCTTTCTCAGTATTTAAATTTGCAGATTTGCTCAGCTCAGCTATCAAGTGCTTCCTTGTGCTTCTGTCTTGGACCTGCCCTGTTTTGTGAAATGGGGACAAGTGTAGGTCACCCTGTGGAATGCCATCCCTCTCATATTCAGTTTTAGTACTTGGATTGCAGGGGAAATGGAACAAAAAAGTTCACATTGTTTCCTGCTCCTTAAAAGTCACTCCCTTATTGAGAGTGGGTGAGGGGTGTTTAAAAATTTGATTGTTTTCTTTTTTAAATACAGAGAATCCCAGTTTCTGGATTAGAACGTTCTCCACCATATCAAGCTAGAGATGGAGCTTCTAGTGGTAAGAAATTTGTTTTTCCAGATTTCAAAGAGCATTACAAATTAAATCTGCTTTTTCAATATTAAGTTTACCATTAAAGAGTTGGTATTCTAAGAAATCAAAACAGCTACTGCCCAGATTGAAGCAGAAGCCTGTTGCACTAACAAAAGGTTCTGGGCATGCCATGTCTATTATTTGGTACAAAAGAAAAATGTCTGGAGCAGAGATGGGTTTTATTTGGGGCATCAGATGCTAATTTTTCTTCTTCCCATTGGAGTTTCTATATCCTTCTTAGCTATTACATTATCTCTTCAGCGTAGCTTCATCATCTCCTGATAGTATTTAAAGCTACAGCTCCCTAACAGTGGGAGATGATGACAGGTATTGACTTCTCCAAGTGTAGTAAAAATTATTAGAGTGATCCTTTTCATAGGCAAGGCTAAGCATTTTAAGAGTGGGTCATTTGGCAGAAGTGTTTATGCAAGTAGTTGTTCCTCTTGTAAAACTAGGATTTTTAAGTTTGGTTGTGGTTTTAGTTTTGTTTTGCTGTTACTTCTTTGAAACTGAAAAAGAAAAACTATAAAACAGGTAGTCTCCAGGCTTAGAATGAACCCTTAGTGACATGCAACTACCTGTTAAAACAACAGATAAAAAATACTTTTCTGATGCCTGTTCTTCAAAGCTTCACAGTAATCCAGCTTTCATGTTTTTCTCTCCTTTTATTTTAGACTCCAGTTCAGACTGGAGTCAAGGAATGTATCTTGCTCAGACCCAGGGATCTGACACAATAGCTGAAGGAATAGATGAAGGTGAAACTTCAACGGATTTACTTCCCAAAAAAATTAAGGTAAAATAGATGCGATCTTTTTTTTTAATGGAACAAGAGTGATACTCCTGAAAGTTGAGATTAGCTTCTGCTTGATCATTGATAACAGAGCCATTTAGATAAGTTTTAGTGCTGAATATTTTAATGCATTTTAAAAGCTTCTGAACAATGATGTGCGGTTTTGCATTTTAAATTAGGCTAAATATGAATTTTTTATCTGTAGGCTTGTTCTCAGTTACGATTATGAGAAATAAAACTACTGCTATAATTTATTGCAATTTTGTTGTATTAACAATAATGTCATGATCATATATTACACAATTTTATAGATTCTATTTTTATAGCTATGTTATGAAAGCAGATGTGTTTATTATAAACAGTAAGGGTATCATGCCTTTATTACATTTGAAAAAAAGTATTTTGTGACAAAGCCCTAGCTTCATAGTCATTTCAAAAAGTGAATGGCAAAGCTCACCTGGAAGCTTCCCAGGACTTTGTTTTTAAAATGTCAGTTTCCATTAGTAGCTATTTTAAAAATAAAAAATTGATTTGACAGATGTACACTGGAAAATTTTACTTGAAACTGAGGAAAAATACAGCTATTTAATAAGTTTCTGTCTGACAGATATAAAGGAGTGGGTGACACTTCTATCCTTGATACAAGGAAGCATAGTTTCCTTATGCTGATCAAATTAGAAGTACCAGTTTTCCAATACATATGAAATAAGATTGCAATTATTGTTGTTGTTATTATTATATCTTGTTATTACTGGCATTACTAATTTTTTTTGTTTTTATCATAGGGTTTGCTGAGAGCAGTCCATCATGAAGGCATACAGGTGCTGTCTCTCACTGAATTTCCATATGGTGAAAGAGATCTGTCACCTCATGAGCAAGAGCCAGAATCTTGGCTAGAAGAAAGAAAAGCTTTCCTAAGCACCATCTCATCTTTGAAAGACCTAATTGCAAAAATGCAAGTTCATAGAGAAGCTGAGGTATAAATAAAATCGTAAGATTCTATCTGAATAAAAAATGATTTAGTATAACCTTCTAAGACACATTCACTGTTCAGGTTTAAATGCCTAAATATTCTGTTACAAGGCAACTTATTTCAAAAATGTGCCATAAAACTGCATATTGCACTTTATGGTAGTAGCCGATCTTAAATTACAGCTGGTATTTGTTCTTCTGTGCATTGATAACTTTTGACTGTATAGATCCACCTTTTAAGAAGAATTCTATTTTGAAAGCATGTTCCAGTAGCAGTTTAAGTAGAATTTTTAATGCTGTTATTTATGGCATATTAATCTGTAATCTGTTAAAACTTTTGCTTGTTAAATTACCCCAATTAGACTCTTGGGTATATGTAGGTAGTTTCTATTACTTCAGCATTTCTTTTAGCATGCAAAGTGGGCAGATGAACTTCATGTCATTTAAATTAAATCTTTTTCATACATAATATCACAGAATCACAGAACAAACTAGGTTGGAAAAGACCTTTGAGATCATCAAGTCCAACATAGCTCTGTGAGAGCCTAGGAAGAGACATGCAATATACTAAAAATTAAAAGAATAATGTGATATAGTAACATGAGTAGTAACTACACAGGGCTAAGTTTTCAGTTACAAAAAGCTATATTGCCTCCATCTAAAACAAAGCTAAAAGTTCAGCATTTGTGAATGCTGAAAAATTCATAATGTGTACGTACAATGAATGCATCCATTTGGATGAATGAAATTTACTCAATTATTAAGAAAAGCTAAATAGTCCACTGAAAACACACACTTTACATAGAATTATAATGATGTAATCTTTCAGTTTGGCGCTTTAAATTGTTTTTATACCACTGCAGATTTATGCAAGTACCGAGTCTCCTGAAGGTGTCTCGGACTGGCGAGGAGAACTTCTACATGCCATTCAGCAGCTTTTTGTGAGGGAACAAAATGTTCTTCTTGCTGCATTTCAAACTGAACTTGCAGAAACAGGCACAAGAGATGCAGTGATGTTGATGAATCAGTTAGAGCACAGACTACAAGAGCAGGTAATATAAACCATACCGTAGTCAAAGTGTTTGACTACATTAGGTTTTAATTTAAAATGTATAAATCCATTAAAATATATGTATTAATAGTAGTTTGGACAGTCTAAGGATGAAAAAGTCAGACTTGCAGAAAGAAGCAGTGTCTTTAAAAAGAAAAATGATGTGGCATGGAAAAGAAACTTTTGGGTGCACAAGTTACAGACTATATACAACCTTCAGAGATCGATTTGAATTAAACACAGTTGTCCTGAGCTTGATTTCATTAAGTTAATTAGAACTATGTTACACTTTCTAAGAGAAAAGGTAGCTTGTTTATATAAAATAAGTTGCGAGAAGAGAAAGTGATAAGGCTGCTGTGGGACAGAGAGAGGTCTTTTTTCTCCTCTGGAACATGGAAGGATTAGTGAGAAGAATTGCAATTTGCCAGAAAAGTGATAGTGCTTTCCAGTGTGTAATTTTGATGCCTAGTAGAGAAGTAGGAAAATAACAAGCGGTTCTTCCAAATATAATATTGACTTCATTGAAAATGTTTTGAATATATATGCACTATGAATCTATAAATAAATGTGATATCAACACCATAGATATTCTCATAAAATCTGGAGTTTTACTTTTAAATGTTTCTAATGTTAATAGGCTACTAACCAGAGAGCAGCAATGGACTGTCTTCAGAATGCAGACAGAAGAAGTTTGCTGATGGAAATTCAAGTATTGCATGCTCAGATGAACAGTAAGAAAAGTAACCCAAAGAGAGAACAAGAGATTGATTCAAAAAGCCAAGGTGACTTCTGTGGTAATATATGTCTGTTTCCAAATGCTTTCAAGGCAGTGCTCTTAATGTTGTAAGTGACAAAAATGGTGACTTTCTTTGCTCTCCAATTTTGATATGCGTGTTCTGAACATGCATACTTTTCATCTTCTTCGATCTTATTTGACTGCCTTTGCAGAAATTAAGATACAATCTGTGTTCTTATGACTTGTATCAAGCTGAAAGTGATACAAAGTTATGTTCAATTGCTATAAAAATTGAGCTTGAATTTTGAGGCTGTTTTCCATGTGTATGCTTCACTGTTTAGGTTCAGCAGCTTTGAAATTATCTAAGTTGGATAGTCAGTCATAATGCAGAAACTAAGAAGCAATTAGAATGAAGAACAAAAAGTTCAGAGAACAGGTATACTTTAAAATTAAGTAAAGCTCACTGTCAGTGTATAGTTACAAATATTAGGTCACAAATATACATATGTAATATATCTAACTTCAGTTATGTTAATCTTTATCCAAATGATGCATACTGATATAGTTGCACACGTTTTATAGCCTTTAAGAAAATCAGGAGTTGAAGTGATTTCTTGAAAGTATGAAAGATATTCAAGTATAAAAGGCACAGTTTTGCTTTTATTCCACTAATGAAAGAATATATTATATTAAAATATCACTCTTAATAATAGCTTTGTGGTCATGCACTGGCTAGGGGAAGCTTTACCCAAACACACAATGTTTTTTTATGAAGTAATTTCCATATTAATGGTGCTCTCATTAGAAATGCTGGAGTATAATATGCAGCAGAAGCAGTTGCAAATACTGGAGATGCAAGTGGAGCTCCGGAGTATGAAGGACAGAGCAGCTGAGCTTCAGGAGCAGCTGAATTCAGAGAGAATGATGGGCACAGAGCTGAAGAATGAACTTGCACAAGCCAAACTAGAGCTCGAAGCAACCCTTAAAGCACAGCACAAGCACTTCAAGGACCTAGAAACCATCAGGTGTGGCTTTCAGTGCCAAGCTTTCCGTGTTGACTGCGAAGATTATCTTTCCTAATCTGAAATCATAATAGTGATTTTAAGGGCATTGATTTCATGCAGTATAAGTGCTTCTCAGTATTTCTGTAAAACCTACCTGACAAAAATAGACTTGTTACATTTGACAAAAAATGTATTTCAATTCATAATTTGTTTTAATGCTTTATTAATTATCAAGTTCCTATTTAAACTTGGCCACATTAGACTACTGTATACAAGCTAATAAGTAGACCATATTTGTTGAAGGTTTTTTAAACTGAATATGGAGAAAAAAATTGCAAAGTTAAGATGACTTTGCAAGTACTTCCATATGAAATACTCTTAAAATGTTGCTTTGACATGGTTGATAGCAGAGGCCACAGATTTGGCACTTAAGAAAGCCATTATTATTTATGCCTTAACCAGAGGGATGCACCTGTGAACAGTATCTTAATGTTCAGCCCAGAGATAACAAATTAAGCTGGTATTTAAATTGGGATTACTTTATAGGTTACTTTATACTCTTTACAGACCATCAGGAGCAAGTTTCTTTTGCAAACAGATGCAAAATTGATTTGCACAAAATGAAAATTCAGGTCATAGATTTTTCTTTTTCTCCCAGGATATTTTTTTCCCGTGAGAAACATGGCAGCAAGATGCACTTCCATGGCATTCTTTAAGATTTTGGCCAGTGACTGGATTTGGTTGAATACTAACTGCCTCTGAGCCCCCACAAGTGGCAGCTACAAAGTTAGCAGGATGAACACACTTTCTGTCATTCTTGAGTTATGCAACCTTTTTGGTTTTGAGTTAGTCTTGTCTTTCTAAATAGGCTTTTCACTGTTACTCTACTAGACTAGCAGTGTTTTCAGTGCACAGGATGGAAGAAAAACCAAGTAACTGACCTTATCATTATTGGACTAGAGCCATTGCCTAATGTAAAAGTTCCCCGTTTCTCTTTTAGGACTGAAGTTAAAGAAAAAGCAGCTGAGCTAGATATTCTCAAGGATACAATGGCCAATGAACAGAAAAAATCAAGAGAGCTACAGTGGGCTTTGGAAAAGGAAAAAGCTAAAATGGAACGCAGTGAAGAAAGAGGAAGAGAAGAGCTTGAGGTATTCCATAATCCCAAGTGGCCTGGAACATCAGGGAGCATGAAAATATTCTTTTGGTTAACATTTCATCTCAGTTTACATTTTTGTCCAATGCATGCTTCATGTTCTGCCTTCAACTGTAGTATTATATCATCTAGAGCTGAAGAAAAATGTATAGAAGCTGTGTGGCAAACTAAGAAAAAGGCCTGATGCAGATCCCATTTAAATCAATAGGAATTTCACCGTGCTTTTCAGGCCCAAGATTAAAAGATTCTATAATGGCCCTCAATTATTCAAGGGGACAGGGCACTGCTAATATGGCTACACCCAGCCCCCACCACAGCCCAACTCGTAAAATATAGTATTTAAGAATATGATTTAAGGAGACATATTGTTTGTCACCATTTAAAAAGTCACCAGTTTCACCTCATGAAAATCAAACTAGGGAGTTTACTTTAGGAGAAAATGCTTCATTAGCATCTTCCTTGGTACCTCTGCAGTATTTGCTATAGTGAAGGGGAGAGCAGGTATCCTGGTACAAGACAAAAGACAAAAAAGTGGTAACTTCAACAGCATAGATTCATTCACATCTTGAAATCTGAAGTTGAAAAATCATTTTCACAGTTTTAGAAAGTCAAAGCAGCTGGCTGTCTTCAGAACTACAGCTGCTTGTATCTCACTATAAAGTATGTGTTAGAAAGATTCTTCTATGAAATAATCTGATTTTAGAATAAAGATACCTGTAATATATTTTAGTATCAGATGTAACTGCAGCATTCAGAGTATTGTCACATTAATTGTGAATAGCAAAACCTGTTAAAAGCAGCATGTGTAGAGGTAGCATATTTGCAATTCGCAGAAGATAATGGAAAGTATGCACACATGCCTTTAATCAGTTCTTCTATTTCTTTTGAAAGGACTTAAAATTTTCTCTTGAAGATCAAAAACAAAAGAACTTAGAGTTAACTAAACTTCTGGAGCAAGAGAAACAGCTGTCAACTGATCTGCAACAGAAAATTGAATCCCAAGAAGCACTCAGTGCTGCCCAGCTGTCACGTGAGCGAGGCCGTAATTCTGAGTTGCAGGTGCTTCTTGAATCAGAGAAGGTTCGAGCTCTCGAAATAAGCAGTGCCCTAGAAAGGGAAAAAGAGCTATGTGCTCAGCTTCAAAGTGCTGAAGATAAGGGGCAAGCTGGAACACCTAATCCATCTGAGGAATTGCTTAAAGAGCTACAGAAGCAAATGGATGAAAAGCATGACCGTATAGTGGAGTTAGTAAGTGAGATGGAGAAGTATAAACTGGAATCTGTGCAAGTGAGACAGCAAATGGAAAAAGAAAGGCAGATCCAGAGGCAAGCATTACAAGCAGAACAAGATGCTAACATAATAGTACAGAAGAAACTCCATGAACTGGAGTCCAAAGTAGAAGACCTTCAGTGGCAACTTGGAGAAAAGAAGCAAGAAGTTCATAAATTAGGGAATGAAACAAAGAAGTTGCAGGAAATAATACAAGGTCTACAGAAAAAAGAACAGGAGAATGAAGGAAAAAAGGAATCCATAAGGACACCAAGCCACAACCCAAATGAGGTACAGTAGGACTGAAAGTAATGTGTAATATTGAAATATGCAATTTAGCTTTAATTCTTTTGCTCAATTGTGTGTCACTATGCCTTGACTCAATCTATAAAATAGCCTGCAGATTACAGACCATGGGCACCAGAGAATGGGAAAGGGAAGGCAGAGAATGGAAAAGGGAAAGCATTCCAGTTTGCTGCCTAAAACCTGCTTCCTCCTGAAAGTGAAGTTATAGAAGTGTATAAGGAGGAGCACGAGCAGGAGATATGCATCTGGATATATGCACACACTTTGTGTCTCAGGAGAAGAACATTACTTGCAACCAGTTGCAGGAATGAGCTGTTCCTACTCAGGAATGTCTCAGGTCACTGCCCTTAATCTTTAGTTCATAAACTGCAAGGGGTCTTTGAAACATTATAAGTGGTCTTCCAACAGCTTCAGTAAATAAATGAGTAAGCAATCAAACAAACATATGCATGAATATGTATATGTTAGCAAACAAAACAGAAGAAAGAAATCAAGGTAAAAAATCAATTTAAGAATTATCCTAATTTTTAGAAGAATGAAAGTGGTAACTGTTTCCTCTAAGTTTTTCACTCTCATAAAAGGTCAGGAAAGTTTTAAAATTATTTTAAAATTTCTTTTAGAACTTCTTTAGAAACTTGCCTGTAAAAGGTAAGTGTTGCTGGGTGAGTGATTTGTGGATAGTCGCAGAGAGGATTGACAGGAGACTTGCTTGCCTCTTTGCTGACCATGTTTTTGCCCATCCTGACATCATTCTTTTTACCAGTTGTGGAGCCAGGAAGGAAATTTTTCCCTTTTTCATCTAATTTGGCTACTTTAGTCTTCTGAAGCATTGGAAACTACCCGCAGCTAGAGGCAGAATGTTGAGTGTACTGATAACTGTGACAGCAGCAGCCTTCCTCCCATGCTCATTTTGTGCACCTTGTTCTGCACAGAGGGAACTGCCAGCACTGTGGTCAGCAAAGAGTCTTCCCTTGGGTCAGGTTAGCAGCAGCTGTTGGGGTTTTTTCCCCTCCTCATCAGCAGATAGTCTGATCTGCTTTCCAGGATCTGCCTGGAATTTCAAATAATGACTCTCTTGCTGTTTCCTGTGACATATGCAACACACTGACTTTTTTATTTGGTACCACACTGTAGGGCAAGCAGCCAAAGGCAGAGCCATGGACTCAGGTTTCTTTGTGAGTGATAGCAGTTCTTCCATGGCAGCGTTGGGAGGCTATTGCTGAGGAACACCTCTTCAGTGCATTGTGGTAGCATCAGTGGTGTGGTTGCCTGTGCCTGTGGACTGACCTCCATGACCATGGTGGTCTCTTTCAGCCCCTGTTCCTCTGACTGTGAATTGGTTACCAAAACACATAGGTCCAGTTGCCCAAATTCCATGCACAACTGGTAAAGGAGCTGCTGATGGAAGAAACAGAAAGGCTTGGTGACTTCCTGCTGACTGATTTTTTTGACTGGATTCACACTGTAGCTCCATGATTGCTAAATCTTAGTCAAGAAAGACACTAGACCTTTCATGAATGATAGTTTAGTGCTACACTACAGCAGTGCTGTAGTCACACTAAACTTCTTTCTCTGACAGAATTATTTGTTCTTCAGTTTCTGAGTGTGTTTCAGAATCATATGTTTCATTTTACAGCACTGGATCACATTCATTATATTTATATACATGTATATATATAAAATACGTATTTCTTTCCAGACTACCTGGGATACACCCAATGACAGAACAAGAAATTGGGTTCTCCAGCAAAAAATGGAAGGAGCTGAGACAAATGAGTTGACTTACCGCACACTGACAGGAGATCTCTCTGCTGCTACTGAAATTCTGGAAAAAGTCAGACAAAAGCTGCAAAATGCATCCCCAAAGCTGAAGCAGTTGGCTTGGAAAGCTGCTAGCAGGTTAGACCAGTCTTCAGCTATTTGGTTGTGTTAACAGCAACCAGCAAGCTAACGTATTGGGTTTGAATCATAATTCACAGACTGCAGGATTTAATTGAGTTTGGGGTTGTTCTAGTTTTGTAGTGTATGCTGTTACTTACTGATGGAAGACAGGATCACAGAGTATCAAGTGCTGCTGTAAATCCTGTGTTTTAACAGGGTTCTTTCTAACACACAGCAAAACAGTCTTTTTTTTCTCTGAAAACTGATAAGGTTTATCTGGGTATGGTGTAGGTAGATGAATTTCAAACAGTAATTAAACAATTCATCATGTATAAGGGGATGAATATAGGGATTATTGTTCTGAATCATCCTCATTGCAGAAAAAAAATGATGGTCAAGTGAAACTGATCTTGATTCTTATTTTTGGGGGGTTATTATCTCCATAAGTATAAAAAATACCATGGGAGGTTTGAACCTGGTTTTATTTTGCTGTGATGGTCATTTAATATTAAACATTTCTTCTGAAACATTCAGGCAAAGCAGGATGGGGTGTATCTGGGATATACCCTAAGATTTTGATCACACAGATTCAACAGATTTATGGGAAGCAGAAACTATTTTAAATGTGGTCCATGTGGAACATCCTTGTCTACAAATGAGTGGAACCTGTTTTATACACTTTTTTTTTAAAATCAAGACAATTTTGTTTAGAGTCTCTGAGTAGTCTTGAAAATGTTGCCCTGTCTCCAGTAACGATCCTGAAGTGACTTGCTATAGATCCAGTGCATAGAAATCCATGGAAAGTCCTGTTAGTCTGACTCATGGTGTTGGAGTTGATCTGCTGTTGCAACTGTCCCTTTTGTTTCAGATTGCAGTTTGAAACAGCAGATGATCAAGACTTCATTGCAGTACAAAATGCTATTGAAGAAGTTATTTCAGAACTGAAAATACTGCCTGGGTTGTCCAGTCTGGAAGAGGTGAGAGTCAGTGCTGTAAATTTGATGGGAGAGTTTGGATGATTATATGTGGGCAGAAACTAGTAAGGAGTTTGTAAGCCTGTATTATTCAGGTATTTACTTTATAAAGGAAAATTCCAGTGAGTGTTCTGATTGAAGGTGGTAAAGTAAAGGGGTAAAAACCTCTTTCCTTTTATCTTTTTTCAATTTTTAATACTTTAAAAGTGATTTTTCAACTTCCAAATTAAAACTTTTCCAGTTTCATTTTAAATTTCTGTGTCTCTTGGCTTTTTCTTTAAGAAAAGGTATTTTCCTTTCAGCAGTAATCCTGTAACTGAGGAAACTTTC
This sequence comes from Gymnorhina tibicen, assembly GCA_013399875.1. Classification (NCBI taxonomy): domain Eukaryota; kingdom Metazoa; phylum Chordata; class Aves; order Passeriformes; family Artamidae; genus Gymnorhina; species Gymnorhina tibicen. The sequence goes on from VXAZ01008596.1 coordinate 67,872, forward strand.
CTCAGTACTTCCTGATATTAAAATCAACATTTAGTATTTACTGTATTTTGTTGACACAACACATTTACTTAAACTGCCCTGTATTTACCAAAGGAAAGGCCACTGAAGATTGAGTAACATGCACCTGTGTAAAAAATGAAGTGAGGTAATCTGTTGCAAAGAATTCGGCAATATTTGATTTTTAAGTGAGCTTGATTTGATCCTTACCTGTATTTTAAGGAATTATTTTCAATGTAACTTGAAAAAAGACTTGAGGCTTTTCTTTTCCTCTAAGTTAGATAAACATAAATGTAGTAGAAAACTTTGCAAATTGTTATAGCTGATACAATTGAGCTTGTATGAAAATACTCTGTTGTAATGTACAGGATAAGTATAGACAAGAAAGTCACATTAATCTGTAGTTTACATGTACACTGAAGTTTTTTATATACAAGTTGATACAAAGCTATTGTCATTATCTACAAGAGTTCTTCACTATAAGCCAGTTATTTTCAAACTGGCAGCTTGGATCTAATAGGAGTTTGGTTTTCTTTCTTCCTCATAGCTGAAGCTGGTGCTGCCGCCAGGGACTCCGTCCAGCTCACTGACTGAGAGGCTGCTGAGGCAAAATGCTGAGCTGACGGGCTTTGTCAGCAGACTGAGTGAAGAGAAGAATAATTTGAGGAATGCTGTTATGAAACTGGAGGAAGAACTGAGAAGACACCAGCACAGACAACCTTCTGCAGACTATGTATGTCTTTGGTGGTGCTGATGTAATGAGTTATGTATAGAGACATAAAAGCATAATTTGTTGTCCTAGTCACCCAGTTGAAAGTGATCAACCTGTCTTTCTTGGCTTCCCTCTACAGAGTAAATGGGTGTGAGTTATTCTTGTTCAGTGATCAGTATGTCTCAACTCACTCTGTTAAGTGTAAAACTTAGTGATTTTACACAGCTTCTTTTTGTTAACTACTCTTCTCTTTTAAATGCCTTGTGCCTTTCTTTTTCATCTGTATCTCGTCACCATGATAAGCAGCAAATAGATCCAGATAGCTTCAAGATCATGAAGCTAGTATGATCCACTTGAGGGGAATATTTTTTGGAGAAGCTGGGACATTGACCAGGCTCCTAAAGTCACTGCTTTTGAGGTGTCAGAGTGCAAGGGTGGCCTCAGATCCAACCGATGGGTAGTTTTTTTCATTAATTTTATGAGCTCTCCACCAAACTGGTGACTAGGATGACACAGCTTAAGCTTTTCCAAATTACGTCATCCAAATTCAGTTTCCTTTGTCTTCAGTCTTCCAGGCATTCATCAGATGTTGGAGTTAATATTGATACTCTTGTTGCTTCTGAGAAGGAAATGTGGAACAGAGAAAGGCTGTCGCTGCAGAAGTCTTTGAAACAAGCCGATGCAGAACTCTCCAAGCTGAGAGCAGAGCTCAGGAGTGAGGCTTTCCTCAGAGAACTGGGATCAGATACTGAAAATGCTGTTTTAAGGGTAGGAAGATTTTTTTTCCCACATACTAACTACAGCTGCTTTTCAAATTTTGATTTGGGCCTGTTTTTCATTGTATTCACTCTGCTTTATTCTGAGTAAACAGATATTAATTCAGTTTTAAAATTTTCATCCTCAGATACCTGACTATTATTTTTTCTCTCCAAGAATGACATGTAAGCACCTATGTGGTCCTTTTATGTGTGCTCCATTTCTTGATGTTCAGGTGATCCTCAGTATAAGAAGCTGCATTCAACAAGACTGAGCAGCAGCACAGTCTTCTCCATGGTAGTGAGAAATGAATAATCACAGAAATGCTATAGAAGTAACAATGTCAAAAGTGTTGGAATTGTAGTGATTCTTGGAGCTTATGGGGCTTTTTGTCTTTTTCTCTTGTTGCAGAGAATTTATGGCAAATACCTACGAGCAGAGAGCTTTCGGAAAGCTCTCATATATCAGAAAAAATACTTGCTGCTCTTACTAGGAGGATTCCAGGAGTGTGAAGAAGCCACACTGGCCCTCATAGCACGGATGGGGGGACAGCCTTCCTACACAGACCTTGAAATCATCACACATCATTCAAAGGGTTTTACACGATTTCGCTCTGCAGTCAGAGTGTCCATTGCAATTTCAAGGTAAACTGGAGGAAGTTACATTTCAAACAGATATGACTGTGAAGTTTAATGTATACTTTTCTAGCTCTCTAGTGAAATCTAGAAGTTGCCATATTCCATCCTGTTTAAATGGTATATTTTTGGTAGTCATGAATATAGTAGATACTTGTAGGGTGACAAGGTGAGCAGAGTGTGGGTAAAATCTGTAATCGGAATAAGCAGTCTTATTATAGTTGAAAAGTGCTCAATATTTGATAATCACAGATGGCGTGTGCTGTGAAAAGTCATATTATTTAAAAAATTATGAGCAATTCTAAGGATTGCACCTATTTACAAAGGTTTTTTTCTGCAACTGAATTTCCTTTGAAGATTAAATTCATACATATAAGTATAATACAGACTTAGGAATTAATTTTCTCCATCTAGGTAGTCCTTTGAATTTCACAAGACTAAGGATGAGCAGGAATCCTTGAGGGAAAAAAAAGTAAAGTTTAATACTGCATAGTACTGCCATGTTGCTACAAACCTTCTTCACAAAGATTTGAACCCCAAGCGCTTCTGCTTGCTATTGTTCTGAGCCTTGTGTGTAGTATAAATTCAATGAACTATTCATGTACCTGTTGTGAGATTTTTACTCATAGTGCTCTGCAGTTGCAGTTTTGGGGCTGCGACAGAGCAAAAAAGTATATTTAGTATGGTTTTAAAATGCTGGTGTGCTGTTGCTTAGGTGCTTGAGCCATTTACTGTCCACTTGGACTTATACAGCAGCTCTGGAACTGCACAGGTGAAGCTGAAAGCAGGTTTGGACAAAAGATGGTCTTCCTTAGGGGTGTGCAAAAGGATGTTTTGTATTTGATACTCAGGTTTTGGATGCCCATCTGTTAATTTTGCTTGCTGGTCAAGAAATTCTTACACTTTCTAGAATACAAGAAGCAGATTACTTTTATCAGACTATTTCATTTATCCTGAAGCTGTTTTTTTGTTTGTTTTTCTTAATCTGAAATGCAGAATGAAGTTCCTGGTTCGTCGATGGCACAGAGTTACAGGTTCTGGTATTCTGACTATCAATAGGGATGTCTTTAGCCAGAACACAGGTAAGTCATAGTCCAGTAATGACTGAAAAAATGGCATTAACAAGTCACACCTTAATTGCAAGTTACTGCTTAATGGAGTTGGGTTTTAATTTGTATTATCCTCATGTGGAATGAAGGGGGATTGTTCCCTCTTTCTTTTGCTATAATTCTTTGGATTAACCTATTTCTCAGTTTCCATTCTCAGCACAGACACTAACCTGTTTGCTTTCTCTTCAGTTTTGTTTTGCTCCATTGTGGGTGGTATTTAAAAGAATATGGAAGTTTTCCCTATGAGGCATGTTCATGAAAGCAATTTTAGCTGCGTCATTGGAAGTTTTGTAGGAGATCTGCACCGTGGTTTTTTCCTTAGAACAAAGCTTGTCATTCTTTTGTTACAGGTTTATGTCTGGGAAATGACAGTTTTCTGTTTGCTTTTTTGTAGGAGTCTAAGGAGAATCAGAAGCTTCTTTATTATTTACTGGCTATTTAGGTCTGCACTAAAGCCTTTGCTCAGTCTGTGAGAGTTTTCTCACTGACGTCAGTGAGGCCAGGATTTCACCTCTGCTTTTCCCTGAGGGAGTCTGAAAGTGGTCTACACTTGTTAAATGCCATTTTTGTGATATGCAAACAGAAAACTCATTTTTGAGATTGCCAGTAAAGTGCAAAAGGTGTTAATTTTTTTAGGTTTCAAGACACTGCTTTTTTTATTTCTAATATTCTGTGTATTTTGTATTTCTAGGCAATGAATTACGGCCTGATTCATTCTCTGGTGGCATGGATCTTTATGGAGAACAGAGGCATTCTTATAGATCCAGGTCAGGCATGGAGTCTCCTAGATCTCCTGTAAACTTTCAACATAAGTACGTTTGGGGATTTTTTATTATTACTCTCTTTCAGGCACTGTTTAACTAACTGAAAGCATCAGTGTTGACTGCTAAGGTTTGTAACCTTTGATGCTGTAAGATTGAACTGTTTTGGTAAGAATATGTAAAAAACGATGCCTCGGGCATTCAGTGTGTGATCACTCATCAGGTGATCTAGGCCAAAGCTCCCACACCCCACCCACTGATTGCCGTCGTGCTCTCAGAACTGGCAGAGACTGCGGGATGGAGCTGTGCCTGCCTGCACCTGCAGAGCCTGGGCTTTGTGACCGAGTGACCCTGCTCGCCCTGCTGGCTGGGGCAGTGTGGTGTGGAGAGGGGCTGCCTCAGGGGCTCTCAGCCAAGGGAAGGGAAAAGCAGGGCTGCCCACTGTGGCCGAGGATCACCCATTCCTGTGGGCTGGCAGCAATTGCTGGGGTGTCACGGCCAGAGCGTGGGTGGAAGCTGCTTGGTAGCTCCATTGCTTGTCCTTGTTGAAACCCTTCTGGTTGGCGGCCCTAAGCTGTGATACCAGATGCATCAGTGGGGCAAATGCCAGTGAAACCGGGTATTTTTCATCAAGGGCAACATTTTTATGAGCGCCATCAGCCTTTGATGAGCTTATATGAAGTTGTGAGCTCAGATCTTCACTGAATATCAAATTCTAGCCATTTTTGGGTTTCATTTTCATGTAAACCACCTCAATATTTGTATTATCTTAGTTTGCCATGACTGTAACAGTTTACATGGAAAAAACTTTTAATTATTTTAGCCACTGTTGACTTTTACTTAGAGAGTAATGAGGAGAGGCAGAATCCTGTAAAGATGGCAGTGTCCTTGTTGACACAAGCTTCTTAATAGAAAACCAAACTTCAATCTACTGTGGCTTCTGCTGCAATCTCACTAGGAATTTGCTGGTCAGTCTTCATCTCAAAAAAATGCAGCAACTAATCCTGTGCAGTAGAAAGAAAAGGCAAGTGGGAAGAGTGGTTTCTCTGGCTTGGGCAGTAAGTGGCAGGGAGGTTAAATGGGTTTGATGTGCTGGCTACCACATGGATGAGCTAAGGAACATGCAGGCCATAAGGTATCCCTACCTACAGTACTTTGCTGTGTGGCTGATACTGTTAGTTGAAATTTCCCTTTTTGAAATGGTGTGTGTTGTTCTGCCCCTAGGTTCCACGGGATGCCTGCTGATTTAAACCAGGTCTCCTTTGCCTGTCCTCAGCTGCAGAACTACGATCCCGAGAGGGCTCTGACAGATTACATCAATCGCCTGGAGGCACTGCAGAAGCGGCTGGGCAGCGTGCAGTCAGGTAGGAGCTCAGGGACCCTCCCCAGCATCCCTGGGGAGCACAGGGCCCACTGCCAAGTGGGTGCTAGTTCTCTGAGATACATAACAAACAACTTCGATTTTATCAATTTTCAGCCTTAAACAAGAGGCATTTCTGAGCTGTAGCAAAAAACTCAAAAGAAGATTGTAAAATTCTTTGAAAAGAGAAGCATCTTGTAATTATAGATTTTGAGATTATTGATAACACTTTACTTCCCTGATCTCTTAATAAATGCGCAGCAAGGATTCAGTTGGCATCTTGCTAAGAGTTTAAGTTATATGGAAAAAAATGTACCCAGAAGATTGGGATGTGGAAGAGGAATTTCTTCTACCACTTCAGTTACAGAAGTTACAGTCAATTTTTCCCATAGATTATGGCAATTTTTGTGCTGCAAGAGGAATACCTCAAGAAAATTGTCAGAACAATGGGATGAAATTTGTTGAACTTGAGTTTTAAAGCTTTAAGTCTTCCCCATCATTTGAGGAAGTTTTATTTTTAAAAGATTTGATCTTTAAAAGTCCCTATTCTATGATTTCCCATGTAAAATCTTTCATGCTTATTCAGCTGAATGTACCTACTTGTTCTAAGTAATCCTGATGAGAATTTTTCTCCATCTTACAGGTTCGACTTCATACACTCAGTTGCACATGGGTATAAGAAGATAATAATACCCTTCAACATCTCCATCACTGGCAGTGATGCTAACAGATTGCCTTCTGTAAATCTGTGCTCTTTCTGTGCTTTTGTATAATGTGTATATTGTGGGACCAATATGAACACAGCTATACGATTGTATACAGTTCCATCCTGGCACACCCACACAGACTGGGATTTATGTATGTAGGCACTTTGTGTTTATGAGAAAAAAAAAACTGAACAAAAAAATCCCCAAACACAAACCCCCAAAAAATCCCCCCAAACCCAAAAGTAAACCCCCCACCGTTAAATTACATGTATATTTGTGGAATGCTAATTTAAATGATTAACTTATGAAGTGTGTATTTATCAAAAGGGTGCGAAGATGAAACTTGTGTATTAATTAAATTGAGCTACATTCAGCAAAGTTTACTTGCACTTTTTCTGGCAAGGCTACTGAAGTTACATTGACTCTCGTAATATTTGCTACTGGCAGTGCAGACAGAATATCACTTGTAGAGACCTATTTTTGTAATGGTAGAAGTTTTGAATTTTATGGGTATTTTGTCAAAGTACTGAAATAAACATGACTTCATGCTTCTAACTGTGTTCAAGCACTGCTCCCTTATTCACATGGAACAGGTTGCTCCTGCCTGGCTTCCTCCTGTTTGTAGTAACTGCAGCTTTACTTTTTACAGATTCCAAAGCACTGCTATCAGAGAGAGGGACAGGGACAAGCCTGGCTTCTGCAGACCCTGGTCACGTCTGGCAGGGCTGGGAGGGAAGAGCCTGCACTCCCTCAGCTGCCCTGACTGATACAAACACAAGGTTTTAGAACAGTTACACTGAATTTAGACCAGGAAAGACGGGAGGCAGCCCTTCTTAAACTGAGCACTGCTGAAGAGGGCATGACCCACTCCAAGAGAGTTACAAATTTACTGGTGAAACCTTTTTAAAAAGAAGTGACAGGGGTGAGCACAGGAAACTTCCCCAAGAGGTTTGTTTATAAATTTAATTCAAAATTCCTGTGAGCCAGAGCTCATTACCATTTATCATCAGCACTCTTGAACCAAACACCATGTAACAAATCTGCATGAGTCAGTACAAACCCAGACAATACTCAGCTATTTCACTTAATTTGTGACCTTTTTACACACAAACATGTTATTTACAAAATTCATGTTGTTGGTATCTTCATATTGTTACTTTCACATTTTTACATCAAGCTTGCAGAGATCACCATTTCCAAAATTTTTTAGAGAATTACTTGTTGCATTTTACAAGTACTTCAAGTTAGGCAGTTAAATGATTCATTTTTGAAAAGACTTACCTGTGAACATTCTGAACTCTGCCTACACTTAGCTGTACAGTAACATTTTCTTAAATCAGCCAAGACCATTGCTCACTTGCTTGGAACAGAATCATAAATGCCAAAGGAAGGGCACCACCAGGTGCAGTCCCCTGTGGTGACTGTAATTTTTGCTGTAATTGGGTACAAAGGCAATGTAGGCAGCCTTGCCCCTTGGTTATCTGGGAAAAGTAATCTTCAATTATTTTTCAAAAGCAAAGAGTTCCACTTGTAGAAATTACTTTTTTCTTCATTAAAGATCTGGCATGCACCTTAAAAGTGTTACATCAATAGAAAAGACACTTTTGCTTTAAAAACGCAATGAGAAAATTGTAGAACAAGCAATTATACACAGCAGCAGTAAATAGTGTGGGCAAACAAAATAGATGCATAACTTTTGCAGTTGGTAGACTACTGTTGCTTTCCTAACAGTAGATGCATCAGCTTCCATTGCCACTCATTTTGTCACAATTTTATTCAAAAGTCTGTTAGTTCACACACCTTAAATAAGTAAGGTTTTAGCACCAGAGTTTACAGGGACCGCCTCTTGTATCTGATAACAGGGTTATTAGGTGTGTGTATCATTGTTGTATAATTTATAGTTGGAAAATAGTCATTGATGAGATCAAATTCATACAAACGAAGCAAAGTAGACCAAATAGTCTTAATTTGAACATAAGCAAAGTTTTCTCCAATGCAGCGATGACGGCCTAGAAGGAAAGTCACAAAATGCAGTTAGAATATTTTACTGGATCCCCTTTGACGATCAGCTAACTTTAGAAATTTTACGGGGACAGTAGCTGCCCCTTTCTCAACAATCGGAGGCTCTGGTGCTGCACGTACCCCATTCTATAACTCCATCCAAGTCTTATTTTTTTAATTTATCACTGCATAAAACAGACGATTAAGTTTTATGAGATTGTGCTGTTCTGTCCCCACTAGAAAGCGTTAATTTATGCATCAGCAAAGAAGCATTTGCAACACCGAGAAATGAGATCGACTCTAACTCCATCAGCAATATTTGCAAACTGTTCTGGAAGTTGGGACTCTGCAGACTTTTGCTCTGCCTTCAACTGAACTTTTATTACCAGGTTTATCTTTGACTTGAAAAGATGTGAGTCAGACATCACTCACACTAACCTAAAGATGTTTTGATGCCTGCTGTGAGAGATATATACAGCTGTGACTAATGCAGAACTATTAATTCTTTTCACGGCACTTTCACAGTAAGAAACCTTTCAGGCAGAAATGCAAAAAAAAAAATCTGTCCTCAGAGGCTGCAGTGTGGCGAGGTGCTGTAGGAGATGGCTGGTGTGAGCCACCTCAGCACAGCCTCCCTCAGGAAGGTGCTGCGTTCTCTTACTCACCAGCGCCAAAGGGAATGTATGCAAACTTCTCCCCAGCTGCTGGGTTATCTTGGAGATACCGGTCAGGCTTGAAGTCTAGGGCGTCATTCCAGGAGTCTCTGAGTCTGTGGTTAACAGTGGGAGATACACACACTTGATGGCCAGGGGGAATAGTGTATCCAGCAACAGTCTACAAGAGAAGAGACAAGATCCCACACATGACAAACTGTCTCCATTTTTCTTTTTAAAGTGTTACCTGAAGTGTTACATCATGAGGCTTAAATTTCAGGAGATTTTGGCCAAGTGCATTTAAAATTAATGCAACCTAGCGTTTTCTCTCTTAACTTATACAGGACACAGTGCTTAAGCAGTTGCAGGAACCTTCCAGCTGCTGGCAATTCTACAGAAGGAGATTTAAAAAAAAAAAGAAGAACTTAAAATGTATTGAAAGCCTTTGTCATTGAAGGGACATAGTTAAAAAAAATATTTTATTTTTTTGACATGGTACCGTATTTGTACAAAGAGCAGGTTTTCTTTCAGATTTACCTAGCTTGTATTAAATGCATGCCAAATTTTTCCATGACAGTGATTAAAAATATCTGGCAAACAAAAAGACTTTAAATGGTGGCACCAAACTAAGCTCAAATAAGACTGGTAGCTACAAGAAGGGTCAGTTTTGCTGAAGAAAACTGCACATGGCTGTTCCTAGGTCTCAGAGCCTGCTCTTCTCCAGGTGGAACAATCCCTGTTCCCTCAGCCTCTCACCACAAGTGCTGCAGCACCCTCCCATCCCGGTGGCCCTCTGCTTGGTTCACTTCATCAGTCTCGGGCTTGCTGGGAGCTGCAGGGGTCCGAAACTGGACACAATTCCAGATGGAGGTAACAAATACCAAGTTCAAGGTATTAATTGCTTTCTTCACTCAACGCTGGCTATGCTACCACTGACAGAATCCCAGACTGCCATCAGCTTTCCTCCCTGCCAGCAAACACTGCTCACTTGTGTTTCCTTCTGCCAGCCAAGATACCTCTGACCTGGCCTGTGCTGCTGCAGTGAAATTAGCTTCAAAAAGTGTCCTCACCTGGGGAGTTCTGGCCATTCTCATCATGGTCATTATAGGAGGTCTAAGCCTTAAAGTTTCTTTTAGACAGCGATCCAGCAAACTAAGATCCTTGAGCTGAAAATACAGAGAAAATGATATATCAAAATATAGCCACGTTTATTCAATACAAACAAAATGCTATTTTATACTGCTTAAAACCAAATTTTTTAAAAAATCAAAGAGTAAGCAGCTCATATTTACATGTACTTTATTAAACTACACTCATAATTTCTTTTTTTCCATTTGATTCAATTAAGAAGGAAAAAAATCACTGACCAGTGCAATCGAATACAACTAGTGTCTTAGTGATCTGTCTCATGAGTATTTACTGTTGTCTAATTAAAGAACAAGGTCACACTGCATTGCTTTGCTCAGTGGGAATATGAGGATCTTCCTCTTCTACAGAACTATCATTTATTAAATAAACATAGGAACTGCAATTTCCCTAATGAACACTGATTAAAAAACCAGTATCATGCTGAAAATTTACTTGGACAGGAAGAGAAGAGGAAATGTACTGGCAAACAGCGTTACCACAGAATGATTGTGCCAATTATTACTTTTAACACGAAGCGTGTGACCGCATTTCACGTTTGCTGATCTTTAATTTTTTTTAAAATAAGCATCTAAAAGTATAAAAATACCCCTCAGGACTAATGTAACATACAAACCTGGTCGTAAGTTAAGGGTGGCAAGTCATCCCCACACACAGCTTTCTGTTCTGCATAGCACTGTTCCTGGATGGATTTGTCTCTGGCGAGGAAGAAGCCGAGCCAGGCGCTGGTGGTGGAGGACGTGTGCTGCCCTGCCAGCAGCAGCCCGATCAGCATTCCCGCAATCTCATCGTCCGTCAGTGCTCGGCCATCCCTGCGTCAAAGGGAGCCACCTTAGAGCTTCATTTGGTCACGTTTCCAGTTACTTAGCATTGCTATTTATACAGTAGCATTTACCAGTTCTTCTAATGTACTTACTCCTTCTACTCTTTCACTGCCTACTGTAAACAGAGAGGCAAAAGGTCTAAGGGTAGGGAGAGAAGGGAGAACAGAGGGAGACAAACTCTTTAGGAGCCTTAAAGAAAATCATTCCCCAACAGCCTGCAAAGAGAAAGGAAGCAATCTCAGCCACCTCATGACCACCGATGAAAATCTCAGAAATCTGAATAACCATTCACAAGTGAAGTTTTAAACCTGTTTTTAAGAATACAGCTAGGACAAATTGCACGCAACAAAACCAATTCAGAACATGAGGGAGTGTTTCTTGGGTTTTGGTAGATATTTTTAACTAAAGAGCTCAAAGCTAAAGTAAATCTTCAAACAAGTCTTCAAACTCTTGGCTTACTTGTATGAAGCATCAAGTAGAGTTTGGAGCATGTCATCCTCCTTTTCCTCAGACTTTCGACGTTTCTGGATAACCTTGTAGAAAATATTCTTTATTTCTCTGTGTGCTCGATCTCGACGCCTGTGATTCAAAACACTTCCACTAGCAACTTTATACAACGTAAAACAAAATGCTTATGAGGATTTATTGGGATGTCTAGAATAGCTTACAAACGAGAAATGGTGGGGATGGGGGGCAATCCAAACAACAATGATGTTTAGATAAAACGCTTAAGTTGCTTGCTCTGTTATTGCTGGTACCTGAAGCTGGGCAGAGGCAGCCAGCCTGGCAGAAGCCAGGCAGCGTGAGTGAAACCCCCATCCAGGTCGGCGTACAGCTGAGCCACCTTCTCATTCAGCAAGCCTCGGATTTCCTTCCCGTGTAAGCAATGACTTGCCGTCAAAATGATCAGTTCTGAAAGGGCTTCAAACAGGTCTGAGGAAAGATTTGAAAAACATTACTCAAGATGCATCTCAGGTGAGATGTTATGTTTTATAGGTTATAATTTATATTTTGTGTAAGTAAAAAATAAGTAACTGGACGCAGATTAATAATTTAAAATAGAGCTTTGGATTGTTTTACTAGGAGAATAAAGAATCCAATTAAAACTTTCTATGTGTCTTACCAGATGTCTCTTCAAACACCTTTTTAATTACATCACTGATACCTTTTTTCTAAGGTATTTCTTTCTAGAAATTTTGGTAGCAGAGTTAGTAATTCTTCCAAAGCAAGCCATGCATCACAAGCTCAATCCTCAACAAATATAAGCCATACAAAGATTTAACCCTGAATTCCAAATCTGTGGGAATCCAGTTTTCCTGCTCACTGAATTATCTTTATATAGTAGTACTTAGACACTTAAATATCAGTTTATATATTACCATATTATTAACTATATAACATATAAATCAAATACATTCAAAATAATATATTAAAATGTGATATGCATTATATAAATTTTATGCATTTAAATATAAATATGTATGTTTAAATAATATTTGGCACTGTTATGCAACTGTGAGCTTGTAACACTGATGATGGGCAAGCTGGGAATGAGGGAAAATAACAATTTCACTTCGGTCACTAACATAACCAAATCAGCTTCAAAGATGCAGTTTTTCACTGTAGAAACTCCCAGAGCCAAGATCTTCAGCACAGGCTCTCTAGGGACTCAGAGCAGCAACTTTTCCCAGGGACTAGGAAGTGGTTACACTGAGCTGACTGATCCAAAACGAGCACAACAGGTGCACTATGAGCTGGTTAAGAAAGCAAAACTAAGGTAGTCCTTCATTTCTTTCAGTGATTTTCTGAGCAGCTTTAGTCTCCAATAGCCTTACATTTGATTTTAAAAAACCTGTATTTTCTTTCTTCTGATGTTCAGTACACTGTTACCTATGTAATTTTTAATTTCTTTAATACTGCAGTACATCTTTTACAAAAATACACTGCAATGGCCTTAATTACTTCCCAGAAAATTGGAGGAAAAATGCATTTGATCTTGCTTACTTTTCTCTCCACTCTCTCCCCATGCTTTGAAATACTCCTTTGTTTCTTCTTCAATCACAGATACATGCTGTCTAAACTGGGCAATGTTTAGCCCAGTTTTGAGCATCTTCTTCTGTTCCAAAAATATCTAAAAGAACCAAGACAGAAAAAGCAATCAGTACAAGGATCATCGTATTAATGTAATTAAAACTTATTAGAATTTTTACTATAATGACCATCCAGAAGTAAATAGGGATTATGACTAGGACTGCAGGGTACAGCAGATACTCAGTTTTAACTAATAGGTAATACTCTTGGTTTTCACCTTCTTTGTTTTTCAAGCAATAGTTCAGAAAATAATAGCTCAAAGAAGCTGCAGTTCTCTCTTTTGCAACACCAAACAAAAAAATTATTTTAGTATCTTTATTAAGCTTTATCCCTGAAGATACAAGATGCATGCAAAGTTGAACTATGGAATGCTCTTTAGATATATAATCACAAACTTAACCAGCCCCATCTTTGCAAAGTCTGAATTTAGACTGGAGACTGCTATGCAGCCTCCTCGCTTTCTCTCCCTCTGCTGTGTTCTCTCAGGCATGAGGACGCCTGGACTAAAGATGACCCTTTCTTTTACAGAGCCCTCTGATCTCACTGCCCAGGCAAACTGTGTCCTAGGAAAGTAGTGAGTTTCACACCCTTCTCACCTCTATATGAAATATATATGAAATACAGATTCATAGCAAACAAACCTACTGGTGAAAAGCCCTTCGTTAGATGAGAACCATTCCCTGCATTGACAGAACATCGACTCAGAAAATTACTGATTTGATTTTTAAGCCCTAATTATGACTGAGGCATCTGTCCTATAGCTCTGCACTGTACCATGAGTAATACATCAAAAACCGTCTTCCCACCAAGGGCTCTGCATGTACGATACAGAATAAAAGGCATAAGAAGAAAGGCTACTTCCTAGGAGCTTCTGTTTTGAGAATGCAGTGAGGACCCCACAAGCCTCAGAGGGCACACATGCCACAGAGCAAAGAGACAAGCACATTTTCCCTTGCAACATGCTAGCCAGTCCCCAGCTTGATGGAGACAGGAATGGCACACAGGAGCGAACATATCCTCTGCCACTTCAGCTCCTCTCAACAAAGAACTATCTGCAAGAGGCTTGGGGGGAGGAGACAGAGTGTGAATATGAGTTGATATACTGACTATGGATATTAACAAACAATTACCAGAATCACTGGTAAATAAGCAAGTTACTTATTTTGAAGAATAAGGGGTGGTTCTTCTAAACATGTGACTAAAGTGGCGGTTCTTCTAAACGCTTCTAAAGTGACAGAATGAAGAGATACTTAGCAGCTTAAGAAGAGAGAAGGGGGTCTCAAAAGAAACTTCAGGATGACCCATCAATTGTAGAACGCCAATGGCTCTCTAAATGCCTTCTCATCAGATGTCTGAAATGAAATTGTGGTGGTGACACTATGCAGAAAAACCAGCTCACCTCTAGTAGAATGTATTCTGGCCACAACTGGACGTGCTACCTCCCTAGCTTCATAGAGGGAAACTAGAGATAATCAGTGTCAGAGATAATTTAAATGTCAATAGCAAACTCCCAGCATCTCTTCGCTGTAGAAAAAGAGTAATTTTTGTGGAAAAAAAAGAGGAATTTTCTGAGGACCCTGAATCTGCAGAGATAATAAGAAAGAGGTCCTTCTGGTATCAAAGGTATGAACTAAGTAGACATATCCACAGACACCCAAGGCTTACTGAGTAACATGAAAAGATTCATCTCTTGACTAAAGCAGAACTCAAGCGCACTCTAGGGAAAAAGAAAACCGAGGGTAACTCTAGAAAAAGACCTCATTTCAGAAAAAAGAAAAAAAAAAGCTGTATATAGTGGCCAATGAGGTAGGCTTTAATCATCCCTATATGCCTGAAGTACATGGCTGTAAGAAATGCCCATTTCCAAGGAGCTTACAGAAAGTTCTAGAAAACTGATGGATGAGATTAGATCCCATCAAAGAACTAGCTCTTGCATGAAGACAGACATTCAAATACATCCACAAACTGAAGAACATACAAGCAGAAGTCAAAGCAGCTGTAGTAAATGGGCAAACTTTCACAGAATTAAGGATAAATCATGACCTTTAAGTTTCAAGCAGACATCCCATGACAGTCAGAATCCACAGAACAAGCACAACACAGTAAAAATCTGGCCAACTTAGCAGTCTGTGATTCACAGACACTTTTCTGAAATTAGTATATACCAGAGAAGAACGTGAGATGTATTGCAGAGAATCATGCACCCTCCATGCTCCAGCAGCTGCAAAAGTGATCGACAACTCCATCCCTGACTTTGTGAGGAAGACCTCTTGACTATCTGAACTCGTAGAAACAAGTCTGTTAGAATGGCCCCACTTATGGAAGAGATCTCCTAGGACACAAGAAATGATCTCCTACTTGTTATCCAGGCTGTAGTCCTGCTGGTTTCATTCTCATAGGAATGAGAGTGGAAAAGAACCTACCACCCAACCAACCAATCCTCCCCTCAAACTACCTATCCACAATTTAGAACTTCCTGACAAAGGAGGAAACAACCAAGTTCTCCTTTACCAATTTAGAAAGTAGCAAGTCGTAGGTAGTTAGCTGTGTTTGAGAATTCCAAAAGAACAGGGTAAGAACAACATGCATATTCTGTGGATCATGGCAAAATGCCAGTGTGGAGGCAAAGAGAGTAGTGATTAGTGCTCCTAAGCCACATCATTAATAGAGCAAAAACCACAGCATGTAGGCAGGGATGAACAAAGAGGCATGCTAAGGAGGAAAATAAATTGATGGTCACAGAAACTAATCAAATGACTGACATTTATACAAACAAAATGAGGCCAAAACTGAAAATCCAAAAATAAAGTATTTCACAGTGCTGTTTCTTCCACCCAACTACTCTGCCATACAACATGCACTGAACAGAGAGCCAGTGGAGCAAGTGTGGCCACAGAAAAGTTGGCTTCTGCAGTTTGAGAGTTTGACATGACAGGCCACCCTCCCAAACAAGAAAGCAGCCAATGCTTAGCTCGGATACAGCCCCTGTGCTCCCACGCAGACTGTATTCTGCAAACACATACAGGATGACTTCTGTCTGAGCAACACAAACCTAACGGGGTTCAAACTGTTAAATTATTACTCCCGTGTTTAGATTTGGCGTGACATAAATATAAAGTTATCACTCTTGGGGCTTTCTCACAAGATAGGCCTGAAATTGCTTGGAAGGGAAAAATGAGCTGCAGTCAGTGGCATGCTGCAAAGGAAGAAAAATGTGACTCACTAGTTTTTCCTTGATGATGAGATTAGATGGTTTCAAGAATAAAAGATAACACCCAGAGTGACAAATGGCCAGGTGGTAAAGAAAGCAACCTGAACATGCTCAGTCTTGACTGTCCAGATCAGATTATTTCCCTACTGCAATATGCCACAGTTGCATATGAACACAACCCCATCAGACAGAGCCAAGAGCTCAGGGCTGCCTGCTCAGCATTCAAACTGCACTGCTTTTCTACTCATCTGGTATTTAAAATACAAACCGCATTAGGGACGTCATAGGCAACTCCCCTGCCAAAAACCGGCGTAGTTAACCGAGAGTACACATCCTCTGCGTTCAGATCTTCGTTTTTACTGTTGAAGAGTAGAGCAGCAGCATCACTACCCAGTAAGTACGTGAATGTCTTGCCAACCATAGTGAAACTGAACACAGGTCCATACTAAGAGAGAGAATAAAAAAAAAAACCCACAATTTCTTTTAAACAAGAACACAAATCATTAAATCCCTATCTCTATGTACAGTCTTTCATAAATCACATTTTCTCCTAAGTATCCAGAGATTTAATAAAGATAAAAATATTTTAAACCACATTTAAATTCTGTTCTCAATGTACATACCAGTGATATCTAATGTTATAATGAAGACATGTGAACGTGCGTTGCACATAGGTAAAACCTTATAAAATGAAGGCCTTGTTGCCTTTGTAAAATCATGGCTCAGGCCTGTAACTTTGGCTAAGTAGAGAAGGACTGTGGGAAAGAGACACAGCTGAATTAGGGGTAGAAAAACATGCTGCATGACCATTTCGTGTTCACATCGTGGTGTGTGGTGGCTGGTTGAATTATGTTTGTTATGCTTTAAAACTATGTAAACTGATAACCGGCTAACTGCTTAAAAAGGCCGGGTTTTTGCAATAGAGCGCTCTCCTTTGCACCTGCCTGGGGACTCTACATCGCTCGTTATCACAACAAACATGCACATTTTAAAACCAATTATTTCAGAAAACATAAATAAAAGATCAGTCACACAAAAAAATCTAGCAGTGAGATTCCAGCATATATTGACTCCAGTAATCTACAAACACTGTCTCGAAAAATTCTGAATTTGGAGTTATGCATATGTAATTAGGGGCAAATAAGACTTGGAAGTTTAAAAGTCATCTCCAGCAGACCTTCATGCACCAGACCTGGCTTTCTCTAAGCTAATCAATCTAAGATTTAAGCTTATAACTCTAGGTAGTTTTAGACAATGTGAAACAGCTCAATAAACCTAATTCAATTGGAATTAAGGCTCTGCTGATTTAGTTAATTTCTTCTGGGCTGTTACAGTACAAAAACTACTGAGGTTTTATATACCAGCTCTTTTAATATCAGAGAGGCCTTAAAATTCATCAAGTTGCCTACAGAGGTGGTCAGCTACATTCCAGTCTGGTCACAGATTGGTAAAGAATGTGATTAAAAGTTACCAATTAAGCAGGAAATAATGTCATGAAAATGGCGATTTAATTAACTTGTGATGCAGCTATGAGTATTACCCAAATGCATAAGCATATTTTTGACACGTGAATCACAAGAGAGAGCTCAGAAAACACCACTGTTACATGAAGAGATCTGAAGATCACAGAGCCTACTGTGCACACTCCATTCCATATTCGAGGTGGTAAATGAGAATGAACTGATTTTAAACAGGCCCCAGACACAAAAATATTTTTATATATGCTCAGCCAGTCACATGGGAAAACATACCTTGTCATAAGCATTTTCCAAAAATTCAATGGGACTTTTTCCAAATGCGATTGCATGACCAAGGAA
Source organism: Gymnorhina tibicen (assembly GCA_013399875.1). NCBI lineage: Eukaryota > Metazoa > Chordata > Aves > Passeriformes > Artamidae > Gymnorhina > Gymnorhina tibicen. The sequence goes on from VXAZ01008596.1 coordinate 85,652, forward strand.
AGGGATGCCTGATGAAATAAAAGGTGGGTAGTTCTGTAGAAGAAAGAGAAAAATAATTACTGAATTTTCTTCAGGGATTATCACAGAACCATGGACTAATAGAATATCCTGAGCTGGAAGGGACCCACAAGGATCGAAGTCCAACTCCTGTCCCTGCACAGGACCATCCCCAAGGGTCACAGCATGTGCCTGAGAGAGTTGTCCAAATGCTGCTTGAACTCTGCCAGGCTTGGTGCTGTGACCACTTCCCTGGCATATGCCAGTGCCAAAAAGTAATAAAATCGTGTCCATTTACATGAAAACTAACCACAAAGGAAGTTTTATGTATGTTTGTTTAAACTCTTTTGTGAAAAGGCCAACTTTTAAAAAATATTCAGTTGTTCAGATAGAACTACATTTAAAAGCAGCAAGGGTTAAAATAAAGTGAATATGATTAAGATTCTTCCTATGCTGCCTCTGAATGTAAAGCACAAAGATACGGCAACTGAAAAGAAGGCAGTCAGAAACGAAACAGTGCTGGAGGATTCGTTAAACAGCCCCCCAAAAGCAACTTCAGGTTAGCACTGGGTTTCATACATAAGCGGGCGCCTTCTTTGAAGCTCCATCGATGAAAGTACCGGGAACGCCCTTGGGCTCCGCAAGCCCTGAGCGCCTCTGCTTCCCGCGGTACCGACCGGCCGGCTGAGGGCGAAGCCGGCGCAACTCTCCCAGAAGCCGCCCCCGGGGAGGCTGCTGGAAACGCCGCTCGCCCGCCGGAGCCCGCTCCCACACGGCTGCAGGGCAGCGCCGCTTCCCCTGAGCTCCCGAGGGCTGTGCCGAGGCTGCTCCCGGCCCGCCCGCGCCCTGCAGCGAGACCGCCCGGCTCCCCCGGCCCGCGGGCACCGTCCCTCCGCGGGACAGCGGCGGAGCCCGCCGGGCCTCCGCCCAGCCCCGCCGCCCCCCGCGCTCACCCTCTGGTCGGAGCCG
>VXAZ01008596.1:86813-105703 GCA_013399875.1 Gymnorhina tibicen
GGTGGGCGGGGGCCGGGCCCGGCCGCCTGAGGGCTCGGCCCGACCGCCGGCGGCAGCGCGGCGCTCGGCGTCTGGGTGTTTGAAATGCTGGGTGTCCTCGAACACCCGGAGAACACGGTTCTCCGGGAAATGAGGCTTATGACAGTGAGCCGTCCCTCGGGCATCACTGCCGGCGCCCCCGCTGACAGCCCAGGGCGCTGGTTTGTGAGGCTGCGCAGCACGCGGAGAACGAGGACGGCTTGTGTTTGATTCCAGATGGTCCAAATGTATAATGTGAGAAAATCCGGGTACTGTTTCTGAAATGAGTTTCCACTAAGATCTAAGGGTTTAAGATCAAATAGTGCACAGAGCTGCATTTGGAAACTGAGAGAGCTCATCACAGCCGAGGTCAGCTTGTTGTCCATATAGTTTTTTAATTCAACAGGAATGTATCAATGCATTTCTGGAAAATTCTGGTTTGGGTAGATCTTTTAAAGGCAGTGTTTGTTCATCCAGTGAGTCCAGTCAGTTTCTACTTAAAGAAAAGTTTAAATGTGTAAGTCCGGGAATACTAGCAGGAAGCCGGGTTGATCATTATATACAATGAGACATTTCAACAGGGTACACTTGCAATGATTATCTGTAATGCTTTCAAATAAATTTTTGCAAAGTTCAGAAACCTAAATTTTCATAAACTCCCTGCTTCATCTGAAATTTGACTATTTGTTGACAACAACTATTGTTGTCATCAGTTCTGAGTACTTCTGGTTTTGTCAACTGGAAAAGGTGCACAGGCAAAACCACAAGCTTGTTACTGTTTGAACATTCTTGTAGTTTGTTAAACTGTGTAATATCCTCCGGTAAACCCTGTATCAAGGTCTCACAGATGCTGAGTGTTACTAGATGAGGGGAGGTAGCAGAGAACACTTGTGAATGCTGAGATGTGCATGGAATCAATGTTGAGTACCCTCAAACTTCATGTCAGCTATGGGATCTAGTAAAGTTTTCAATTTGTTGCCTGCAAGCGGTGAAGTTTCAACACTTTTCAATGCCAAAAGAAATTCATCAGTGCAGTGATTGAGAAAGAGTTACTTAATATTTACAAGCTTTGACAATTCTTTCAAGAGACATGAGAGCTATCCGGTTGTTACTGACATTCTGTACTGTCAATTTACGAAGTAAGGACATTTTTGGTGGCAATAGGGTCAGTCTCTTTCTCCCAAGAGACAGGAGTTCCAGATTAATTACCTACATATTTCATTTTTCTGTAATTATTAATGATATTTAAATTTATACAGAATAGTAATAATTTTTTTATCTTTACCCTATATTAATAACAATTCTTTAAGGTTGAACCTGTATCTCTTTCTTCAGTCACAGCCCAGCTTTAAACCGCATCCAGCTGTAAGCTGACAATGGTTGGGAAACCCCCGCGTCCCTGGAGCAGTTGTTCCCTGCACCAAGCAGCAGCAGCAGGACATCCCCTCAGGACGAAGGCTTCCCTCTTGGACAAGCTGCTCACTGGGGTCAGGGGGGTCAGTTATGCCACTTGGTAAAATCGTGCCTGTTTTTCACAGTTTTAAGTTCTCGGTTACTGTTTTGCCTTACAGGGCTTGGCTGAGTGTTCTACTCTCAAGTCTTTGCTTTTGTCAGCTGTACAGGTTCTTGCTTTTTAAGAAAGCGTTTGTTATAGGGACTGTAGGTGCTGGGCATGTCATGCTTACAAAGGCACAAGTGTCATCTTTGCCCATCTTGAAGCTCATTTCCATTGTTTTTTTTTGTTTGGTAGTGATATGAGGGTTGTTACTAATGGTCTGCCTCAGAGGTGTTGGAGTTCTCTCTGTTCCCATTTTTCATTTCCCCGCTTCCAGGTGAAAGGAGTGCACACACCTGCCTTGCCACAGCAGGTGTGGCACCTACACCAGGTGCCAGAAGCCTCCGGGACTGCAGAGCTGGGCTCTTGCTACTCAGTGGCTCTACTGCTATGCAACATCTGCAAACCTCTGCTTTGCCATGATGAACAGTGTCCAGTTTACCTGGTGAATTCCTGAGCAGTTTCTGAGGTGTGCTACCTTAATTTAGAGGCACCATGGGACTATGCCTCTGGTCCTCTCTGATGCTCTTCTTACATACCTTACAAAGATGAGCCTGCTCTTTGGTAATAACACCTGCTTGGTGTAACATTTGATGGCACTTTCATGATGGCTACAAAAATGGAAACACCAAATGTGACTTGTTGCAAACAATTTATTAGGTAGTAATAAATAAGAATTTAGCAGAAAGGACTATACAGCAATAAGGCATATTGATAGTATAGTTAAATAGGCAACTGACACACCTTCTTAACATTTTCCTCTAGTTTTCTAAGAAAGTGCTATGTAGAGAAATGTATTTCTGATACCAGTGCCAAGTGATAGCAGGGATGCACGATGAAGGACCTGACTGTTGCATTATTTATCTTAAATAAAGTATAACAAGCCATTAAAATTTACTGTTATTTAGACACGTGAAGTTTAAGTAGAAAAGTACAGCTTGCTAAGAAGAATACAAAATACCAGTCTCCTGTTCATGTTTTTAACGGCTTACTACTTTAATTTCTTTAACTGCACTTACTAGTAAGGAATGAGTAAAGTTACTATACAACAGCACAGTTCTTCACATTCATTTTAGCTTTTATTTGAAAACTTAGAGGCAAGTGCTAATTTTTATTTTTTTAAAAAAGCTTTTTTTTACAAAATATTGCACACTGGTTTAGCATGCAGTTTACACGGAAGAAATAGTCAAGTGCACTTAAAACCCTGAAATACAACCAGAAACTTCAAAGATTTGTGTTACAGATACTATTTTAATATACAAGATATGTTTCAAACTGCATAGGATCCCACCTTACACTTGGGACCCAACTTCTGGAGCCCCAAATCCTGACTCTACAAAGAGCAGGCAGAATGCTTACAAACTGTATCTGACTTCCTTGCCATCTTCATTTCTGCATCCTGCACTGCTTTTAGCCTGAAGAAACTGATGTAAGTAACCGGTAGGAAAATTAATTTAAGAGAAATAACTTAGTACCTCCTGTATGAGTCTTTGTTACTGCATATGTGTTGCAATCCAGGGTAGAATTTATTAAACTTTCTGAAATCCTCTGAGTAAGGTTCATCTGTAAATCCGTATCTCCCTCTCTTCCATACACACATTTTATATTGCACAGCAAAAATAAAAGTCCATTTTAAAAAACAAGCATGCTAAACATTCAATATGGCTTCTGAATGATTTAAAGTATTTCCCTTTTGGCATCCTCATGCAATATTTTAGAATAAATATGAATACAAAGTATGAGAAAGTTAAGAGTAAAAATAAAGCAAGCTAAAATGTTTGTCAGAAACCAAATGAAAAACAAGAGTTTATCAAAAGTAGTTGCTCAAAGGTCTAACTGGTCTTTTAATTATATTTATCAATAGTATCTTAAAAATACAGGGTGTCTACAAAATACTGCAACATATACCACCTCCGTGATGTTCCATGCAATGACATGAAAGGTAAATAGGTTAACTGAGACTTGCTTAATGGCACTGGTAGTCCCCTATTTCTCTGGGAACAAAAGCTTTACTGGATTCATGCTCGTCGAACTTGGTAAACCATTTACATTTTATTAGCTTTATTGGTTAAGCTCAAGCCCTACAACAGTTAATATATGAAACACAAAAATACTTATAAAAATAATAGATATGTTGTATAGTTTTTTTAAAAAAATAAACCATGCAGCTTCTGTACAAAGTTAAAAAAACTGTACAAATTGACTTTTCTATTGTGTAAAATTCATGTACATGGAAGTCCTGTTACGAGGAGGAACAAGTGGTTTTTTGCTCAGCTGTCAGATGCCATCTCGTAACTATTGTTCATTTCTATCACTCATTTCTTTCCGTTGGCATTAGCTGGCCATTTAATTTCATCAGGAGTTTTACAACGAGTCCTGCCTATGTAAAGGGATGCAATTAAATTCTATCAGCATTTCAGAACTGTGACAATCAAGTACATGACAAAAGCAATTCTCAGCTTTATCCAATCTCAAACTCCATTACTTTCGATCACAAAGTTACCGGCTCCAACTCTGTGATTCTCATTATATTTGGAATTAATCTTAGAGAATGAGGGATTGGGCATATGCAAGAAACAGTTTCAATTAAACAAAAGGTTTATCCTAATGATTATAGATGCATTTTATGTATTTTGAATTACAAAGGCTTCACATGCTAAGAAAACAAGCAAACATTCTGAAATATTAATAATAAAGTTTTAAAATAATTTTTATGTGGGCTTGGCTTGGGCTTCTTTTATACTGTGCAAGGGTGGTCAATCTCAAGAGAAATGAGGCTTGTGTATCTAATTTAGGAAAAAAACAATTGAACGTAAAGGATGAAAAATGATAGCTCTTACCTGTTTGGTATGCACAATAAAGCTCATTTTGTTTTCCAGACTGTGGATTTGAAAACACGTATCTCCATCTCCCAACTGCCACATAAAGCAACCGTACTTTAGGCTGAGGAGTAAAGCCTATGATCAAATGTAGGAAACTGTCACTCAGAAAATATCCTCCATACTTGCAAACTGAACCTCCCTTCATTCACAAAGACAGGATTCAGACTTAAACCACTACATTCCACAATGCAGTTGTAGTTCATAAAGTAGTAAAGTGAAAAAATACAAGACTTTGTTAGTGACTTACGAAGATCTTAAAATCTTGGAAATTTTCAGCCAAGTTTAACTAAACAGTTGGATGTGAAATTACTTCTAGTATAAAGATTTTAAGAGAAGAGAATTAAGTTTTATAGTTATCACTGGCAGTTCACTTAAGCTGACCTTTGTTTCCATGTTGAGGAGGTGCAGCCCTTTTACGTTTACTCCTACGTAGACTTTGATGACTTTATGGCTACTTGAACTTGCTTTGGTGAATATCTGTCCTGTGAAAAAAGCTGCTCCATAAGTAGGAATTTCCCAGCAATTCTGCAAGAACATGCGCTGAAGGTGATGCATCTCCTTACTGACACCTTCACTGGTGCTGAGATTCTATAAATAAAGGAATAATGGCAATCAACAAGTTCTTCCAAACAGTTGTGATTGTTTGAAGAAAATCCACTGTTCAGTGCTATCCCTACTAAAAGCGTATTTCCAAAGTGCTTTCCCATCAACCATCTTCCTACAGTTAAATTAAACCTTAGAGCCACAGAAAGGGTCAAGTGCTGGAAGAGACTGAGGCAAAACCAGATACCTGTTATGAGCCTCAGAAATCTGAGCACAGACACATAACCTCTGAAGGGCCCCACAGCTTTGCCTCTCTCAGAACTAATTGGGACTTGGGATCAGCAGCTATGCACCCATCTGATACTAAATGCATCACAATCCTTAAAACTTAAGTATTCTTCCTCCTTTAAGGGGTCCAATCCAGTGAGACATGGTAAGATGAGCAAGTACCTCCTTCCAAAAACATGGATTGTTTTTTCTTTTCTAAGCAAAAGAGAGGTGCAGATCTCTTTTCATTAGTGGAGCCTTCATTCAGAATGAGACAGGCTTCTGTTCCTTCCTCTTCAGTAGAGTGCAGCAGTCAGAACAAACTATCGCTGGAGTGCTCCTCAAACCAGACTGATACCAACCACTCTAACAAATAAAAAATTGGTTGGGCCGTGGACAAGATCAGAAGGCACAGACACGGGGGAGAACACAAATCTTCAACAGTTATGGGGCCATGACTGTGGGTGTGCTAGGCAGGATCAGCCTCTCTGGATCCACACCCTGCATTAAAGCTTACCTGAATTCTACACAGCCATTTCTAACATGTAAAATCTTCAGAACAAAAGATTGCAACTGCTTTCCCCTTCCCCCATGCCCCACACCCCAAAATAATGTCCCAAAAGCAGAAGTCAAGAAAGCTATACTCATTCTTACATATAATTTGATGACAGAGACAACTTTGCTACACCATAGTCTTAGACCACCATCACCTGCTCCTTCATCTCTATTAGAAAGAATAGGAATGATCTGCTAATTTCTGACAAAAAAGGTGTGGGCACCAAAAGAAAGTTTATGATTGAGTAATCTATTTCCAAAAGAGGAGCAAGTCTTGAAAACATTCCCTGGGTGCCTCTGCAGTGTTTCCTGGCAGCTACCTTTAGTGATGCACATCAGCTGGTGCAGTTCTCCTTCTGACACACCTCACTTTTTCCACAATTACTTGTGAAGATCTCAAATTTAATCTGACCTCATTTGGGATCCGCAGCCCTCAGTTAGATGCACTTTTACACAAGCAGCCCAAGTCCCCATTTTAAAATTTTGCTCAATTAACTGCTCTAATCAAAGGAGTTTGTGTGTGTGTGTGCGTGCACATGTGCACATCAGCAGCACTACCAGATCACTAAGATACAAGTTACACTGACAAAAAGGACTCGATGGATCTATTGCTACAAGCAGACATTTAAAATTTAAATCCGAGTAGATTTTTTCACATCTATGCCTGAATTGGAAGTGTGCCCAATACACAGCTAACACTGAAAGTAAATGAACAGATACAAATATATTTACTTCTAACAAAAATATCATCTGTAACTGTACAAGAAATATATTCCAACAACCCATCCCAAAAATTCGGAACATACACATTTTAGCTTTTTATATCTATTTCTGTTCATTAATTGACAATCAAACAGTCAAAAATGTTTAAGAGCAGGATTTAACTGCTTATTTAGCTCACCTTGTATTCATGAAGTATCCTGTTTGTCCAATGAGGAGCTTTACTTTTTAGTTTAGTTATTGGTACGATAGATTTAAGGTTTTCTTCACTAAGAGAAAAACAAAGAGGAACAAAGTTTTTCTTCACCAAAAAAAGTAAGAAAAGAGAACAACGTCTGCCACAGTGTACCTTCAAGTCACATACTGAGCTAGACAGTCAGCTCCTACTCTATCCTGCCTCATCAGATGAGATGGTTTCCTAAGATACAGTGCAAGTCTCAGTTAATGAAGATCCAGCTTTACATTACATGCTCTGTGTCACACATCATGGACATGGCATGGAGAAGAAATGCCAGCAGAACACACAACTCGTACTTGGTTAGAGAGCAGTTTGGTGAATTCCAGTTTGGAAGCCAAAATTATATACAAAATGCCATTTACATCAACATATCACATACTTAGAAAATATGACAGACTGTAGATACTCTTCCCTCCACTCCTGTTGTCAGCACTACCAAGGACTCAGCCCAATTAATTTCCACATTAAAGTTACATATTACATGACATGAAAGAGAAGCTACTTACATCAACTGCCTTTTTTAAAAAACCCAAAATGCAGGAAACAAAAAGCACTAAAAGGAAGAATGCAAGCCTTTACTAGTTTGCTTTTATGTACAATTAAGACAGTCTCAAGACCTAGTGATGTAACCTATTTAGATGTAACTATTTAAACTGTATTTGGCAGTAACTGCATATATGATCTACAAGCAAAAACCGTGCACAGGACAGTGCATCAGATCTTTAAGGTCAAAGATACTCTAACGTAAAGAACAGCCTGGATATATTTTTGGAATTACCAGTCTTCCAATGAACATTTATGTCAACTACAAAAAAAGAAATCAGATTATAAAACTCTTCATCTATATGAAGAACTGTGTGAATATGGATGGAAAGCATGCCCAAATGGCTTTTTGTCTAGCTCAAACTATCTTTGCAAATAGTCCTGTCTATAGAGCCAAACACTTCCACTGAGCAGGAGGAACTTGGAACCCCAGTACTGATATGCCTCAGCGTGGAGAGGAACATCACCCTGCAGCTGCTGGGAGTCAGCAGGGGGTAGTTTCATGCAAAACTCAGCAGCACGGAACTGCACACTCGTGTGGGTGGGCAGTCCCACTTAAACCTCATTCTCCTTATGCTCCGTCTACTGGCTGTGTAACTGCAGGACAATACATGAAAAACCCGCCAAGCCAAGACAGCTCAGTTGATGCTGTGAATAAAAGAAGATGAAAAGCATAGCAACATTCCAGAATAGCACAGCTGCTGTTCCATGAATGAAGTGAGGTGGAGATGGCAGGGGGTGAAGGTGCACACAGTAGAGAACTGGAATCTTCATGGGCTCAGATACTGCTGAAGAAATATACGTGGGAAGAACAAGTCATCCCAAAATAGCTCAGCTACTGTTGTGCTGGCATGCAGAGAGAAGGGGAGAGAAAAATACCATCTGGCTGAGCCCTACTAGTGCTATGGTTTTGACCAATTTAGTACAGCATTTCTCCTACAAATGACGGAAGAGAAACTATATCGCTACATGGTCTGTCCAGAGAGGGAAAGGCAATCCCAGACGTTGGTCTAACTGCCACAGTAAGATGTTTCTTCAACATCGCTCAAAGCCTCCATCTCTGTCAATACCCTTCAAATGAATACTGTTGTTTATTTTGGTATTACTGTATTTCAGGACAGATTTTACACACTACAGAACCTCCATCCCTCTGTCTAGGACTGCAATAATTAAGATTAATATATTTTCACACACGATGTCTGACTTCTATTAATGCTACAAGGGTTACATGATTACTCTGAACTACAGCTCAGTGATGGAGAAAACCAACAAATGTATCATACCTAAAGTTTGAGAGTTCCATAGTAAGTGCTATCTAAAAATACTTAATCTAACCCATAATTTTAAGTTTTAAACACACATACTTACTTTAGAAAGCCCTGTTTATGTTTCTTGCTCTCATAATTTCCATAGACTATTTGTAGAAGCAGACTTGCCAGTGTAATCAGCTTTGCATCAGGTGATGTATAAAAACCTTTCAGTAAATTATATCTGGCCTCATCAAAAAGTATAAGAATAGCCAACGGATCCTCAATCTGTTAAAAAGATTTAAGTAATATGATTTCTTTGTAAAAAGGAAAATGAGCTTAGAAACTATATATAGAATTTCTCACTGATTCAGAGACAAAAGACAAAGGTGTGATCCTGACTGAAGTGTACATTTTAGCGGTGCTTTGTAATAGAAAAAATGACATTTTCATTGACAACACTTATTTCAACACTTCACTGATCTAACACACAAATGAAATGCAACTAGCACACCATGCCCAATCAAAAAGTTCACAGAAATACTGATATCTGTGGATTTGTCCTCCATGAATTAATTTTAAATAATATGTTTGAATAATCCCATTGAAATCGACCAATTAAATAACTGAAAAACAACAGCACAAGGAAGAAAATCAGGCAGGTTGTTTTTAGCTGTATGACAGAGACTGACACACAGAGACGTTGGATAAACCCAACTGAGAGGGTGAGAGAGAAAGAACAAAGAGATGGCAGGAAGGCAAGAGAGAGGGAGGGAAGAATGTGAAGACTCAAACCACTACATAAAAGGAGATGTCAGGTTTAAATAAGTTTGGAAATTACTACAGTTCCTATACACACTGAGTGTTGATGGTCAAAGTGTCCTGAGTCTGACCATGATTTCATTCACTTCCAAGTGCTGACCTTTTTTTCTATTTCCAGTGGAAGTCTCACATCCCTTCTCAGGAAAAGCTGTGAAGTTTCCCTTTGAGGATCCAAGTTTGTCAGTTCAGTGAATATTTCAGGCCAGTCTCGAATATGCTGCAAAGGCTTGTGATATGGCTTCAGCTGGAGACCTGAAAAATAACAGGGTTTGTTTCTAAATACACAAATAGAATAACCCAGCGCATACACACACACGTATACACATAAATGATTAAATGCTGCACCAAACCCAGAGTATCTGAAATTGAGGACTCATTACCAAACATTTTCCCTATGCTTTCTAAACTGCTATATAGAAAAGGTTTTGAAAATATGGATTTATTGACAAAACTCTTAGCATCAATTCACTAAATGCAATAGTGTTGAAACTTCATTATTTTCAGTTTCTCAGGAGTGAAGTGGTATTTAAAAATTTATTGGAGTACCAAGACTGACCTTAAAAACACAATAATAAAGCATGAGAGACTGTTGTCTCTATTATTATGGCAGAAATACAAAGTCCAATAATCTTGTTGCTGACAGAAAAATACAGATATAACTTATTGTATAAATGTATTTCAGCCTTTTGTATATATATAAAAATCATAAACTTTTCAGAACAGACATTCTTCTTTTTAATCTGTAAATGTCTTGATTCTAAACAGGCTAAAGTCAATCAATATTTCATGTTCTCCTTTGTATATGAGAGCTGAGAAATTAACACAGAGCTTTCAACCACAGTCCTACTATGTACTAGAGTCTGTACCTTTGGCTCACTCACTCACTCACCCTGCCTGTCCTTGGATTATTGCTTGGCTTTTTCTCTGGTGAAGTTCTAGGAGGCTGTATCTGCCTCATCCTCACTGCTCTGGCTTTCACACTGTGGCATTTCACATTATATGAAAAACTTAAATGGATATGTTCACTGAGAACAATCTGTTCATTTAACTTATCCATCTTACATTTGAACACAGAAAAGCATCATCTGTCCTACAAGCAAGAAATTTACAGTCCTTACAGTTGTACACAAACTGCAGCATACTTCATAACGAAACTTGTCCGTTAGTTGTTTGAAGCCATAAATCAGGATCTCCTTTTCAAATCTAGGCTAAATACCTAGAGAATTACTCACTTTTACACAAACAATGTATCAGTGAGCTCTTCCCCTCAAATGCAAAGGTAATACCTCAATGATTCTATGAAAACATTACATAGGTATTTAGAAAAGGCAAAAGCAGCAAAACTTTAACCCTCAAACACTTCCTTTTCTTCACATTAACATCTATGAGGGTTACAGTAGGTATGTGGCATACAGCAAAGTAAAAATGCAAACGGCATGACTTCGGAAGAAAAAGATTAAAGATGAATGAACAAAAGATTTCCTGCAACATTTAGAGCTATTAAAAAAACCCAAAAACTAACAATGCCATTGTAGTGGAGCACTGGCAACAGTAAATAAAATCTTAAATGCAAGACTTCTGTGTTAATGACACTGTCAAAACAGTATCATTACCAGTATCCTGGTATATCCTACCAGACCTCAGTTGAGCTCTGTAATCCACAATATGTCCCATAGCTATCATCTTGCAGCAGTACTGCTGACCACATTATCTGAAAAAACCCAACCACTCTTGCTGACTCTTTTGGGCTTCTATTTATCTGTAACTATATATCTCAAATGAAAACTATAATATCTTTTTTATTTAGATCAGAAATACCAAAAAATACTGCAAATATAAACATGACATTTTACATCAGAACTCTCTCCCATCAAATAAATCTGAAAACTTGTTTCTCAAAAATTATTTTGGTGCAAAACACAGGAAAATTCATATAATTAAAGGACCTAATGAAAAAACATTAATCATCTTACTTTAACTACTAGTTTTAAAAAGACTAAGCATTGGTAAAAACAACTACATGCATCCAAATTCAGATACTCTGAGAACAAAAATACGGATAAAACCAGGATAAGCTACTAGTAAGGCCTGTGATAGCCAAGGCACCCCTGTAACAGAAAGGCAACCTGGAACAGCCTCATCTTCCTGGATGAAATACATGATAGGTACCAGAGTGATACAGTCAGACCTACTGAGGGTACCCAAAGTAAAAGTTAAAACAGAGAAGCTCTCCACAGCTCTGAAAGCAGTTTGGAGACATCAGGCTGTAAAGCCTGTCAGAGAGCACGTTTCCTACTCTCCTAAGACAGTATTACTTTTTCCTAAAGGCAAGCAGAATTAAACTATGATAAACCCTCAACTATAACCATTGTCTTTTCTACTTACTGAGGTTCTCAGAACAGATCCAGATAGTGAAGTACTGCTGAGTTTCTTGAGACAAGCGCATGCCCTCCATTATTTGCTGGACAGTTGTGTTGTTTCCATGTTTCAGCTCGACAGAGCGGTACGACCCATCCATACGGTAAATCCGTGCCTTTTCATACTACATAAAAATGGGAATATATTAAGCAAACAATTTGTTAGAATCCTTTCTGTTGAAGCTTCTAGAGAGGAAAGTAGTTTTACCATAATTCAGCAACATCTATAATGTTGGGAAAAAGAACACTGCACAACTCCTGCATATTTATTATTTACCAAAACTGCTTGTTTCGTGTCCTGTGCAAGTTCTTATACAGTTTACAACAGTAACTCCAACAAAGATCTTGCTGGTATTTTGAGGATTTCTGTTGAACTCAAAGGCAAGTAGGTATTTAAAAGCACCCTGAGGGATCTGGGCTCAGCTGCCTATGCATATCCCAAAATGTTCACCTTGCTATTACTGGCAGGTTATGAATTTTTCCCCTCTATACTAAAAAGATTTATTTTTAGAGGGAAGCACCACTCTTTACTCAGAAGCCACTACAAAAAGAATACAATCTCACTAAATCTTATAGTGCACCTGTAATACAATCTAAATAAATCTATTAAATAATAAATCATTTTCCCCTTCAGAACTCCTGTAGCTTTCACTGAATTGCATGTGAGCCCACAGTATGCCTCCTGAAAAACATACATAAACAAATCAGGTGCTTAGAGCATACACACACAAGTCATAAATGAATGAAATGTCCTGTTTTCATTTCTGTAACAGGTTAGATGTTTCAGCTGCTTGAATAAAAACATTTCAAGAATTTGTTATTTCCCTTCCTCAAATCTACTAAGTCATCAAGAACCGAGTTCCCAAAAAATTTTGGCGAAAAAAGATGGATACCTTGGAAAATGACAACTGACTAAAAATGAGGTTGGAATGGAAAACATCAGTCTGTTTTTGCTGCAGTAGTTACTGTCATTCCTACTGTTTATACGGGGAGTTTATTTATTGTATTAATTAAATAGTAATAAGTAAAAACATAATATCACGCATTACACTCTGAAATCTACTTAAAATGTGTGCATTAGTCTTTAGAGTCATTAGACACACACACTTTCATGTGATCTACTGCATAATAACATCCCTAAAATAAAGGTCAGTTCCTTTCTTAATTATTTTGGAAGACCATTCATGCAGAGTGAAATGAAATTTAAAACATGTTGAAAAACTGACAGGTTTAATATCACCTACTTACAGAAATATAGGTTGCATCTGAAGTCAAAGAAAAGAAGTAAGTGGGTTTATATCATTCAGCTAATTTTAAATCTACTTCAGGATGAGAGGAATTGCATAGTAAATTTTGTTTCCTATCCTGGCAAAATCTCCTCTGGCTGCCAAGGAAGCCTACAATGACTAACTGATGAAAAGCCTATTTCATAGAAGCCTGCATTTAGCCAGCTGAATGCTCCTGTTTACCAACATATCTAAGATGACAATGCATAAAGAAAGCTGATGGTTGCATGATAAAAAATAGACATAAAATCAGTAGTTGATGTGATGCTCCTACAAATAAATTGGAGTATCATGTTTACATGTCTTACATGTATTTCTGGAGCCATGAAACAGAACAGAAACATTTAAAGAGAAAAAACGTCAGTTTGCCAATATTTACACTAACAATTTCAGTGTGCTGCACATTTCCAGTAATAGCTAAAAGTGACCCTAGCTCTTCTACAAGATTAAGTGTAAATTAAATATAAACTTTAAACAATTTAGAAAATAAACTCATACAGGTTTATTTATGGCTTCCTTCAGTAGTTTTGCAGCTTCTTCCCACTCATTTTGTTTGTTCTCTTCACAGACATTCAGTGGAGATCTTCCTTGTTGATCAGTAATGTGCTACAAACATAAAGAGAAACACTGATTCTACATTGATTTCACTGGAGACAGGTAAACATTTACACATTTTTGAGATAATTAAATTCCTTGGTACCAGAGTTCAAACATTTAATTGACACACAATGGGAAAAGTAGAAGTAACGAAAAACATTTAACAATTTTTTAGTAATCTCTTGACAAGATCATTGTGTTTATACATTGTGATCCGGACACCAAAATATTTCTCATACACACGCAAGAAGCTGTTGCTAAAACTATTTCTATACACAAAGAAAACTTACTCTGTCAATTTCTGGATGATTTAGTAGAATTTGTACTATTTCAGCATGCCCACCTCCAGCAGCAAAATGAAGAGGAGAGCTAAGTTGACCATTCAAAAGATTTGGATTGCATTTCCCTTTCTCCAACAGCATTCGAGTGGCTTCAACTTTTCCATACCTGCAGACATGTTTAAATTAGAACAGACACAGCAAATATAAAATAATTTTTTTCACATAGCCCTAATTATTAAAAAGTGGTTTTTTCCACACCAAAGAATTTTTAGCTTTCAAATTACACCAGATACAATGGAACACAATTAAGTTTGTAGAAATTAATATTGGTTCTACACTTCTTTGTTAACCACTGTCTAGTAACCATTGATTGGATTGATTATAGACAAACTGAACCTTGTTTTAAACTAGCTAAGTTTGGGTAGTTGTAGCAATTCAGTCATGGCAGAACAGAGTCCAGCTTTGTCCAGAAAAAAATAATCAGTGTGAGAATCAGAGTTCAGCTTCTGATTGTCATGCAGATGGATCCTGAGGCTTCTTAACCCCCATGCTTATAATGGGTAACTCTTGTGTACACTTGAGGTATAAAGTATTTGCAAACTTTCTGACAAACACTAAAAAGCAAGTAAGATTGTGGGTTTTTTAAAACCTAGTTTGATTTTCATGTTATTCATATCATCAGACGTACTGACCACTATATATATAAAAGACTAACTTCCATGAAGATAAAACAAAAGCATTTTTATGACTGAGGAAAGCTTTCAAGCACTTACAGATTAAATCACAGAGTTATAGTCAGACAGCTTGACCTCTGTAAATCACCCAGTCCAGCTTCCCACTCAAAGCTTGACCAGCACCAAAATATGCTCAGCTCAGCTCCTGCTGTGCTGCAAAACTGCTCATAGGCTTTAGCCAAAGAAAGACTCTGAAAGTTACCAGGCTAAAGTAGACCCAGTCCCTCCCGTAGGAATTAGAATAGATAGTCAGGAGAGAAACAGGAGGCAATAGGTAAGTGATGACACGATCTCCACAACTGGTCTGCCCCAAAAACATTCAAATTAAAATTATCTCAAAACCTTCAGAAGGTTAACACTAACATATATTATGATCAAAGCATAAAAAGTCTAGAGGTTTTTTTTATTTCTTTTTTTTGAGGCTGATAAATTACATAAATGATAGAGGTAAAGAATCATGACAGCTAGAATGCACTTGATTGGCAGAAATATCCTTGACTTACCAGCATGCATAATGGATTGGTGCCCAGTGGTCACTATCCAACTGATTAACAGAAAACTTTTTATCCAGAAGGTGGCTTAGTAAATCAGAGTCGCCTTCACAAGCACTGCGGTGAAGAGGGAAATCATCTACCCACTGATGTTCCCTACAAATTAAAAGGGAAAACAGGAAAAACACCATTCAGAAGTATTACAATTGTTGAGAACATCAACTTTTTTTAAATTACTAACATAGCACTAACCATAGATCTACATGAAGAATAAAAGAGAAGTTCATGCAGCTAAAATGTGCCAGTACTCATACAAATACGTTTTTTGTCATGCAGTAATCAAGCCACAGCTGTATTTATTAGAATAAGAAATGCTTCTCTAATGTTTATAATTTACACCTTTCTTGATTCATCCTTTAACTGTTGTGTTTCAATACTTAAGAGACTTCAAATAGAATTTCGTTTAAAATATGTATCTATACAGTGAAGCCTAAAGTAATAGGAATCTCATTCTAAGTCTACCAAGTGCTACTGTAATAAAACAAAACAAGATTATCCATTAATGAAAAAGGAATGTAACATAATACTTGTCCTCTGTGACACTGCTCATGCTACGTTGCCACTTTTCTCTTTTAGGAATCTGAATCTTTGAATAGTCTGGGGCTCCAAGGCCAAAGTATGGATTTATTACCACCTTGTCAACCTGTGAAGACATAATTTAAACACAACTGAAAAAATATCTTACTGAGATTTGGCTACACAATCCCCCATCCAGGCTGGGTATTCTCTTGAAACCAAAGTTAGGATTAGTAACATTTTCTAAGGAAAGAGAGTTATGATCAAATATGAGGATTTGAAAAACTAATGAGCACTTACTGCTAAATAAACAACTCTGATGTGAGCACACACTCATATCAAATAAATGAATGAACTTTAAAATGAAAATGTATGTACGTTTCACAAATATAAAATGAAAATATAGTTCTTACCCTATTGGTGTACTGAAGGTCAGATCCAAACAAAGGATTATAGATACACATATCTGCTTTCTCCAGTGCCAGCATTTTACTCTTTATTTCCAGGGCAGTATAACCCATGTGTAACGAGCTCTCTGTTTGACCAGGTTCTATAGCATAGGCAGGGTTTATCACGTTTGTTTTAATTCTCTCAAGAGGAGATGGTCTGAATAAAGCTGGGATGGAGTGAGACTGGGTGTGCCGTTCATCCAACCACCTGCAGGAGAGAATGGGCAAGTAATTAATTTTCAGGTAGAAAAGGATTATTTTGGTCATGCCTGTCCATTATTTTGTTTGATTAAGGATTGCATACATGATAACCACATATTTGAAATAAAAAAAAATGAATTATAAGGTGCACAGCCAATTTTATAAGACTAAATTACTCCCTGAATGTGAAATTTGTTAACCACACTCAGTTAAACAGTTGTATTTGCTCAATTTCCTGCGGATGCAAACTCTCAAAGAAAAGGAAATGATACACTAAGAGTAACACTTGTTATAACCAAAAAACTTAACCACACCAACATGTCACCATTTCATTTACTTCCAGTTTGTTAATATTACTACTCTGAACAAATTTTGAAACTTAAAGCAGTTTTTTTAAGGGTGAGTTTCAACATCTGTACTGACTTAAGCCTTCCAACTCACATGTTCCATTAGGGAAAGACAGGAAAAGGCAAAAAAATCAGAAGGTCCAGTTTCCAAACTGCTAAGTCTCTTCCACAGAGGCTACCACCTGCCTTTTTATAAAGCTGTTCTGAAGTTTATTCTCTTCTCAGTGCACTCCTTCTGACAGTATTGAAGAGTTTTAGAGCTCTCTTATTCTGTGCTCCTGGGGGAAGTCACTACTGTACACCTGCTGCATTTTTTCCTCAGGACAAGTTGGTCATCTCAAGTTTTGAACAAATATATTTTTACCAAATTGTTAAATTGTTTAAGTGTTATATTAAGTGGTGCACTAAAGTTCTAAAACCAGGTTTGTATTTAGGTTTCTGGACATGCTTTCTCACAAGCTTGAGGTAAAAATGCGCTTTGCTGGAATACAATAAATTCTGTTTAATAATTGAGCCTGGAAATATAGCAGAAAGAGAAGTACATGCTTTGGACATCCACTGACAGACAACTTGGATCTTGTCTGCCCCAGAATCATATGTAAGGATGGCAGAAGGTAACCTGCAGTTCAGTGCATATGCATATCCTATTTTTAAGTCCTAGATCCAAGCTATGATGTCCTGCAAAAGCAGCATTCTCTTCATTTACTCATGGTCCTGGCAGAAAGAACAGTAAAATTGTCATCATTGTACTATGAACACCCTCTAAGGTATTTTCAGGCATTTTCTCTAAAGATTTGGTAGATAAATTGGTAATGGCAGTTTGAATCTCTGAGAAGTATTGTTTCAGATTATGTACATAGAGAATAAAAAATATAAACTATTTTCTATTACACCTCCAAGGCTTCCTGTGAGGCTTGAAACACTTCTAAGCATAACTTAGAGCCTGAAGGCATTCAGTAAGCAGCAAATAAATGTAACTGCTATGATGGTATACATGGAAATACTACAACTGTACTAATAAACTGTAAAAACCCTACACACAGAACATTTTAGGTAATAGCCTGTAACATGATTTTTTACACTGAAGTTTCAGCTAACTTTATTACTGCAAGAAAGTTCATACATAAGTGTGTCTGGTATTTCTTGGTTAGGGGTACTTTTAAAAAAAAAAAAAAAAAAGGCAAAAGAACACCAAAACAACAAAAGCCCTGTTCATGCACTCAAATTTCAAACTACTATAAACCTGACTAAACAACTGATCACCTTTCTGCAAGTTAATTCCCTACTGCAAATAAATTTGTGTGTCTGGGGAAGATGCACTCCCTTTCTACAGGAAGATTTAATTTAAATGCAAATCTTAATGGCATACAGTTACAGGATATTTTTACTACACTCTGGAAAATGCTCTTACAGATGACAATTATGTCATTTACAGAAGATTAAACATTATGATTTTACAAAACATTCACTGTGAGCATGAACTTCCAAAAAGCTACTTGATTTAGATAAACACACCATTCTTGAGTTGCAAAAAGACTTTCAGAAATATGTTGTCAAGGTTTCTGATAAACATGAAGAAAATACCATGATGATTTCCTTCTTAACCACAAAAATCCTATAAAAACTATGTGCTACATTGACAAATTATCTTTTTAACATATATTTATATTTTGATATAAAATACCAAACATTTCATTTTAATGTATTTTTACTGATGGTGTCTCTTACTTATCCAAGGCAATTAACATTTTTGCAGTAAGCGTAGCAAAATGTGTGCTGGATTCACTGCAGACTCTCATGATGTCTTGTAAACAGTAGAACACAGGGCATCCAGGACTGTATGTATATTTCGTATTATCTAAAAAGGAAACATACTCTGAGGACACATCAGTGAGAAGAATCTTACTTTCCCTTCTGCATCTTTTGTAGTTACATATCCCTAATTAAAACTATATTCTAACTTTAGACTAGAGAGACTTAATCTTCTCCAAATAATAATTGATAGCAATTGCATACAATCCTTACATAGCAATTCACAACCCAACAGGTTAGCCTTAAAACCCCTAAGTATTCTGTCACTATTCCTCAAATGAATCTGATCACAATGTGATCAGATTCATT
>VXAZ01008596.1:110355-205010 GCA_013399875.1 Gymnorhina tibicen
GCCCCATGGAAGCCCGGGGTGGCGGGCGCGGAGGCGCCGGGAAGGGCCGGAGAGAGCTCCTGTGAGGAGCCGGTGAGTGCCCGCGACGCTGGGCGAGGTTCGGGCGGGGGCTGTGGGAGGGCACGACGAGGGGAGCCCGGCCGCGGGCGAAGCCTGGAGGCTCCGCACATCGGGGCGTCGGCAGCGCCGCGCATCGCGGGGGGGCCGGGCCGGGAGGCGGCTCCGGGGGCGCCTCGGTGCCGTCGGCAGGCGAGGGGAGCGGAGAGGGGGAGGCGGGAGCAGCCGGAGTGCGGAGGTGAACAAGCGGCAGGTTACCGAGGTTAGTACGGCGGGGGGCTGTGGGGAAAGGGGATGGCGGGAGCCGCGGGCCTCCGGGCCGGGGGATAACGGGGTAGAGAGAGGCCGCCTCCGGCCCGGGCTCTCGGCCGGCGGAGGGCGGGGGGGCTCGCCCGGGAACTGGCCGTGTGGGGGGGATCGGTGGCAGCTGCCCCGGGGCGGCCGGGACCGTCGTAAAGTTTGGAGCTGCCCGATGGCCTGGCTTCAGCCAGGTCCCGCCGCTGGGCTCATGCCCGCCTTGTTCGTAGCCGGGAAATGCTGCCTGGAAGGCAGAAGGGAAAAAGTGTAAGTGGCCGGAGTGGGAGCGTGTGCTGCGGGACGAGCTGTGACAGAGTGACCTGGCTTCCTGGCTCCGTAACGCCGCCGGAACAGCCCTTGAATGAAATCAAACGCTCGCGATCTCGGGGGTGTGGGTCTTAATTTTTTTTCCTCGGTGGAAAAAATTGAGTCTTGATACCGTAGCAGTTTTATGTAAGTAGCAGTATCCCTCTCCCAGGCATGTCTAAGCACATACTGGAAATTGGGCAACTTTTAAAAATTAATCTTAATAAGTCATGACTAGTCAGTCTACCTCTTATTTACAGTTTAAATAGTATGCAGAGGATATACAGAGTCGCGAAAACATGCTTGGCAGAGTAAAGCACTAATACTACAGCTTAAATTGTTTGCATGGATCCCTCCATTATGACTAACCGTCCTTGACTGCACCTTCTTTGAGTGCGTTTCTGTGCTTACCCGTTCCAGAAATGGAGTTTTAGTTGAAGACATAACATCAATAATGTGCTGTAATTTAAGTACATTCACTAAAGAGAGAGACGGTTTTTGAGAGGATTTTGGCTATAGAGGTTGGCAGTGAGAAGAAACTGTGTCTTCCTTACACATATGGCTGTTTTATCCTTACTTTCATCTTTTTGATTTTCAATAGGAAGTGTGGTGGATTAATTTCTCTTTAATCTCTCTTGCATACGGAGGAAAATTACTCTTCTTCCTTGGGGGGGAAAAAGGCTTTAGTCATAAGGAAAGCAGCAGCGTTTTTCAACTACTTAGAACATGTGACTTGTTTCATTAAGATGTGTACATAAAAGTGAATTGGTAGAATTTATAGCAACTTCTTTCTTATTTTTCTTTTTTGTGGATGTGGAAAGAGTAAGTGGTTGTCTTTACAAGTCACAGGAGAGGCTTCTGCAAACTTTAACTCCAAGCCTTTCTGTGGTCCCATTCTCAGTCAATTCCTTCTTCAACAAATTTTACTTCAGTCCTTAATCAAAAGAATAAAATATTTTAATAATGCAGTCTATTATTCCTCAATTACAATATTACTATAAATCTACTAAAAAGCTAAACAATGTTGGTGGTGCTCTGTATTCATATATATATGCATCAGCAGAGTATTATGAATGAAAATCAATTTAAAAAGAAAGAAAAAAATTACAACAGTGGTACTATAATAATAATATCAACAGTCAAAATCCAAAAGTTGGGCAAGTAACTTTTATGCAGTCTCTTTAATTTTCACTTGTGCCATACACATCTAGATAGGACTAGGTATGTGCATATGTAAGTAGGTGATGAGGCTTATTGCACAAAACATGGAATCTCCTGGATGTAGTTAGATATTGCATATGAGTTTACATGTATCTGTTACATGTTCCTATCTGGCCTACACACTTCAGAAAATTAAAGAAAACTAAGGATGTAAATATGAAAAGGAATGCCTTCTAAAGCTGTCAGCTCTTATTCAATGGAACAACTATAAAAATGGTTTTAGAAAATGTCGTTATGTCTTTGTTCAGTATAGAAAACCTTGTTAGCGCTATGGTTGATTTATTCTGTCCTGAGCAGTTTATCACTCCTGGTCTGTGATATCTCTGCTGTGATTGCTTATCACTACAATTCTTTTTGTTCCGGTAGTAGAGCTTTGTTTATTAATCATTAACTAGTTTGGCTAGCAGGTTTTGTGATGTTTTGGATTTTTGTTTGAATTTTTAAAAATTTTTTTTGTTTTGTGTACTGGAGGGATTTTTTTGGGGGTTTGTTTGTTTGGGGATTTTTGTTTGCTTGTTTTTGAGGGGTTTTGTTTGTTTGATTCATTTTTTCTTTTCAGATATCATGTCGCCACCGTTACCTGAGTAGTTCATTAACTTCACCTTGGAATCTGATAACTAGACGTTGCTGTCTGCAGTTGTCACTGTTGAAGTTTTGTCAGCTTTGCTAAGGTGACTCATGCCAGTAAGAAAGAAAATTGAGAAGCTGGAGGTTATCGATACGTGTGCTGAACCAGTTACGTTTCTAATCACATTACTGTGTTTGCATAATTGGAAATGATACATAGCAAAGAGAGATCTGTTTTGCTTGAAGAGCAGCCCTGTGGAAATTCTGAAATGTTCAAAATGACATGAAAAATTCCGTTTTCAACATCATTATCATCAGGCAAGACTTACTTCTTTTGCTTCTTCCTTCCAAAATACATACCACATACTTTTCCATGGAGCATTATAGAAATCACACTTATGTGTAAATTTTAGGGGGAAAGGTTATTTCATGCAAGATTATATTACATTTTACATTAAAAGTTCAAGCCAGGGAAGTCTACTTAATGTTTAACAACTGCTGTTTTTCTTCATAACTGCTAAATGTCTTCCAGAGTTATTGGAACCAGACAAATTACTTATTGTTTGTTACAGTGGAAGGCCACGTGCAAGGTCCCCACCCAGGTCAGGATAGCTCCTGGTATTGATACAGGCTGGGGGTGAAGGGATTGAGAGCAGCCCTGCCGAGAAGGACTTGAGGGTACTTGTGGATGGAAAACTGGACATAAGCTGGCAATCTGCACTTGCAGCCCAGAAAGTCAGTTGTATCCTGGGCTGCATCAAAAGCAGCATGGCCAGCAGGGTGAGGGAGGGGATTCTGCCCCTCTGCTCTGCTCTGGTGAGAGAGACCCCACCTGGAATGCTGCATCCAGCTCTGAGGCCCCTCGGTACAACAAAGACATGAACCTGGAGGAGGGGCACAAACAGGGAGCAGCTCTCCTATGAAGAAAGGCTGAGAGAGTTGGGGTTGCTCACCCTGGAGAAGAGGGCTCCGAGGAGATGCTGTTGCAACCTTTCAGTATATAAAGGGAGCCCACAAGAAAGACTTTTTACTGGGGCCTGTTTTGACAGGACAAGAAGAAACAAGAGTTTTTAACTATTTTAGATAAGGCAAACACTTATTTTGACCTAAAGCTTATTTGTAGCATTGCTAATATCCTTGAATTTTCTTTAAGGGGTTTTGTTGAAGTTGCTCATGAGAGATTTTCATTTGGTGATTTTCCTTAGATTTGTATTTTAAACTAGGTAAATTTTCAACTCTGCTTGTTGGAGGATAATTGCAGCTAAAATATGGTAAGAGTTTGTAACTGGATTACTGGAGGGAAATAGGAAGGTCTCTCGGCTGAGTGCTTGGGGATCCTTTCTAGCTCAGGTGTCTTTATGGAGCAGCTGTGTGACAGTGTTGCAAAGAAAAGTTACTCTTGTAACTGTTCTTACCCAATTCTCTACTGACAAGGAAGATGAGGGGACAAAATGAATCCTCTAAAAGGAAGTTTTTTATTTGTGCATAAACTTACACCTAGAAATCAATGTTTGCACACAACTTTCAGTATAGTAACATTATTCTTTGACAATAACTTAGTGTAGTTTATATATTACATCGTGACAACTGAGGCACTATATTATTAACTCAGTGTAAAATAGGTTTTATGCACAGGCTTCTATGTTGGAGAAAATTTTATTAAATTTCTTGGGGATTTTTCCTATTTAAAGGAATTTGCCAGTGGCTTGTGATTACCATTTTGACACATGTGAAGAACTTGCAGTAGACATGATATGGAAGATTCCTTATGCTCTCTCTGCCCTGCTGAGTGCAGTGACTTAAGGGATATGGGGTGATGGTGACAAGTTCCTGCCCAGTGCAGCAGAGTTGTGTCTCCTCTGTGACTGCCTTACTGTGGTGGTTTCGGCCAAATTCAGGGAAACGTCCAAAGGAACGTCTCCTCAAGGGAAGGCAGGTTAAAGCCACCCCTCCCCCCAACCGGGTTTGGGAAAAAACAAATTTTCCTCAGAGGAAAGTGAAGGAGAAAATAAAAACTATTTATTTAACAAACACACAGGAAAATAATAATAATAATGCTAAATAATAAAATCTCTTGCTCTGGAGAGAAAACCTGAAAGATTTTAGAGTCCTTCTGTGGGTGTAGTCTCTCTCCTCCTCCTCGGAGCTGGGTTGGCGTGGGGGGCCCCCCTCCAGGCCGGTGGAAGGTCCCCCGGTGGGGTTCTGATGTTCTGGTGTTCTGAACAAGTCCAGAAGAGAAGAAGGGAAAAAAAACCAAAGTCCCAGAAAAAAACCCTCAACTCTCCGTCTCTCACCGAAGAAGCAGAGTCGAAAAGCTGACTGCAGAAGTAAAAAGCGATGCTTCCCCTGCTCCGCCGCAGAAGTAGCTAATCTCTGTGTCCTTGAAGCACAAACTGTTTTGAAAAGTTCGTTCAGTTTTTTTTCTGTCTCTTGCATCCAGTTTTAAAGGCATAGAAAGGCTCAGGAATCATGTCTGGGCACAAAGTAGTGATAGGGGATACAACAGCATAAAATCACCCCAAGACACTTACCTTCCCAAATGCCGTCACATAATACTTAGGAGCCACTGCACATGAAACCAAACAGTAGCAAGGATGATGGTTCATCTAGCTTGGTGCTGCCGAGGTTAAGTTCACCTATACCCTGCATCAAATCTGCTCCCACAAAGCAAAAAAGATGGATCATTGTCATAGGAGATTGCCTTCTGAAGGCAACAGAAGGCTCAAAGAGAAGGACCCACTTCTTGGGGAAGTCTCCTGCTTCCTTGAGGCCTGGGTTAAAGATGTGGAGAGAAAGTTTCCTATCCTGGTATGGCCCTCAGCTTAATATCCATTATTGATTTTTTTTTTTTCTTTCAGGTAGGCAGCAATGAAATTGCAACAAGAAGTATGAGGGCAAGAAAGAAGAATTTCAGGGCCTTGGTTAAAGAATCAGGAGCACAAGCAGTATGCTTCTCTATCCTTCCAGTCACAGGGAATGATGAGGGAAAGAACAGGAAGAGCCAGCTGATCAATTCCTGGCTCCAAGCCTAGTGTCACTGGCAGAATTTTGGGGGCTTTGGTCTCGGGTTGGTTTACATGACACTAGGCCTGCTGACGACAGACGGTGTACACCTATCTCAAAGGGAGAAAAAGATCTTTGCACAGGGGTTAGAAAGGCTCATTAGAAAAGCTTTAATCTAGATTTGAAGGGGGAAACTGATAAAACCAGGCTCACTAGAGATAAGCCTGGGGGACAGCACACCCATGTTTGAGGGACAGTGTGCTAGTGATGTCCTTTGATCTTTCATTTCACTGAAGATAGGAGATGGAGATCCATGTGGCAGCAAAGACCAGTGGTTATCCATGTGTTAGAAACCACAGAAGCATCTGAGATTGGTCATACAGGAATTAGGACTTCTTCCCCAGAAAAGGTGGAGGTATAAATAGCCTGACTGAAGTGCTTCTGCTCCAGTGCACGCAGGATGGGCAACAAACAGGAGGAGCTGGAAGCCATTGTGCAGCAGGAAAACTATGATATAATTGCCATTACAGAAACATGGTCATTGTGTGATGACTCACAACTGGAGGGCTGCAGTGGATGACTGTAAACTCTTCAGAAGGGATAGGCAAGGAAGGAGAGGTGGTGGAATAGCCCTGTGTTTTAGGGAGTGTTTGGATTGTCTAGAGCTTAATTATGGTGCCAATAGGGTTGTTTATTGGTAAGAATCAGGGGTAAAGCCAACAGTGCAGATATCCTGGTTGGGAGTCTCTTACATCTAGCCAGGTTGTGTTGCGGTGAGTTGTTTCCTGCATTGGTATGGCAAGCTGCAACCTTCCCGGAGAGCTCTGTGGGGTTATCTTGGGGAGAGCGGATGTTCCACTTCCCGTAGCCCTTCTAGGTGGCCCGCTCTGTCCCAGTTAGCTGTCGGCTCCACAACATGGTGGCGATAAAGGAGGCAAGAAGGCTCCCTCCATGGGGACCTCAGAGGGACTTTATTCACATGGAAACATGCTGGTTCCCAAGGGCAGAGAGTGAGGAGGCACATGGCCTGGAGTCCCTTATCTTGGGGAAGAGTGGGGTGGAGAGAGCACATGGACGAATGGTCTCAGAGCATAGGGGCGGTGCAAGGGCGGAGTTGGGGTAACAAGACCAATGGGAGAAACCCAAGGGGAGTGGTTAGGACTAGGGGCGGGGGAAGGGGGGAGCCACATGGAGAGGGCAGGCAGGGGTGGGGATACAGCACCTCAAGGTTGCAGAAGCAGACAAAATATTCTTTGAGCAGCTGTGAGAAGTTTTACCATCGCTAGCCCTTGTTCTCCTGGGGAACTTCAACTCATCAGAGGTCTGCTGGAAATACAATGCAGTGGAGAGGAAACAGTCTAGAGGAAACAGTTCCCGGAGTGTCTGGAAGAGAGCTTCCTGACACTGTTGGAGAGTAAGCCAGCCAGGGAAAGTACCCTGCTGTGAACTTACTGTTCACAAACAGAGAAGCACTTGTGGGTGATGCGATGATTGGAGGCTGTCTTGGGCACAGTGATTGTGAAATTACAGAGTTTTCAATTCTTGGACAAGTAAGGAGGGAGTCAGCAGAGTTGTTACCATGGACTTCTGGAGGGCAGACTGGCGTATTGAGGAGACTGGTTGACAAACTTTTGGGAGGCATTCCTGAAAGGGAGAGAAGTCCAGGAAGGATAGACGTTTTTGAAGAAGGAAATCCTAGAAGTGCAGAAGTGGGCTGTCCCCATGTGGCTAAGGAAGAGCTGTCGGGAAGGAAGACCAGCCTGACTGAACAGAGTGTTCTGGTTTGAAATCAGGAAAAATAGGAGAGTCTGTGGCCTCTGGAAAAAGGGGCCAGCAACTCGGGAAGACTACAAGGATATTGTGAGGTTATGCAGGGAAAAAATTAGAAGGGCCAATTAGAACTTAGTCTGGCTACTGCTGTAAAAGTTGATAAAAAGTGTTTCTCTTAATACACCAATAACGAAAAGAAGGCCTAGGAGTATCCCCATCCTTTATTGGATGAGCGGGCAAACAAAGTGACAAAAGATGAGGAAAGAGGCTGAGGTACTTAATGCCTTCTTTTCCTAAGTCTTTAGTAGCATGACCAGCTGTTCTCTGGTTACCTAGCCCCCTGAGCTGGAATAAAGAGACGAGGAGCAGAATGAAGGCCCTGTAATCCAAAGGGAAAGGGTCAGAGACCTACGCCATTGACACACTCACAAGTCTATGAGGCTGGGTGGCATCCACCCAAGGGTACTGATGGCACTGTCAGAAGTGCTCACTGAGCCACTTTCCATCATTTACCAGCAATCCTGGTTAATGGTGGAGGTCCCAGGTGACTAGAGGTTAGCAAATGATACTCATCTACAAGAAGAGTTGGAAGGAGGACCTGGGGACCTGCAGGCCTGTCAGTCTGACCTCAGGGCTAGGGAATGTCATGGAGCAGATCATCTTAAGAGCCATCACATGACACATACAGGACAGCCAGGGGATCAGGCCCAGCCAGCACAGGTTTGTGAAAGCCAGGTCCTGCTTGTCCAAGCTGATCTTCTATGACAGAGTGACCTACTTAGTGTATGCGCCAAAGGCTGCAGAAGTTGTCTACCTAGATGTCAGTAAAGCCTTTGACACCATTTCCCACAGCATTCTCTTGGAGAAATGTTTGCATTGGCATACTCCTCTCTGGGCAAAAAAACCATCTGGATGTCTGGGCTCGGAGAGTGATGGTGAATAGAGTTACATCCAGCTGGTGGCTGGTCACTAGTGGTATTCCCCAAAGCTCAGTATTGGGGCCAGTCCTATGGAATATCTTTACTGATGATCTGGAAGAGGGCACCCTCAGTTAGTTTGCAGACACGCCAAGTTGGGTGGAAGTGCTGATCTGCTGGAGGGTAGGAAGGCTCTGCAGTGGGATCTGGACAAGCTGGATCGATGGGCTGAAGCCAGTGGTATGAGATTCAACAAGGCCGAGTGCTGCTGGATCCTGCCCTTAGGTCACAACAACCCTATGGAGCACTACAGGCTTGGGATGAGTGGCTGGAAAGCTGCCAGTCCAGAAAAGAACTTCGGGCTTTTGGTCAACATGATGTCAGCTAGGGGTAGCCTGTCATGTAACTTAGTGGAAAAGTGGTAAAAACAATTGTGGCTACTTGTGAAAATTCTTACACAGTTTAATTCTGTGGTAATTGCCTTAATTAAAATAGTGACTTCTGTAAAATGTCCTATAGGGGTGTTAGTAATCACTCACTTTCCCCCCTCCCATCCCCACCTTCCTTGAGGAAAGATACATTTCTGGAGGTTTCAAAGCTTTTTTTGGGAAAATACACTTAAAGCTAATATGTATAATGCTAATTATATATGCACTAATGGCCTATTTCTTGGCTGGTTTATATAGTCTCTGATCAATTGTGATTAAATGGAAACTGATTCTCTGCCCCGAGTACTTCACCTGATGATCATTTTTCTTGGAATTTAGCATAGAAAATAATTATATTTTTCTAGTTTATAAGTATAATTCTGCTTTTTAAACAAGCCCTGCTTGTTCTTGTAGCAGGTACTTTAAGAGATGGTAGGAACATTGTGTCCTGTTTGTATGCAACTGGTTTTGGCCCTGGTTGTAAATTGCTACAAATTAAATAACTTAGAGGAGAAAATTGTATTGGATATATTTATTAGTTTGAGTCTACTTAAGATTTCTGCTTCAGGGAAGTTCCATAGATATTAGTTGGGGTAGGTAATGCTCCCCTGCCCTATTATTTCAAATGGATTTCTAACAGGAATTTTGAAGGCCAAGTTACAAATGGTTTATTTCTATCAAAGCAGTTGTGTAGAAACTCAAAACTGACTGTATTAAAAAAACAATAGTAGATGTTTTTAGGATGCTCAGATGAAGCACTGATGATGATAATTGAAATATTTCCTGTTATGAATCAGCCTTTGGAGAAATAGCTGAAAAATTATGAGAAAAGGTCATGATACATACTTGTCAATGTTTTTGCAAATAAAATACATCAAATACTAGTTCTATTAAAATTTATTGTGGACTTAAGAATAGGAATTTTAGGACGGTTGTAGTTTGTTAATGAACTCTTGCTCTGTACTAAGGGTTTGATTGTTACTGTATTGCTGTGATATGCAGTTGTGTGTTTTCCTTTGCATTTATATTAGTTACTATGTGTGTAAGATATCTGCAAGGCTGGATGCATACATCAAGACTAATTTTTGACAGTAGCAACCTGTAAATGCTGTTGCAGTAGAATTTTCCCCTGAAGTATTTTTTCTCTTATTAAGGAAAAAAATTATTTTTTATTTCTTGCCTGTGTAAATTACTTGCAGAATTGTCATTTTTTTAGCATTTTTTATTTTTTAATCCAGGTAGCTCTGTTGTGTTCTAGATCTCTAAGAAGCTGAGGGACAAGCGAATATATTCATCTCTGGTTATCTCTACTATGGTGAAAGACTACAGACAGACACGTAGAAATATTCTGGCAGAGTAGAGCCCAGAAAATTTCTTGTTAATCTCTGAATGAAAAATGGTGAGTTTAATCAATGTTGTGAAGAAACTGCAGAAATATGTACCTACTAAGCTATGAAGACCAAAGTTCCAGCAGGAACTTATAACTTAACTTATAATGCAGGTTATATGTTTTAACATTTTAAGAACTTCATTGACCGATGCAGGTTCATTCATGTTTGCTAAATAGTTGAAATTATCCATATACCCATAAGTTGAGGATTTTGATATTTTAAAGCTCAAATCTTGAGACCCAACTGTATTGCAGACTTCATGATAGCAGAACACAATTCTTCAGCAATGATCTAGCACATTTGTTCTGTAGAAATACGTCTACTGCAAAATTGTGCTAGCTAATAATCTAAGTCTGTGAAGCATTGTGAGTTGAATATTCTAAGAAAAAGCATTTGTTCTTTATGAAAGAATTCCTGTTACTTGCATTCTCTGCAAGTTTGTATATGGAAGTACGCAGCCTGCAGTACTGAGACATTACTAATGGCTCTGTAGCTTATTGCAGTATAAATATACAATGGCTCTTAATTTAGGCCCTTTTCCCAGACATCTTGAGTCACTGACACAGATACTTTGTGTATTTAGTTCTCCATATTTAGAAGGATGTGTTGGAGAGAAATCTTTCATTAGAGCTATTTCAGTGAGTCACCAAGTGCAAACTGCCCATTAAAAAAAATACTGGAGAGGCTTTATTTGGTGACTTACTTGTGTGTTGAAGTACAAGTTCTTTGTAACATCCCATTTACCACCTTGTTAATTAGTTAAAATTAAACTGCATGGAAGTCCTTTATCCTTTTCAAGACATGAGAATTAGTATTCAGTAAAATTAAGTAGTGCAGCTTTGCATTTATAATCTTAATTAACTACCTGGATGAGGTGATGGAATGCACTGTCAGCAAGCCTGTTGATGACACCAGGTTGTGTGGGCTGGAGGGCAGGGCTGCTCCTCTGAGAGACCTTGACGGGCTGGAGAAATGGGCTGACACGAACCTCATGGTTGGTGTTCAGCAGAATCTGAACATAGAGTAACTCTACACAGTAGTATAGGCTGGGAACCTACGTCTGGAGAGCAACATCTCAGCAAATGACATCGCTTTGCTGGTAGACAGCAAGTTGAATGTGAGTCAGCAAGGTACCTTTGAGCAAGAATGAAGCCAGTAGCTGAGAGAAGTGAGTATTTCTGTCAGCTTGACATTTGTGTGATGGCATCAAAAACAATGTCTAGATCTGTGCTCCTTGGTGTAGGAGAGATGTTGACATTCTGAAGCAGGCCTAGAGGAAGAGTGCCAGGATAATTAGGGTACAGAAGCACATAATGTAAAAAGAGAAGCTCAAGTAGCTGGTTGTCCTCAGTGTTCAAAGAAGAGTAGGGTGGTGGATCTCGTTTCCAGTAAATGGGAGGGTACAGGAAATACAGAACCAGGTTCTTCTTGGAGGAGCTGGGTGACATGACTAGAGACAACAGAAAAAGTTCCAGCAAGGGATGTTTCAGTTAGACATTAGGAAAGATTTGCATTATTGGGGGGGGGCGGGTCAGATGTTGGGATAAGTAGTCTGAAGAGGCTGCAGTATCTCCATACCTGGAGATACTCTGAACTTAATTGAGAACAGTGTTGAGCACCCTTTGAAGCTCTGAGGACTGCTCTGAGTAAAGGATAGAAGCTGTTGACCTCCAGAGGTTCCTTCAAATGCAAATAAGTGCTTGCTCCCTATCTAGTGATATGGTTGCACAACTGTTTTCTCCCTCCTCTACGTACAACTGGTTCTGATCCAGCTGATGTGTTTGGCCCAGAGAGCTGTAGAGTTCTGTAGAACAATACTGTTGTCTTAAATAAATTGTACTATATGGCTCCAACCCTGTTTTTTAACCTGACTTCTGCATAGTCAAAGATTTTAAGTGATCAGTTTAATGCTTTGAATTATCACGTGTCTGTCATGAAATAGACTAATCCTTAATGAGGTCTTTTTTCCAGAGTGTTGTACATTAAGGGTTTTTTTCTATAATATGGCTTACTGTGCAGAAGTAGTCCAGTTATTTGTGCATTCTTTCAGGAAATGAAATAAATTAATAATTGTAATTGGAATATAGGCTTATTCTGTTTTTTGTTTGTTGAGGTTAGGGGTTTTTTGGGTGGTCGGTTTGTTTGGGTTTTTTTCTCCCCAAAATTCATAAATTCAGACTTTCTCATAAGCAAGCTGCCTGAGGTTTATAATTACTTACTTAATAAAGGAATAGAAATTAAATTCACTTGTCTGGAATAGGAGTTAGGCACCATGTTCTAGTATAAAATACTTTGTTGTAATATTTAATTTAAAGGAGATAATTTGGAGGGTTTATTCTTTGTTACTCTGGATGTATTTGCAATGTAAAGTGTGCAAACCTGAATAAAACAGTCACATAATTTTACTGTAAATGTGATGTAAGTTGCCTCTTGATTTGGTCTTTATTTCATGGAAATACCTCTTAAGTTCATTCAGAAATCCTGTTGATTTTTTGCTGCATGTATCTATGAGTAAGGAATCAGTATGGAGAACCAGACTTTTTAAAGAAGTCCTTAAGAAGACGATTGGTTAACTTTTTTATCCCTCCCCCCCTTCTTTTAGCCATTTGTATAGTTTTCTACTAAGATAATGGGTCAAGTTTCTCTTTAATTAGTCACAAGCCTGAAAAGTATACTGAATTAATTTCAGTTTTGTTAGGTTGTGGTCTTAGGGTAGCCATGAAGAGTTACTGATAATTATGTCCTTTGTTATTTTACACAATGGTTCTCAATTTTAGAATCTACTCACGAGCGCAAGGGAAGAAATCCTAAACCCCAAAATCATGTGGGTTTTTTGGGAATAATTTCTGTATGAATAATACAATTTCTAGCAAAACCAAACAGGGTTTTCTGTGAGTCTTCAGCATGTTTTAGCTTCTTCAAAGGAATAATGACATTCAGATCAAAGCAGACTGGGTTAGTGCTAAAGGGAGGTGTTCAAAAAA
Organism: Gymnorhina tibicen; assembly: GCA_013399875.1. NCBI lineage: Eukaryota > Metazoa > Chordata > Aves > Passeriformes > Artamidae > Gymnorhina > Gymnorhina tibicen. Next base: position 123,297 of record VXAZ01008596.1, read on the forward strand.
GTTTCTTTTTGAAACATAAAACCTCAGTATGAACTTTGAACAGAAAAATATTCTTGAAACTGTCTACCCATGGCTTACTGTGAAACTAAATCCTTTTGCATTCCTAAAAGCCAGACAGTCCACCCTAATCATGCCTTGCTTTAGCTATTGTATACTCTATTTTTCCCAGTACTGCCTGAGCCTGCTTACTGTAACTCTATTTGATTATTCCTGTTCTCTTTCTAAACTGCCCACCCAGCTGCTGCATCCAAACAGCTGAGGGCACACAAGAAATGTTCTGATGCAATAATTGTATGTTGTGGCCCCAGTTCCCTACAGCTGAGGGGTAACAAATTGTTTTTATTTTAATGTACTACATTCTGTGAAATGAGAGTGGCTTTAAAATCTGTCCAGATAGAGTTGAAGATATGGGAGCAGTGTTCTGTTTTCAAAATGGATTCAATGAGATATGAGGCTGCAAAATGTGACGTTTTGGGCTTTTTCGTATACATTTGCCGTTCTAATTGATTAAGGAAATAGATTTCCATTGATTACATCCTGAAAAAATGAGCAAGCTATTGCATAGGTGGATTATATGCCTTTTAGAGTAGGTGGTTCCATCGTCCCTGTTTCCTGGAACATTCCAGCCTCATGCCTTTCTGTTGCAACACAATAGGCTTTCACACAAACCACGATTTGAAAAGGGAGTCTCTTATATTTATTTCCTCTCTTTATAGAGATATATTTTGATTGCTGTATATTGTTAGTCATAGCTGGTTTTTAAGCTGTTAGATGCTTGCTTCAGAGATACTTCTTACTTTATATTGTAAGAAATAGTTCAATTTCTCTCATTTCTTGTCTATTGCTTTTTTCCCCTTCTGTATTTTCTAGAGACTAGTTTAGTGCAATTAGAACATCCTTCTTGCTCTGCAGGATGTTGTATGAGTACATAGGGTGATACCAGAGTAGATTTTTAAGGCTGTTTGTGCCTGTTGAAATTTTCAGAAAACCTTAAAACTTAAATCCTCTAATGAATATTTCAACCCTACTGATAAATTTGATATTGTTTCTTCATATCTAGCAGCAGTTGAAAATCAGGTCCATGGATTGTTCCCCAGCAAGTTTTAAGTCTATTATGAAATACAGTGCAACAGGATTAGTGATATAGGGGGGAAGGAAGGAATTGTTGTTAAACATCTCTCTTTCCCCAAGTGCAGGTGGAGAGGGACTACAATAAATGCATTTCTCACTGCTCCCCCCTTCAAGACTGTGTTCGTTCAAAAAGCTTTGTGCCAGTTTAGTAGAGTTTGTTCTCACTGGAGTCCTGCTGGGCCCCTGCAGCGACATTAAACCTTTTTCACCAATACTTGCTTTTTGACTGCCAGGGTAGCAGAGCTTGGATTTTTCCCTCCAGTAAATGCAAGCTCACCTTTGTCCTTTCACTGCCTGTTGGACAGGGATTTTAGTTGTCTTTCCACATAGGTCTTGCTTGCCTAGCGTCAGACACCTGAATGGCATCAACTGCTGCTATTAACAAGCATGTGGGGTTTTGCTTAGTGAAATTAAAACTGGACTCAGACAGGGGTACCCGTTTTGCTGACATTTCTGTAAAGGGCTGAGGTGAAGTTGCTGTATCAGTTATTTGTTGTGAGTTTGCATCCTAATATAATTTGATACTCCTTCGTACACTGCCCAATATGGGTTATTGCAAGCTTAGGTGCAGTTTGCAGCAACCAGTGCTGCCTTTGGTACTGTGATCCTGCTCTGTATCTGCAGTCTCCCACTCCACCCAGCAACATCTTCTAGTCCATGCTCCATCCACTATCCCTTTCTGAGTGCATGGCTGCTGTCAGAGTAATAGCTGATAAAGTAATGCTGGACTGCAAAAGAAATTTCCTGAAAACTGTTTTGACCTTAGCTAATGTAGTGGTACTGCCTTGCCTGTAGCACCTAAACAACTGTGGGCTTTGCACAGTTTGCACATTGGTAATGTTTCTGCCTGTCTGCACTTCAGTATGAATGAACACTGTTTTGAAAGTATTTCCACTCCATACAGTATGTACTGGTATAAATAGTCCTGCCTCCCTACCGTTGCTGCCATGCTCTGGCTGTTTGGACCATCAGCATCTAGGAAGAAAACCCAGAAGAGGGAGTTGATCTGAGTTAGATCTATTCTGCTTCTCTGTGCAGTCACCAAAAAAACCCCCAATAACGACAAGGGAAATTGTGGAGATATGGATGAATAGAAGGGGTGGATCAGAAACAAAAAGGGCAGTATCAGCTCTGGTGTCAATTAAAACCACTTTACAAACTACAATGTAAGTCTCACAAACGACATTAGTGTCATAAAAATATACTGGGGGCAGATTTCCAGCTTGCTAAGTGCATGCTTCATAGTGACTATAAAAACTACTTGATAATTTCTGAAGCTTTCAGGTAACTCTGATAGAGGTCTCACACTGATCTGGGCAGGGAAGTGGGCCCTGGGGAGGAGAACAACCCAAGAAAAGGATAAGAAGTGTAGGGGGAAAAGAAACACACTTTTTTGTGGCTTTTTTTCTGGTAGAGTGGGGGTTCTCTTGCAGTGCCTTTTACTTTACAAGCAGGAAGAACTATTCTTAAATAAGTGCCTGCGTGTTACATTGGCGCTGGAGCAGGTTTTTCATAAGGCGGTCACCAAGGGTTCCTGAGCATCACAACTCTGCAAGCTGCTGAGACTGATACAGCTGGTTCACCCAGCTTATGTCTCGTCTACCACTGCTTGTCATTGCTTCTGCAAATCTCTACAACTGGCAGTGGGATTTTTTTTTTAATGAACTGTATTCTTGGGCCGTACCTCAGTGGATTTCTGTCTCATTTTCAGACAGCCAAATGTAAGTTTGCCAGTACCTAGTAAATGTTGGATTGATGATTGAACTATTCCTAGGCATAGGTCAGGCTGTGTAAGAACTGCTTTATGAGTCATGGTAGAGGAAGCTGAATTGGCTTGTCAAGCTGAAAGAGAGACACAGTGACTGAACAGACAGCAGTAAACCCGCTCTTTTACATCAGCAGGCTGGATTCCATAGTCTCAAGTGGCCATGCACCATCTTGGGCTGGATATGTGCTGTCACTGTTTTGCAGCCGGGTTTGGTAGACATTGAAGTCTTCCCTCATATGAGGAGGCATGCCTAGCTATGGAGGCAGGAGGGAGGGAGCGCATGTCCCAGTCCCAGCAGCACCACAGCAAGGAAAGCCCATGTGCAGATGTCCTCTGTGACTTTGTGAGCGGCATTCGGAAATAGCACTGGCTGAGAACCTCCTGTGCAGTGTCACTGACACCTCCCACGTCAGGCGGGTGACCTGGATCTTTCTGTTCTGCAGGACCTCCCTGTCTAATGTAGCAGCAAATAAGGGACACAGAGGTCCTGAAAGTCACCTTACCTAACCAGAAGTACCAGATCCACGGGTGAGGTAGCTGTGCTTCAGTACTCTCCGTCATTCTTTTCTTATGACTTGGGGAACTCTGTGAAGCAGATGTGGAAGGAACAGAGGCAGTGATGAACATAAACTGTGCGAACTCCACATTATGTATTTTGATAGTAGATGGTGTCGTGAGCAAGCAGTATTAGAAGCAAAGGGAATGTAAGTCTAGTGAATGCTGCTTTTCAGAGCACTTGCTGGCATAGTAACTGTCTGTAAAAAAAGGTAAGGCAGCAGTTTTCCATAAAAAAAACCCAAACAACAGAAACATCCTATGAAAATGTGGGCAGTACACAAAGGTCAATAAGTGGACAAGGCGTGAGAGGATCTTAGGTACTGGATAGCAAGCGAAAGGCTTTAGCTCAGGAGGGGAGCATTACTGTAGCAATCTGATATTGAACAGGCTTAAATCTGGTACCTCAGGTGATCTGGTTCTGTGACAGTCCAGTGTAACTGTCAATTACAATCTAAATCTTTTTATAATGATTTCCTTTTTTTAGACTGCAGTGTTTTGGTTTAAAGTATAAAAAGTCAAATATTTTCTGACTGAGATATTAAACTGTATGAATAGTGTTGAATGCTTAGATTTGTTTCTGAATAGAGAAATTTTTTTCACATTGGGAAGACCAGTGAAATTTTTCAGGCATGCTTTGGCTATGTAAGGGTTTTCTGTGAGGTATCTCCTTTTTCTTCCCCAGGAAACATGAAGTGAAGAGCAGTAAAGACAGTGGCAAGCTGTATAGACTACAGGAGAACGTGAGAACAAGGAAAATGGTGGAAGAGGGGCAATTTTGGGAGGAAGTTTCCTTTTATTTGTTGTTGCAATGAAGTAGAGATGATTAAAGTGAAGCAAGATCTGCATATGTGATACCTTGATCATTACCAGAGTAAGAGAAAAGACTCATAAGATTGCTTATGCTTTCCTCTCTCTTTTGTCGTATCTGGCTGTAGTCTTTCCTTGATAATTCAGCATCTCTCAGAAAAAGAGGTCTTTCATGAGAAGACGCAGAGAGAAGTCTAAAATAATTCGACATTCTTAAAAGACAGAATATCACTATTCTATCTTAATGTAAAAAATATTTTAGATGTGCTTTAAAGGTTTCCTGCATTCTGGCTGAATCAAGCAAGGTAAAAGGAGATCAGCATAGACACCATCCCTTTATGAAGTATCATTTTCCAAAGTACTTCGTGATGAGAGCCTGGGTCTGATTTTGTAGGTCTAATCTCAGAACTGACAATCTGTGTCAAATCTTGTGGAGAAGTTGTGGAAATTCTGTTTCAGGTTCTTTTTTCACCGCAAATATGATTTTCCTTAGAACTATTTGTTAATGAAAACTGTGCAACCCCCCCCAGCATTTTGTCATACTTAACCTCTCTCTTAAGAACTAGCTTTTTGACAGATTAGTGGAGGTGGGTTAACATGATCCAATTTTTAAAATATTCCAAGACAGGCTTCTTGAACAGCAGATGCCATAAGCAACATGCCTGCTCCTGGAATATTAGTAGAAATGATGTAATAATTAGCAGACATGTCAATAAATGTCATGTCCTGAGGATCAGTCAACGTAGTACCATAAGGGAAAGTCTGATCTCACAAACTTACTGAAATTCTTTGAAGAAGTTGGCAAAAGACATTTGTTATAATCTGGTTGAATTTTCAAGTGGCATATCCCATGATCCCTTACTTAGAAGTCTTAAAGAATCCAAACAGCTTTGGAAAAGAGCAAGGGTCCATTGCATGCAGAAGTCACTGGTTTAAAGATGGTTATGGATATGGAGTTTTCACAGTGGTTGATGGTTACTGATAGAGTCCCAGATAGATTAGTGCCAGGACCTCTGCTGTTGATTGTGAGGATAAATAATACAGAAAAGATGGTAATTAGTGAGAAGATGGTCTCTAGACAATACTACAAACAGTGCCCGCTGCAAAAGGATTTTATGAGACACAGTGGTGGATATAAACTCAATATAGCTGAAGGTGAAAGATTCACATGGTTGGGGGAAAAAAAGGCTCCTAAATTTATATAGAATGTTATTCTCTTAATTATTACAGTTCAAAAACAAGATATTGAGGTTATATTAAAAACTCTGAAGAGAATTAGCTTAGTCCTTAGTACCAGTCCAAAAAGTAAATGAAGTGTCAAAATGGAGGCCCTGCTGCCATGATGTGAATCTGTGCATTTTGCATGTCCTAAATTAAAAAGGTGTTAGTGGCATTGGAAATTGATCAGAAACAGCAGAAATTATCCTAAAAATAGCACATAATCCACTTCTTCAGAATTAGGGCTAATCAATCTGTAAAAGAGCAAAAGATCAGTATGACAAGGGTGGTCACCTATAAAAGGTGATATGATAGAAATCTCTAAAATCACAAGTGGAATGGAGAGAGCAAATATGAAAAGTTTCTTTGCTGTCTACCTCTAAGTTCTTGTAGACAGTTAAAATTAAATATAACAAATTGCCTGTTAAAACCAGATATTTCTTCACAATGAATAATTAAGCTGTGAAATTTCAGGATGCTCTGGCGGTTAAAATTTTCTGTAGATTTGGGGAGGTTTTGAACAACATAGTGGAAGAAAAATGCATTACAGGTTATTCATGTAAACCTAGCATATCTACCTCAAAAATTTATCAGGTGGTAAATTGCTGGAGACGGGGAGAGCGTTGTATAAAAATGTCCATCTGTTCTTGCCCAGTTTTTGTACTTTTCATTGGTACACTGCTGTTAACTCTCTGGACAAGGAATTAGATGAGAAGTATCTGATCCAGTATAGCCATTATTATATTTACAATACTTGAAAACAAAATGGGGAAAAAAAATGCATATATTGGTAACAATGAACATTTAAAAGAACTGAAGTTATATATTGTCTGTTTTATATTTGTGAAGTCTAAAACAAATAGAAACTTGGCTGCAGACCAGATATGAAGCTGTTTCGTGACAGCACACAATAAATTGTATTAATTGTTAAAATGTTGATATATAAATAGTAGAAGTGGTAAATTCGATAATTAAATTATTTAGTTATCATTAATAGTGTATGAGTATGTATACAATGAAAATCATCTTCAGCTTGCTTTAGCTAATGTCTTGAAACAGAATTGCTGTTAGGGATCAAATTCTTTCAAACTAGGAATAAACTAGTTTTTTCCCCATTTAGAATTTTAGATGTTTATTTCGAAGCAAAATTCAGATGTATTTTTGAGGATTGACACTTTTTTTTAAAAGTCAGTCTGAAATAACTTCAAAAACAGCAAAAGCTTCTTACCAGTCTTTGTCAGACTTAATTTTTAATTTGTGCTACAACCTTTCCAAACCTATAGAGCTGAAAAAAACCTGTAGGTTTTGCTTTTTTTAGTTTTGCAAAGGTTTCATATTTTTGCAATTCGTCTTTTCTAAGTTGTGCAATGGAGCTATAAAAGGTTAAAGATTTTACTTTCGTAGGCTGTTGTAGAAGCCAGGTAATTTTTCAGATTTCCAAACTGAAAATCAATTGAACCCAGGATCTCAAGAACACATTGGCTCCAAGAATCTGTTACAACTTTTTTAGGTATTGGACACTGTGGATGCAAACAGTAAGAAGACTCATGAGTAAATATAAGTGTTGAATGAAGAATTCTGATTTCAGGACAAGATCATCCACTGAGTTGTTGGAATAAAGAAATTTTTTCCCTTAGCAGATTATTCATTGTCTAATTAAGATTTTTGCAGCTCCTTCTATAATAAATAGGACTGACTGCTTTTGGGAAAAATAATGGATTCTATCAATTTCTGAGTTTGCAGTTAGGGAAAACCGTTTGTCTGTAGCATGCAGAAGAATACAACAGGAATGCAACTCCTGCAAGTCTTTAACATATTTTAAACTCATTTTGGTGTTTCCTCAGAATTCCTCTGGAGAGGATATCTGAAATTCTGCCAGAAGTTCAGCACCATCCTGATCCTTTCTAATTAGTTAAATCTCAATTTTCTTAAGCACAGGGATAGGAGCCCTTACTGCCATAAAGGATTTTTTATTTCTCAATACCTATAAGCTTGCTCTCTTCTCTGGAAAGTTATGGACTCTTTCACAAATCTGGGCACTAGTTTTCATCTAGAATCTGCTGGTCTACATCTTTATCTTTTCCTGTATCAAGTAACCATTTACCTAGGTCAGACATTGCTTTGACATAATAGCTTCGTATCATCAAGTTTGGCTGAGATTTTATCTTGCCTCAGATACCTTTGAACAGCCTTCTTGTCTGCCTGCCTTTAGCTTTTAGCATAACCACAGGATGATGTCCAAAGAGATGTCTGGATCTGGTTTAATCTACTCTCATGAAAATTGCTGTTAAAGTTGAAAATAGTTAAAATACTTTGAAGGATGAATAATTTGATTATATAGGCTGATTATGTGAAGTATGATGTAGTTTGTGTGCTAAACCAGTAAAACAAAAGCATTCCTAGCTTTCTACAACTGTATTGCAATAATTTAAAATGAAAATTTACTGCAAATTGGTTAGCCTTAGTCAGTACAAATGCCACTGGATTTGTTGGAGCACAGATGCTCTTTTATTGTTATGACACATTTCTGCATGAACAGAGAGTTTTTTGTTTTCAGGCATAATAAGAAATTGAAGCAGTGGATGCAACAGTGAAATGTTCCAGCAGACACAAGATGTAAGAATCTGGTGACCTGGATGTTGTGGTTCAGAATATAAAGAACGGGGTTTATATCAAAGTTTTGCTATTTAAGAAAGACTGTAAGAGACAAATGTAACAGGATTTCTAGAAGAATGGTTTTTAAAAAAATTACATCTGTGTTCACCAATATTCTTTGGACATGTGAGCTGAAGTTTATGCCAGGCAGGAGTGAACAGAAAACTCCCCAGCTGATGCTCCCACACTTCTCAACAACATTAGCTGTGAAAAGAACCAAGAAAAAGTAAAATTTAAAATTCTTTTATTTCTATCATAGAACATCTGCTTTCTTTGATTATGCCTTAGATTTTTAATATAAATACTAATTTTAAAGCACATTATAACATTTGTTTTTCCTTAAGCTTGGATGTCAGGAAGGGTAGTAATATTAATTGCTAGTTTGTATTCTCTTTGTTTCTGAAGGAAACTTCATTGTCCTGGAGGGACAAGTATTGGACCTGGCTATTTGCATTGACAAGTAGCATAGGTACATACTAATTTAGAAAGATGCAGCAGAAAAAAAATAATCATAAGAGACTTATGCAGCCTCAACCATTTCCTAGAAATAAGAAAATGCCAGAATAAGAAATGTTTGATCAGGACAATGACAATTCGCCTACTTGTGTAGGCCCATTATTAATATGTCCTTTAGTTAAAATAAACACCTACTAGTTTTGCCTTATTTGTCTTGCATGACAATGGCCCATGGATGATGAAAGTTTTGTAGAGTCCTTTCTCCTTTCTGTTTTCAACCTACTGCAAACTGTTTTCCCTCGTTTCCTGCATTTTTCTTGCTCCTGACAATCCAGCCAGGCTCGTTACTTCTGCTGCTCTTTTTCCACCATCTTACCTGATTGCCAGCAGGAATAGTGAGAGCATAGGAGAAATGGCGTAACTGCTGTTACTGTCTTCTATGTCTGGCTTCAGCATGGCCCCTGGATGTGATCACAGGGAAAGTTCCACTAAACATCAGACACCGTGTCTGTGCAGTTACTTCTGGTGAAAGCTTCATGGAAATAGTTGAAGAACTTCTCAATTAAAGTAATAAAGATTTTACTACTTGGGTAAAACAGAATATTTTTTTCAGACTGGTTCTCAAAAATCTTTCTAACATTAAGCCTGCATAATGTTCTGTTTAATGTAATTCTGCCAAATGGGGTCAGATTTTGCAAAGTAAATGACTCTGGTACCTTGCATTTCTCCTTCTTCCTTTCCTTGCCTTACATGGGAAAGGTCAGTACTAGTCAGTTCTATAGTTCTACAAAGAACAGCAGTCATTTGTATTGTAATAGTGTCTGCATCAGTCCCTAGGTATGTTGAGTATGTTAGTAAGAGAACTGATAGAAGACCTAATAGAACTGCATGGCCAGCAGGTCAAGGGAGGTTACCAGCCTTAGCTCAACTCTGCTCTTGTTAGCAGATGTTGCTAGGTGCCACTTGGAGCACTGTGTCCAGCTCCAGGGTCCCCAGTACAAGAATGGACCTGTTGGAGTGGGTCCAGAGGACTGTCACAAAAATGTTCAGAGGCCTGAAATACCTCTCCTATGAAGAAATGCTAGAAGGGTTGGGATTGTTCAGCCCAGAGTAGAGAAGGCCCTGGGGAGACCTTGTTGCAGCATTTCATTAATTAAAGGGGGTTCTGTAAAAAAGATAGAGGCTTTTTACCAAGGCCAGTTTTGGCAAGGCAAGAGACATTGATTTTAAAGAGAAAGAAGTAAATGGGGATTGGACATAAGGAAGAAATATTTTATGATGAGGGCGGTGAGGCACTGAAACAGGTTCTCCAAAGTTGTGGATGCCCTATGATTGGAAGTGTTCAAGGTCAGGTTGGACAGGACTTTGAGCAGCCTGGTCTACTGAAAGATGTCCCTGCCCATGAGAGAAGGGTTGGACATTTTGATCTTTAAAGATTCTTTCCTATACAAACCCTTCTGTGATTCAAGCTCAGGTAATATTGGATTTCTTTAAAATCTTTATTCTCTCTCTGTTTTCTTTGGCTTGATACTCATCTTGAAGCCAAAAATCATTATCATACAACAAGGTTGTGTTTCATTTTAATTACACTGGTGTCAAGAATAATCTTCCTAAATGCAGACTGTATATTACATAATATAATTAAATTTTGTTATCCATGGCCTTTATGTAAATTGTTAAACTGTTTGTATGCAGTGGAAAAACCGGCCAAATATTTCAGCAGAGGTGTTCTGGCAAAAGTTAAAAATACTTCTTCAAGTTATGTGTTTGTTTAAATTAATTTTAGATTAGATCCGCCTTACCTTTCTCCATTTCCCTGCCAAAGTCAGAATTTTGCTGGGGGGTATATTAAACATTTTATCAGAAGTTCAGTAGTTGCTTTCTCCTAATTTTCTGGCGTATGTAGGATGCAAGTGATGATCCTTGTCACTGCAGTTACCTGAATGGCTTGTTCCTAGCTAGCAGTGATGACTCTTGTGATTGTGGGAAGCCAGCACCATGATAAGCAGGGTGCATACCTCTTGGACTAAAAAGAGTTAAATAATTCCTGAAGTTGTCTCTCAGAAATGTTGTAAAATGCTTCTCAAATACTATGTAGAAAACATACTTTGTTACAGGAATCCATCTCATTTTAGACACACAATGATCTCCCAGATTCTGTGTTTAGACCTTAAATGAATGTGTTGCTTTGAAGGAGTGCTGACTAGTTAAATTACCTCTTTGTTAAAAGGAAATTGATTTGTTCATTCATCTGAAAAAATCAAGATCTCTTTGAAAGATCAGTGGGGTCATATTGTCTTTTAGCTTTACACGGAACAAAACCAGCACGTACGAATGCTTCCAGGAAACAATAAACATATGTGCGTGTTTCTTTCTGGTCTGGTACGTTTGTGAACAACGCTCGTCATCTGTTTCAGACAGTTGAATGTGCTTTCTTCACCTCCCACTTGAAAACATGGAAACAGATAGTCCTTCCGTATAATCGGAGTGTATTTTACAAAATTTCATCCATAGATATTTATGAAATTAATATACTGCACCAAGTAGAGATTTAGTCTAGTCTTCAAAGTGTAGCTTGCTTAAGTGAAAGTAGGGAATTCTGAAAAAATTGCATATTCCTTGAAATGGTGTGCAGTGTTCTTTTCAGTGCTTTAAGTTATTTGGATAATAATAGAGAAATTACAGTAAGTGTTGGTTATTTTATTCAGAACATGCAACCTGTGGAATTATCACCAGTCTACAGAGAGAGCACTGGTCCTCTCACTAGTCTCGTTATGAGCCAAGAGTCAGTGGTAGTATACTGTGATTGTTGCTTTCCTCTGACAATCTCAAATACAGCATATTTTGTGAGACTGGACATTGATTTATTTGTTTGCTCACCTTTTTACTTTATTTGAAATACATTGCTAATTATAAAACCAGTGGTCTTTATGTTGAAATGCACTGATTTTAGATATTAATTATTTCCAAATGAGACTGTATGAGGAATGATGCTTATTGTGTACTGTCTTATTGCAGGTGCCTGACCTTGTATATCTATTCTTGTATTTGAAGATTTACCTTGTAGGCCTCTTTCATATATACAAGTTCCAGTAAGAGTATGACCCTACCAACTCTTGCATATGAAAAAGCTTCCTCAAACTAAGAGACTTCTGCTTCAGGAAGATGCTAAGATTTCTAAATGTATAGGGGATTTTCAGATTTTACTGTGGAGTGTCCTTGTGAGCATCCTTGTGTTGCCATCTTATTTATTTTTGCTTTCTGTGGGTGTGCCTTGGCAGACAGTAAGTTTTGTTTTCAATTCTATCAGTTTAACACCACTGAAAATGAGGTTGGCATTAAAGCTTTTGGCTGGCCACATTCTACCAGAGGTTCTCCAGAAGGTTGGCTTTGGGCCCTCATGCAGTTTCAAACTTGTTTACTTGTGCTAAGCTGAGCAAACATACTTGAAAAATACATCCTGGCTAGGGTCAATGTGCATTGCACCCTATATAGATTGGTCAGTCAAGTTCCCCATGAGGTTTTCTATAGCTCTTTATGTTGCCATCTTCATTCCTCCTTTCGTGTTCCAGCAGTGCTCTGTACCAGTACTGGTTGTCTTTACTCTCATTTTTTCTAGGCAGATAAATCTGACAGAAATACACAAATTTCTTCAGACATTCTGCCCCATACAGCATCAGTCTGTGAGTCCCATCTGTCCATTACTCTCTGAAATTGTAACTCTTGGTGGTGGTTTCTCTGTAGTTTTTTGTCTATTGAATCTGAAGTCAGATTTGTCTTAAGCAACAACCCAGCTCAGTTCAGTTAATCTCACAGCTAAGCGAAGTGTGTTTGGATGTTTTTTGCAGAGAGGCTCCCGTCCCACTGGGCCTGTGAGACTAGGGAGAAACCAGAGAAGTAACACGGTGACTGAAGTGTGTTCGCAGGCTGCCAGCATGGGAGGTGTTGCACTGGTTAAGAACGTTCCCAGTCTCTAGTTCATATTCTTTAGCTTATCACTGATGCCAAGTGTCCTGTGAGTCATCAGCTGCTGGTACTTCTTTATACAGGTGCTGGGTGACACTTGTTCACTTCTGCTTGATGAAAAGGTGATGCTATCAGCATTGGCCTGTGACACAGAAGTCACTTTTATAGATCCTTAATAAACTGACAATGTTTTATGCACTATCTAAAGTGTACTGTAGCTTTAGTCAGTGGAACAATCTATAGTGAGCTGTTTATACTAAAACAAACAGTGTGCTTGGGATTAAAATGCCAGAATTCTGTCTGTCTGTAGCTTGACTTAATCTAATAAAATGTCAAACATTTCTTTTTATGCTTCTTCCTCTTCTGATCTAGACAGAGAAGGTCTTAGGGTGCTAGTGTCGGTAGACTAGGTAAAAATATTTTAGATCTTAGATTTGAGTAGCCTATGTAACTTTCAGATTGAAGAGCTAGCCCTAAAAAAGTTCTGCTGTATTTTATGCCTGGAACCTAAAAATACCACTAAGAAGAATATCTTCACCCGGAGGTGGTTGGGCACTAGAACACACTCTGCAGGGAAGTGGTCATGGCACCAAGCCTGACAGAGTTGAAGAAACTTTTGGACAACACTCTCAGGCACATGGTGTGACTCTTGAGGTTGTCCTGTGCAGGGCTGGGAGTTGGACTTCGATGATCATTGTGGATCCCTTCCAACTCAAGATGTTCTATGATTCTGTGATTTCTCTTATATCACTGACTAAAGTACAGCAAATTAAATTACTAAGATTATTAAGGCCTTGACAGACAGTTGCATTGGGAACAACTCCAAAGTATTATCTGGATTTCACAGATATTAAAGAACTTTTTATTTTAAAAATAATTTTCTACAGACATGAGGCCCTGGAATGAATTTTGAAATGAATCTGCAATTACAGTTGAGACTAATGGATATTCCAGAGCATAATTATAGAATGATAATTCTTTTGTTCCATCCTACTGAATTGCTGTTCACCAAAGGGGAAAAAAAAAAAGGATACACCACAACAGACTTCTCCTTTTAACTTGTGCTGCAGGATTTTTCCCCCCGACTGCCTGCAGGAATGCAGTCTTTGTCCCTCTATCACAGTGTACCTTTGATTTGGCTGCGCGGTATCTTGTATCTCCTGCCATGTGTGTGTGTACCTACCTCACAGTGGATTTACCACATTTCATTTCAGTGATGAATGCAAGTATTGTAGACCACACAATTAAAATTAATGTAGCAATTACTTTAGCTACATCTATGCAGAGTTTTTTCTTAAACTGTTTCTAGTCTATGCTGCAGCTGCCCCAGTTGCAGCCCTTTAAATGTATCAGTGCAAAGAAAACCAAAGCCATTCTTAATTGTGAAAAAAGTGCGTCTGAAAGAAAATACAATTGTGAAAAAAGTGTGTCTGAAAGAAAATGCTCCACCTGGATGAAAGTCTTTATGGCTGAGTCAGTAAACCAAAGTCTCAAATTACTAAATTGAGCAATAACTTTAACCTTCAACTTGTGAGTACATATGCCAGCATAAAGAGATTGTAACCTAAGTTGCTAGACTCTCTATCCCACAAGCATATAAATGAGGAAATAATTAATTCTCTCACTAGCCCACACTTTGTTTTATTCAAGTCAACTCTCAACATTATTGCCACTTTTCAACTTGGTATTTAAAGCACAGAGAATGTTATATTGGTGATCATTGTACAAAGGGTGAGATGTTGGCATGGCAATTTTTTTTTTTGTTCTGTATTTTGATGTGTAAAATGTAACAAGAGTTTGATAATGTTGAGCCCCATTCACAGAGGTTTAAAGTGGCAGAGAAGCTTTCATTATTTCCTGTTGATGACTTAGAACTTTTGGCACAAACCTTAGCATATTTCAGTGTGTAAAAAAAACCACCCCCAAACACCACCACTACTTTTCTATAACCAATTCTCAAGCTTTACGAGTGCATTTGTTACTTCAGACTTTGCAGAAAAGTTCTCCCAGATACAGGTATCCAGAGAGAACAATTTTTAATTAATTGAAGTTTGACAAATCTCAAATCTTAACTATAAACATGTAAAAATTAGATTTTTCTGCTATTAGATTTTTCTGCTGCATCTTAATTAGAGGCATGTGTGCCATCCATACCTGAAATAGGCATGCACATTTGAATGCTTCATACTTAATTTTGTCCTCTTGGTAAAGTCAGCATTTTTTCTTTTACTTTGTGTAGAGGGGAGAGGGTAAGGGAGGAAGAGGAGCACTAACCAGGGCTTTTTCTGCTGTTTCTGGGAGACAGCCTAGTATTCTGAGAGTTCTTGAACATAACTTTTGACTTGCTTCGTTTGTGTTAGTCCGTCCCAGAAGTGAGGATTAAAATTACCAACATCACAATGTGACATTCATCCTAAGCATACAGGTTACGAGGCTTTCTTCTAAACCATGAAGTTGTTCGTGGTTCCCTTCTGCAATAAAATATAATTTATAATGTAAGACAGACTCGGCAGTAAACATTTTAGAAACTCAGCTTTTAAAAATGAGCTCTTTAACTGCAGTATCCAAAGCAAATAAAATAGCTACCTTTTGAGCTAACTGTGCTTGAAACAGAAGATGCTTTTAGAATGCAATTTCAAAGTACTTCATGCTTTCAGCAAAACCCAGGGGCTTTTGAAAAACAAGTATTTTTTATATCTTTTTATCCTTTTTGTGTAACCAATTCATTATCACTTGTCTTTTCAAGGCTTTAGAAGCCGTGTAATGTACACTAATTTTAGTTAATGTATTTTATTTTAATAATATTAAGATTTAAATATGAGGAGCTACACAGTCTTACCTCTTTGAGCTTGGCTCACTTAGCTTTTCCACAAGAATGTTCTTATAGTTTAAATGACAAACTACTTAAGAAGTAGTTTTTAAGTTTTTTAAGCTGCAAATTGTACTTAAACTTTTTAAGGTTAAACTGTGGAATTACGAAGCGTTACATTGTTAAAAAAAAAGGTTGCAAATGATTATTAGCTTCAATCCTGATCTTTGCTCATTATACAGACAATAGGTTTTTTTTGGTGCAAGAAATATAGAGCATTTTCTTCTCATCATTAAACCTGAGTATTTTTTTACTGGTTTTGATACATTTTCTAAGCAGTGTGATGTAGTGCAGTCTGTCTCCCTTTTTTTCATTCCCTGAGTTTTAGAACAGCTGCTGTATCAACATGTGCTAGTCCTATATTCAATAAGAAATTCTGCTTCAGTATTAAAGCAATTAAAATGTAAATTGAGAAAGGTATGCCATCTCATGAAAGACTTTTGTGTTCAAAATACGGTTCCTAAATGAGTGTTAGATGTATGAAGTTTTAAAAATACTTACCTGATCCCCAATATTTTACCATTTTTACAAATTTCTAGCAAGCACTGTGAAAGTAATTCAGAGGAGGAACTCCTTCTAAGATCCTATAAAGTCATTGCAGTTGTCCTTCTTCAGACTCACTTCTATGATGATGCCCATGGAAAAATCAATAGTAATTGGGCAGCTGGTGCAACTGCTTTCAGAATCTCATTGCTTCCTTGCTCTACTCATGTCTTTCTTTATCCACTCTTTTTTCATCTTGTACTCAATCTTCAAGCTTCTATGAGTGGCTGTCTCTGTTAAATTTTTATAGAACTGTGATATCAAAGTGTTGCTTTTAGTAGTGTTGCTAATAAGCCACAGAAATTACTGTCCTTGCTAAAGCAGAGAAGTGCGATGGCCCTGATGGAGTTTATAACAATGTTTCCTTAAACTTAAGGGTGGGTTGTGTAACCAGTTTTTGGGTTTTGTTAGGCTGGAACTTCTGTTTGGCAATAGAGTAATAAATATACTTTCAAATTTTGAATTAGATGGTTGATGTTTGGAATTCAGAAATAATATGGGATATATTTTGCAAACATTACATTTCATTTTTCCTGTGTTCTTTGGTGTAAAATGATATTTGTGGTTATGATAAATGTTATAGGGGTATGCTAAAGGCTATGATACAGTCTTTCTGTTAGCACAGAGCTTGAAGATTTAGTGAATAGATCTGCCTACCAAAAAAAAAAAATCTTGTCTTTATCCTGTAAAATTCTATTCAAGTCTCATTTTATTTCGATAAAATACTTGAAAATTGTCACGTGTGTATGGTCACATTTTTTCCACTGTGATGTGGACATTAAAAAATAGCCTAAGGATTTTAAATGCTGGGTTTATACAAAGCAAGACCACTGACACTGCACACTACCCATGTGAGCCCAGGAGCTGCTGAAACTGCTTTAGCAACACCTGTGTTCAGCCCACAGAAGTTCTCCAGGTCTCTGAAGCTGACTGGCTGATAACCTTCTAGACCACTTTGCTGCCAACCTGTGTCAGAGGAAATAAATGTATTATGTGCCCTTCACCTTTAAAAACACGAAATGACAGGCTGAAGGAGTGAACCAAGTTTCCTCTCCCTGAATGCCTGGTTCCAGCATTCCTCATTAACTTTCTGTTCTCTGAGAACGTAACAGGTTGGAAGCTCTTCGTGGAAAGGTAACTACACTAAAAGGCATCAGACTGGGCCCCTTTCAGCCATTCTCAGATCCAGAATTTTGTTGCATCAGCTGATATTTGGTCTTTGTTTTCCTTCAGTTGAAGTAGAGGTGTCTTTGGTGGCGGATGCAGTGGGGCTGTTTGCTGAAAGATGAACTGACAACTGCAAATGGGCAGATCTTGAATATTTTACAGAAGGGCACTCATCAACTACAGCCGCTTGAGAGAGGCAGCAGCTGTCACATTTTTGTTTCTTCTGGGCTTCCAAACATGCTGGGAGCCAACTGTTAGAGCCAGAGTACAGAGACAGCTTCTCCCTTGTCTTTCTGTGTTTCTGCTGGTATGTTTAATTGCAATTCAGAAAACAAAAAATACTACAGTGTGGCCCACCAAATTTCCAAAGCATAAAAGACTAATGCCTGTTGTAGTGTTAAAGATGAAAGACCTTGTGGCTTCTGTATGAAGGTGACAGACATTAATATAGTTTATCGTATCATGTGTTTTAAGTAGAGGATTGTTTTCTGGGTTAATTTTGACCCTGTCACTTCTCTCCTTGCATTCTTCCAGAGATCAGTTTCTTGCTATCACATCAAATATAAGCTGTTTGCCATCACCTGAAGGGCCTTCATTGACTATCCCCATTCTATCATCTTTCATTTTATTTTGATAATGTGATGGTTAAATTTACATTAGCCTTTGCTAGATTTTCAATACCTCTGCATTCATTCTTGGGTTTGTGTGGAGTTCACTTGTGTCTTTTCAAAGCCATATCATAGCTCTGTTCATAATCCTTCTTAAGATTCTTCCTTTCCTTTGACTGAGATTCGTTTCCTTTGGAGTCTGGTCCTTTTACACAAACAAGTTTTTTACTCTTTTTATTTCATTCATCTTTCTGTATCATGTCTGTGTCATATAAAGCCCTTTACTGGACACATAGGCTGTAAGCTTTATTAAAGAAAACAGATGTCACTGTTTTTTTCAGTGACTTACACAGTATAGTCTGCATATTCCTAAAATTTCTGGATGATATGATAATGTACATAATACTTCAAGCAATGTGCCTACATCTTTTATATTATTAGTCACTGATGACAGTACAACATTCTAATATATCCATACTGCATCAAAAGTAAATAAAGTTTATTCAGTGTACAGAAGAATTAATGATTTTTGCCTTTTCTGCACAAAAATGACTTGAGATTTTTAGTTCACCCCACAGAGATCCTCACTTCTCCCATGCATTTCCATACCCCTGCCTAAATCCATTCAGGTCTCATCTTCAACATCTCAACAGAACCACCCTGTCCCAGATTTCTCTCAGGTGCCTGGGGGCACCATCTTATCTCATTCCACTCTCAGTGTTCTCATTCATCCCTACCCAGGTTTGTTTAATGTTCCAGTTTGGGCAAAAAGCAGCATGTTCTGCAGCTGATGCAAGCTATCTGTGTGCTAATTTCCAGAAATAAATGCATGGAAATTGGTGCTGTTATGTTCTAATTTCAAATGATTTGTGCTTTTCTTAGTGTTACAGGCATTAGTGGGATCTTCATTATTGATTTCCATGACGATTCTGGTATCTTTTAGGCATTTGTTCTCATCTAATTTAGTTTATAGTCTTGAGAGCTATTGGTGGGAGATAGGGATTGACAGATAATATAACCACAAACTAATCTTGTTAAACTTAAATGAAAATCATTCTTTCAAGTTATTTTGAGATCCTGTCAGTTGAATGTAATATGAACTGCTGGTTGACTGGAAAGAGTGTAGAACTTTTCTTGGCTTTATAGACTAAAGCCTGAAACTATCCAGTGTTTAGAGTAATGCAACTAGTTTTGCATCTGAAAACATTAATTTACAGCACTGAGAGCTGTGACATAGTAATGTGAACATGCAGTGACTTTCTTGAAGAATATAAATATTATATCTGCATAGTATCTGCATGTTTATAGTTTAAATATATCGATGACAGAAAGATACAAAATGCTGCAGAATCTGTAGTGTGAAGAATCTGGGCTTTGGTTTGTGTATTTAACTAGACATATGAAGGATGTCCATTTGCTTTTGGATGAGTGCCTACTTGGTGCTTCTTTTGGTCTCAGACAACATGTTTAATACGTGGAGTCAGCTGATACAGCAGTGTCATTGTTACCTCACAACAACTTGAAATAAGGGTTGTCTTACCAAAATTTTGTAGGAAAAAGGATGAACATGGAGGCCACCAAGGCCACCACTCTCCTTGAACAGACCTGACCACACTGATGAGATTAGCTGGTGAGACAACTGGTGGCAACAGCTCTGGGGAAACAAAAGTATGCCATTGCAGCTGTTCCCCAGGTTTCCTCAAATCCTTTTAGTGCGAATTTTATCCACATCCTGATTCCCTTGGATTCTCTGTAGCTCTAGACCCCTTGGATTCCCCTATTTCATCTATCTACAAGGCTGGAAGGGCACCAGTAGCTGTGTTGGAAAGCCAGTGTAGAAACAGTAGCTTTGAGATAGTCCCAACAAGCTGAATATAAGGTACTGGGCAGCTCCTCCTGCCCTGTCGGATTTTATGTGCACAATGTAATTAGTCTCAATCCCCTAACCTGCTGTGCCTGGCATATTTGGATCCCAGTGTGTGTTTTTGTGGGGTGAAAGGTCTGGCGTGGAGCAGTCTGGATGGGATGATTCATGTACAAAAGGGAGCTCCTAGAAGGTTCACTGTGCTACCAGCCGCAGCCTGGTGCTGACTCCCCTGTCTGTCCCCTGACATAAACCAACATGTGCTTTTTCCAGCTGCACAACCCGATAAGCTCCTGCTGTCCCGTGTCACAAGCAGAGATGCTATGTCTGCCCTGTCTTTATGCAGCTCAATCTGCTGGTTGCCTCCATCAGGTAAAGGTGAGAGGCTGGGGAGCACAGCAGCTGGGAAGTACCTTGAAGTACCTTGGTTTGTGCCAGTACAAATGTCAGGCATTGTATGGACCCATTCACCGTAGATCTAAGTGTAAGCGGTTAGGTGTTTAAAGGAATCTGCTTAGCAGAACTGTTAAGATGGGGCCATGGTAATTCCTGTGTTCATGGGCATTCATCTTGCTGGCACAGAAGGGTGCTGTGTACACCCACCTTACACAAGCACAGGTGCTTCAAGCATATTTTAACATGATTTCTTTAACTAAAAGTGAAACTGATGTCTGCTTTATTGCATGTTTTTGAAGAATTTTTCTTCCTTGTGTAAGAATTTTGCTTTAGATCTACTCTGGTTTTGAAGTAATGTCTAATTTTTAATTCATTCCTCATTCATGGAAATTCAGTGTTCATGCCAGTCTTCTGATACAGGTCGATATTAGCCATTTCTTTTCCATATGTTTAAAGAGTATAGGTGGTGCAGATATTTGCAGAGGGAGGGAGATGGCACAATTTATCAGGGGAATAATCTGTGAAAAATTCGGAATTTGTGTGTATTTACCTAGAAAGAATTCAGCAATTCATGAGGAGAATTTACAGCCCTATATACTTCTTCACCTGCCTATTTACAGTGCTGTAGCTCTGCATTAATTCATCCAGGAAAGTTTTTTACAGAATAACTGGAATATTGTTTGTCTTTTTTAGGCTGTGAAGCATGTTACAGAACCATACAACAAGTGGATGAAGGGGAAAGGAAGAAGTGCCGTTGATAGCTAGGACAGCAACATGGGAAATACAACCACCAAATTCCGCAAAGCTCTTATAAATGGAGATGAAAACTTGGCCTGCCAAATCTATGAGAGCAACCCTCAACTAAAAGAAACTCTTGACCCAAATACTTCTTATGGAGAAACATACCAGCACAATACTCCGCTCCATTATGCTGCTAGGCATGGAATGAATCGTATCCTGGGGTAAGCAGCATTTGAAATTTGGCTTGGGTGTGAAAAACTGACCTAGCAAATGCAAGAGTGTCAGCCAGGTTATAAACACCTGATCTGTGTGTGCATAGGTGTACACATATATGTTGCACACACAGAATTTTTAACAAGTTCAAGTAGTAATAGAAAACATGCAAGTTAGTCTATAATCACAGGTTGATATAACAGTCTTTAATTTTATTTCAGTATCTGTTCCTTTCTTGTACCATTAGTCTTAGGCAGTTTTAGCTTGCTTCCTGAAGACTCCTATACTATGGTTCTTTGAAAATAGTGACTGTTCCACCATTCTTGATGTGTTTTCCTGTCTTAAAATAATCTGTTTGCAAAGTGGTATGGATACTACACTGATTGTAACTACTTCTAGATGGTACAATATATATTTATTCTTGTGTTATTCAGGCAGCTTTTATTTTTTGTGTTGGATAATAACAGCAAACATTAATATCTTGATAAGTAAGTTTATTATTGCTGCAGTCTACATGGGCAGCAATCACTAATGTTAGTTATTTCCATTCTTCCGTATTTTTGTCAGTGCTCTAAGATCAATTAAAGATTAACATCTTACCCATGTCCAGACATTGCAGACGCAAGTTATTCTCATCTGGTATTTGTGAAGGTAGTACCAGGCAGACATTGCTAAACTTCTTCAGTAAGCACTATTAGAGAGAATTTCATAAATATCCTCTTCTTTATATTAGCAAACAGAACAGAAATAAATGCTGAACTGTGTTATTGGTAATATTCTTTTCATCTCTGTGTTTATGTCTAAATGGGCCTGTAGTATTCATAAGGTTTGTTTTGTACCTTTAACTGTAACTTTACTGGCTCTCACCAGTCTTCTGGTCTTCTCACCATAAATTTTCCTCAGTGTTTTAGATTCATCTAACTGGTTTTTTACTTTATAATTTCTTATTTCCCTCAGTTTTTGCTAAATATTTTTCTCTTCTTCCCCAAGTATTCTGTATTTCTGTTTTTAGTTTGATCTTTTCATTTCATCACTGAATCTTTTTATTTGTTTATTATTCCCCCATTCCTGATTCTGAATTCTAAAAAAGAGTTAACCAAACTGAATTTAAAATAGTGTCCAGTTTTTACTTACACTTTCCATGTGATTTTTTTTTCCTTTGAGATTTTCAGGTTATGTCTCTCAAGAAAATAGCTCTTAAGAAATTATAGCCTCATTGAAACAAGGGCACATGAAATTGCACATATGAAAAGAAATAGTCATAATTACTGACTTCTGAGAAGTGCATTAGTTAATTCATATTGCAACATTATGATGGGATCCCAAATGACTGCTTTATATTTTTTTAAAAAGTAATTTAGAAATGCCATTTTGCTACTAGCTACATGGGACCTTTAACATCTAAGTCTCACAGGACAACTTTTTTTGTTTTTCCCCACACATTGCAAACAAATTATCAAAATAATCATTATTTTTCCTTGTTTGAGTCTAGGGTTTGTAATACATTTTTTTGTCCCTAAACATAGGGAAAGTGCCTTTATCTGCTGGAGTTCGGTTCTGAAAACCCAGACTGTTGGAACTGTAGCAGTTGTGTGGAGTAATTTACTGAAGTTTTTTACTATTAACTTTTCTGATGTCTTTCTAGGGGCTTCTCTCTAAGATGTGCTGCACAAAAATATAGCCTTTTTATCTAAACAAAAAGTAGTAAAAGTGAATAAATATAAGCCTTACAGTGTGTCTATTTGCTAAGTTAATAGCAGAAAGGGCACAAGTGCTTTGGAGTTAAGCCTCTTCTTTTTGGCACAGAAAGTCCTGGGTATGGCAGGGGTTAAATAAGTTGATTATTAAAAGGAATGCTTTGATTTAGTGATAAGGTTCAGTACATAAAATAAGTTAATTTTAATCTCTTTGTATTTTGAGAGAAATTTACAAGTATGAGATTTCTACAGTAGTATAGTATTTTATATTTCTCTCTTCACAAAACATTTTAAATATTGGGGAATCTGTAGCAACACTAACTACAAGCTCTAGCATTTACTTGCATGCATACCATATAATTCAATTTTTCCTTATAGGCTGCGATTTGTATTATTGTAGGTGGATATGAACTGACATGTGTTTACAGTTCACTGTGTGAGATTTTCTCAAAATAGAGTAGTGTGATGAAGTTGTTCGTACACCTTTTGCATTACAGAATACATTGAGAGAGATATTCTGGGATGTTTAGAAATATCCTATCCGGCAGTGCTGAGGCAAAGGGACAAATTCCCTGTTTGCACACGTACAGCTGGTGTGACTGTCCAAAGGCACAGTGAAAGCACGGGCACCAAGTTTGCAGTGAAAGGGAGTTGGGGACATCCTGCTGCAGTGATCTCAGAAGGGAAGAAACAAGAAACTGGAGAAGAGGTGAAAGGGTCACAAAACCAAACTCCCAACCTGGACAAACTTGCTTTAATCCAGCATGAAGTCTACTGGCAGAAACTTAAGCCAACAAATATTTCTTAATGATTTCGAGCTGTACAGTTATGCAGCAAGTGGCTGAGTCATCTGGCTGCTGCACTTTTCATCCAGCATCTACGACCCAGAAAATGTATCAAGATGTAAAAGTTTGAAAATATGCTGTTAATTTCTTTTCACAAGATTCAGCAAGAATGTGTTATAATGCTAGGATTGTTTCTTGATCGTTTTAATGAGTATCATAGAAAACTTTAGTATACTAGGAATGTTGAAATAAAAACCAGAACATAGTCGGCATTCCATTAATGTATAACTTGGTCTGCAGCCCTAAATAATGTTTACCTGACATACCAATTTGTTTTAACAGAGCATTTAATGTTTAAAAACCAAAAATTGCTGACCACACCTGATGAGCACAAACAAGATTTTCAAAGGCTTGATCTCAGGCCAGTAAGCTCATCAACAGAGAGGAGCCCCTGTTCCAAGGCTGTCACAGGATAACTCTCAAACCCCAGCTGACGCCTGTCAGGAGAAGTTGACAGAAGGGCATTGTACTGGGTTCATGGGGCAAGGTTTTGGTAGCAGGGGGCTGTGGGGATGGCGTCTGTGAGAAGAGATCAGGAGCTGCCCCACACCAGACACAACTGGCTTCTGCCAGCTCCAAACCAGCCCGACCACTGGCCAAAGCTGAGACTATCGGTGATGCTGGTGGTACCTCTGTGATTACATACTTAGGAAAGGATGAAAAATGCTGCACAGCATCTGCGAGAGAGGAGTGAAAAAAAGGTATGAGGGAAATAGCCCTGTAGAGATACCAGGCCGGAGAAGGAGGGGGAGGAGGTGCTCCAGGTNGTGGGGATGGCGTCTGTGAGAAGAGATCAGGAGCTGCCCCACACCAGACACAACTGGCTTCTGCCAGCTCCAAACCAGCCCGACCACTGGCCAAAGCTGAGACTATCGGTGATGCTGGTGGTACCTCTGTGATTACATACTTAGGAAAGGATGAAAAATGCTGCACAGCATCTGTGAGAGAGGAGTGAAAAAAACGTATGAGGGAAATAGCCCTGTAGAGATACCAGGCCGGAGAAGGAGGGGGAGGAGGTGCTCCAGGTGCTGGAGCAGAGATTCCCCTGCAGCCCATGGTGCAGACTGTGGTGAGGCAGGTTGTCCTCCCACAGCCCCTGGACATCCACGTAGAGCAAAGATCCACCCACATCCCCCAGAGGACCCCACACCGGAGCAGGTGGATGTGCCCTGAAGGAGCCTGCAGCCCATGCTAAATCAGGCTCCTGGCAGGAGCTGCCCAGCCTGTGGAGAGGAGCCCACACAGAAGCAGGATTCCTGGCAGGACCCGTGACCCTGTGGGGGACCCACACTGCAGCTGTGTGTTTCTGAAGGACTGTAGCCTGTGGAAGAACGCACACTGGAGCAGTTCACAAAGCACCCACATAAGGATTTTGGGAGCTTTATACAACAAGCACATTGGTCTCATTCCACTACAAACATTTATCATGTTTCCCTATGGATTAAGGTCTTGACAGAAGATTCTTATTCAAGAAGATAGTTTAAATTTCACTCCCTAAATGTATATAAAAATATTACAGACAAAGCACACTGGAAAACATGTTTTCTTCAGAAAATGCAGTCTTCAGATGATCAAGCACATCCGATGCCCTCGGGTCTTTTTTTTTCTTGCCAAAGGTACATTTTAGACCATCTGACTGTTTAGTTTGAAAGAATTGTTATCCATGTCGAAAGTTACTCGCTAGGGTCTGGCTGTTGGTGAACCACTCCTGAGCTATGACAAGAGAACAGACTTTCCAGAGGCTGGTTGAGATGGAGTGACTGGAAATCACGAGGACTTGATTGACGTTGAAAGGGAAAAAAACCCCTTAGATAAACTGTCATTTTGCAATATATGTGGTGTGACTTTCAGTTTTGCAGCTTTTCTGGGAAGCTTTTTGGATCAGTGACAGATTTTCCTCATTGTATATTTCATACTGCTACATCTGAGCACTTTGTGAGTATTCAAGCCAAAAGTGGGTTGTTGTAGCAGTTGCTGCTGATCCTGGCCTGAAGAGGGGGGAGGAGGAGGTGACAGAAACATGGAATCGTGGAGAGACAGGACAGGTTTGTGAAGCTGCTTTTTTTCTAGAACAAGAAAAGCAAGACTTTCTTGTTACAGAGATTCTGGAAGTTGAGGTGATTGCTGAAACTGAAGAAAAAAAAAATCAAACCCTAACCCACTTCTTGTAACATTCATGATGTCTGCCATTCAGTAATAGCGATAAAGCAACTCTGGCAATGAAGGCATAGCTAAGCTAGTCAGAGAGAAACATTGGTAAATGTGTCTGGGATTTGTTTATAGGAAGTATCTCTTGTTTCATTGCTACAATTTGGGAAGTATTTTTCACTTCAGAAGAATTACAGAAAATCAAAATAGTGGTGGTTTCCTCTAGGCTGAAATAAATATGCATCTCTTGGAATTTCGGCTACAGTCCTCTTCTGGCTGTTTGAGGTTTCAATAAGGACTGGTCTAAGCAATTGTAATGCAGTCAAAAAAAGGGTATTGATATTACCAGTATGTTGTGGAGGGTGAATTTGCCAGAAAACTTGTTGACCTCAGAGGGAACATTGCATTTGTCACAGCACATTCAGGAATGTCTCTTCCCGTGCCAGGTTTTGTTGGCTTTTAATCCATCTGCAGTCATGTTGAAAATTAGTTTTGGATGATTTTGAGGGACATGTGTGTAGACTGTTTTTCAGAACAAGATTTCTCTGAAGTTGAGAGGATATTAGAGGATTTTTGTGCTGCAAAAATATATGTTAAGGAAAAGTATTGAAGAAAACCCTGTTAACTTCTTTGCAGATCATCTGGCTTTAGAGAAGTGCTGTAGTTGCTTTTTTTCTGCAAAGGTTGAAGCTGCTATGAATTTTAGATATTGTTTTTTCTGGAGATGGAAATAAAAAAAAGGCTACTTCACTGTTTTGACAGACAGAAGTTCTGTAAATATTTAAACTTTGGGATCCAATAGATTTAAATCAGTCATGCTGAAATCTTCAGAAAGGTACTACAAACCATATTTTTTCTTTATCAAATTTCTGAATGTTTAGTCAATGCTTTGACAGTAAGTCTGGTGTTCTTTTTAACTTGCTTTCCTAACAGTTCTTCTGATATAAATGTAAGCAAAAGAAAAATAGTAAGGTTAATAGCAGCTCTTTGTCTAATAAGGGCAAATGGGAAAAATGTGGGGTTATTAAGCAAAACTACAGGATCCCAGTGTAAGGAGATTTGTATTGAATGCATGGATGTCTTCAAGTAGGTGGTTCAGAAAACTCCTGGAGGAGTCTTTTTTTTTTCCCTTTTTTTTTTTTGTTCTTCATGGTAATTCTTTGAATTATTACATTTTCTTGGTGTTTTCCAGCCAATTTTAAAGCTCATTTGGAAAAAAAATTATGAAGGCATAACACTTGCCTAAACTTCTTTCCTAAGAGTAGTTTTTTAAAGTTTTGGCTTCTTATTTTAAAATAAAAGATAACCACCTAACTATATTCCCTTTCTTCCACATAACAAAATAATTCTGTTCTGGTTTAATAACTTAAAATATATGATACATCACTTCATCTGAATAATTTATTAGAATGTCATTGTTTAGATCATTCACTTTGAACAGCAAAAAGCGATCTTGTTTTTAATTATCAACAATTATACAGATAAATATTTCAAATATACTTCTATTTAAGATTAACTTTATTCAAAAAAGTAAGTATGTCTGCACTGGAATTATTCATACTAGGTCTCCTTTATAGTCAATATAGACATAGATAATAAAGCTAGTCAGAATAATTAGTGACGGCAACAGCACAAGTCATGTATTGTGAAGGTGACCATAAAGTATTTTATATTAAATATGTGCCAGAAGTGCCTGTTTCTTCCCATTGATTTTAAAGGGAATTTAAGAGAACTGGATCAGCTGTCGTCTGCATTGTAGGTCACCAGAACTGAGAAGATGAATCTCATCCTACATTATACTAAATATATAAAATTGAATAGTAAGCACCTGCAAAGTTGTAAACAGAACACTTTGACGGTTTTACAATGTAAGACATGAATGCTACTTGTGGGAGATACTGCTTGTGGTATAGTGTTAAATGTTTTCCTTTCATGGTGTGTGGTGAATGATCCGTGCAGTGTTTGGATCTGTCCGAGTGGGAACGTTGGTGTTTATCCAGTTGCTTTGTTGTCATTGCACTCAGTTGCTGAATTGGTTCTGTAAGGTCCTTTTTAGATTTGTGTTATTTTGTGTGGTTGTGAGTCTTGGTCACCTTTCAAATTCCATAGAATATGAAATACTGAAGGGATCTCTTGATTAGGTGTAGGTGAGTAATAGATGAAAAATATGATCTGACAGGGCTTTGTGGACATGTTTATAAAGAAGCAAGAGAACTAAGCGAATTGAAATGCCCCTGATTTCAGTAGTAGAGTATCTGAGTGGGTAGTAGAAAATAGTAATTTATAAGGTGATTTTCATCATAATCAGTCTAAAAAGCAGTCAAGATGATGGACAAAGAGTAAAAATAGGAAGCCTTTAAAAGTGATCAAGTTCTTACTGTGACTAAATCCTGGAAAAAACTGCCAAAGACAGAAAACAGAGGGGACACCTAGAGGAGCAACTATAGATGTTGAGTAGCAGCAGTAGCATTTGCTGCATTCCTCAAAGGCTGCCACCCAGTTGGGCACTGTCTTCTAAAGTACAATAAGGTAGGCTGAAAAACTCAGACCCTTATCTGACTGACTTCCTTGTTTTTCTTTCCCTAAAGCTCAAAATCTCAGTTAAAAGCAGTTCTCACTGAATAAATGTGTGTGGCCTCCCAAGGTATCTTCCCTGGTGTTCCTCATAAGTTCCTCACAAAATGCAAAATAGGGGTAGACTTTATTCTAATCATAGTCTGACCTGAAAGCAAAGATCAAAACCTAGTCAACTGCTGTGCTTCTAGCTCTTAAAGCTGACTTTTTTTCTATCTGACTTCTGATTGTTTTAACCTTAGTAAATTAAAGATACCTGATGCTTATGTGTTTGTTGCTCACAACACAGCCTTTGCTCTCCGGTTACAGCTGCCACTCTTTAGTGTGTTGAGTTACTGCTTCTGCTTGCTGCTAGGTTTTTTTGCACCCAGAGGAAATTGCTCTAATTTTACTTTGCTTGGTGGAAATCAGACATTGCAGAGTAAGAGTGCTTTGTTAGTGATTGGTGAGATGAGATCTATTAATGCAGTACACTATTAAAGGTTTCTTATTGTGTTGTCTGTTCTCCTTAGTAGAGCAGTCGTGAACATTTTACCACAGGCAAAGTAAAACTCTATTTGGGTAATAGAGGAGTACAGCTTTGGTCCTTGCCAACCAGAATGACCACATCTTTATTTCAACTGATTTTGTTGCCAGGTAGAGTTTGTGACTCTGTCGAGTTGATTGGTAAATACTGAATCTTTGTGTCAAATGGCTTCACTTCACCCTGGGGTTAGAGGCACGCGTGGCTTCCTTACCAGAGAGATCTGTTGGCTCGGTAGTTACTGGAATAACGATTAAGAGACTTGCCATTTCTGATAAACAGAAGTAAATTTTTCAGAAATAACTCATTATTTTTTATACCTAAATGCAAATGCAAGCAAAATCTTCAGTGACATTGTATATAGACCCAGTTTTCCTTTTGGCCAAGGTACAGGTTGTGGGTGATTTGATTTTTTTAAATGCACACTTTTTTTTTTTTCAATTTAATGTAACAAAGTTACATCATTGGGACATTTAAGGAAAATGAAAAATTAGTATTGTTATAAATGAATCGGTTAATTCATGCTCAGATATGAAATATCATACTGTTAAATTATGTTTTGAATCCTGGTGGGGCGGGGAGTGTTCTTGGGCTCAGCCGAATGCAATTCCGGGAATCATGTATTTTTTCACCAAAGGGACATTTACATCTTAAAACTGCAGACTCGCCCTGAACAGGGTGTAGTCTCTGCCCGCTCAGCTTTTGCATTCGAATGGAGTATGAGTCCGGGCTGAACACAATGCCGTGCTCACCGGACGACATTTACATCCGAAAGGGACGGCATCTGTCCAAAAGTAAGAAATTCACTTCTACCAGGAAAGGATCTGAATTACGCTGAAATATCATACAGCACCACCTGAACATATACATCTCTAAAGAAGAGTTCTCAGCATCCATATCGGCGAGAACTCCTCCCAGGCCAAGTGCTAACGGGCAATCAGAACTCAGATGTGTGAGAACTCCTCCCTGGCCGGGTGATAACGAGCAGATCGGAACCGAGATATGGAACATCGAGAAACATCTGATAACACTCCCCGGTGATATACAAAATAATCAAGGACAGGATGAGCTTTTGTCCACCTTAGTTCTTTGAATAGAACTCCTTCTTTGAATATGTTGAATAAAACTTAATCTCCAAAACTCCGAACTCTGCGCGAAACATAGTATATAAGCCCGCTGCAAAAAGCAGCAGTGGTGAACAAGGGAGGTTTTGGCGCGATAGAGGTCAAAACCTGCGTTCACCCAGTTCCAACCCCGGGCTTGGTACTGTGACTTTTCGATCGTGGCATCGCGTTTCCGATATTTCGGCCATTCAATAAATTTATGTTATTTTATATTACCGAATTTGCCTACCATATCTATTTCAGTATCATTAAAGGTAAAGCAACATACAAATTGAAAACTTTTTCATGGAGGGAGAGATAAAGATGAGACAATTTCTGTAATGCAGTTTTTAAGAAATGGAAATGATGCAAAGCTTGATAGTATTCACTTTGTAATTTCTTCATTATTGCTATATAAGTAATATCAACACTAGATATCATACACTGCTAGGTGATTTACAAACTGATACACAGATACTTGTCCTGTGCAGAAATACAAATCTGTGTGTTTAAAAGGTGACAATGAACACACTTGTTGGTAGTTTCATGTTTATTATTTCATCTCACATTTGTTTGAGACCAATCTAAAAATAATAGTCAACAGTTACATGAGAAGAGAATTCAGCGTGGATGGTCTCAGAAGAAAACTGTTCAAAGAAAGGATTTGGAGACAAGGCTGGAAGGATGACACCTATGTTTTAGATTTGGTTCTAGCTGTCAAGACATGTATGTAAGAAAGGGCCAGAGACAGAAATGCAAATCACACAGATTTTGCTTTACAGAGGACTGTCACAAAAGCTGCTGGTAAGCAGCCAGCTTCAGTGGAAGCCACTTCTGATTTGGCACTCAGCTCTATTTCTTTTGAAATCTCACTCAGAATATTGAAATAAAAGCCAGAAAAGGCATGGGATCTTGAAAACAGTATTCCTGACTGTCCAAGGGAAGGCCAAATTTAAGTAACTCATAAATAAAAGCAATAGTGTTCTGGTCACTAGAAACTGACAGATGTAATGGATACATTTTTGTACCAGGAATTGTTTAATCTCTGTTTTGGTGCTCCTGTTCCTCCTAACATATGTAGGAACCATAAATAAAGCATATTTTTTCTTTGGCCCATGGTATAACAAATGTAAGGATTAACCAAGTTTTGTGTTCCTCTCTTTTAGAGTGCACTGTCTTTGGATCTGTGCTCCAGAATTCAGTTGTATCCCCTTGCTGCTCCTGCACATTCTCCCTTTTTGTGTGTTGTACCAACCCAAATATTGCTATCTGTGTACAGAAGGCCATACTTAATCATATTTGCTGACACAAAATCACTAAACCAGAGAAACTTTTCAACCTATTTGCATCTTTTTAGTAAAGAGAATAGAAAGTTCTTTATTGATGCATATTTGTATAAGACCTTTCTGAGGTGCCTTTTAGCTGATGGGCTACTACATTAGCATGAATCAGTCTAGACCTGGAACTCAGACCCAGGTGCTGACCTACTTTTAATCACTTTAACAGTCTTTTAGAAACCAGCTATTCGGAGAAATCATAGGTGAAATGATAGCAACACAGTGAAGAAAAGATGGTAAGGCTTTTTAGAGCCAGTTTAGGAGAGAGTGAAGACAGTGCTTGCATTCTAGGTAATATTTTTGTACAGAATGTTACATCAAGTCCATAAGGGAAATAGGCCCAGTAGAACACTTTAACATGAGTCAAAGATTTCCATTTGAACCTTAGATTGCTCTAAGTAAAAAAAGGTGCTTCATATGTGCCATAGTCTGGGTTTGCTTCTCAAATTGGTGGTTTTCTCTGAAAATCTGCAGAAATTGTTTGAGTACTCAGGAAATTATTTAACCCCTTTTGCCAGATGTACCATACTTGGTAGGAGTCATATGAATGGGAATAAATGGAGGCATTTCTGTTTAGGAAAAATACAGGATTGGAGGCCAGAGTGGAGTACTCAGTGTAAGGGACCTTGAAATGTCTGTGAAGATTTCAAATTTCAGAAGAAAGAATTAACTTTTACAGACTTCCATCAGCAGTGGAGACAGTAGCACTGACAGCCTCTCGGATGCTTCCTTTGCTCTTAAACCAAATTATCACTGGTATAATCTCACTCCTTACTACAGCAGGATATTTCTAGTACTTACAGGAATTCTGGTGGTGTTAGTAACAGTTGTTAGTCAAGGGGTCAATTGAATTAAGGCTTATGAAAAGTCAGTATAATAGTCTGTGGTTTTTCTTTCATAAATGGTTAGTGACCTGTCAGCTGATTCTTTGGTTTAGAATAGTAATAGTCATTCTCTCCTGTCCAGGGTTTTACTGCATGCAGGAGGTTCTTGGGCTGTAAGAAATGCTTAAGAATCTTAGTGAAACAGAGAAGAAACTTTTAAGTACTAATAAATAACTTTCTAGCACTGTATAATGAATAAAAATACCAATAACCATATTTACTAGATGTGGCTTTCAACATAAGGTAAAAAATAATACTTTTCACAAAATTATTTAAAACAGTAATGATTAAAAAGATTTCTTCAAGTGCTTACTAGTAAAGTGGTTGTTTTCTTATAGTATATTTGGGAGAAAAGTACTTTTAGTTAGTGAAATAATCATAGTTATTCAAGGTTTAATGCATCAGTATTAGCCTAACATGTTGGAAGCTGAATGATTCAATAATTGTATGAATTAATTAATTGCAAATGAGTTTTAAATTACTGGGTAGCATGGCTTGGCTCTTCTTAATGTTGTTGTAACTCATGGCTTACCCATACTTCTCCTAATGCTCTTAAAATACTTCTATTAATACTCATACTTCTCTTAAAGCTAGGAGCTTTAGGTTTATGCCTGCACTGGAGTTTGCAGTATAACTTTCTTTAGCAAGCTGTACTTACAAGGGCTGTCTAACCCAAGGAGTAGTTGTGAACGGGAATCCTGTGCAGTTTACCCTGTTGTTGCAGCTCATCTTTTTCTAGTGCCTTACTTATCTTGCTTAAAGCAACAGTGCAATTTTCTGTGTACTTTATCCAGTATACGTAAGTGCTTTGCTTTCAAAAATTGTTACTTTCACTGTCTTTGAGCGTATTCAGACATGCTTTAGCCTCCAGCTGTCAGAACTATTGTCATTTCATTTTACACCAGTTTTTAATTTTGGTTTTATTTTTCCACACATGGATACATTTTTGTATGGTTTTTTATGCATACCTATATAGCATAAAATCACAGAATGCTATGGATTGGAAGACACCTTAAAGATCAAATATTTCCAACAATATGTATCTATATATAGCTAAAATATATATAGCATTTGCTTGGAGAGAGAAAGAAACTGTAAATATGGTGGTTTTCATGCCCCAAACATTAAAGATTTTATTAAAACCTGAAGAAATAGTTGTTAGTTTCCCAAAGTGAGGACATGTCCCAATTGTTTTTATTATTCAAGTTCCCAGCCTTGTGATCTTGAGTTTCTTGCTGCTTTTCTGCAAATACAGATAGTAGTAGGTGTGAATGTTACAGCCCTTTCCTTTTTGTCACTTTTTCAACACTTTTATGATGCTTTCGTCACCTCAAGTTTGGATTCTGCAAAGTGCTACAGATTGAAGCAAAATCTGGAAACTGCAACTAGAGTAAAGTCTGTCTGCCTTGTGGTTAAGTGATATTTCCCACAGGCAATGCATATTTTCATTCTATCAGTACATTCCCCGGCAAAATTTAGCTTCTTATGCCCCTCTGAAGTTGTGAGCCAAATTGCAGGGATCTACAGCACTGCTCTGTGAAAGTCTTATGCACCAAATACCACTGTTAAAAATGAAACCCTGTTGAGTAATGAATTTGTGGATTTTAGATGTATTAATTTGCCCTTTTTTGGATGCTGGTCATCTCTTAAACTTAAAGTCATGGGTTCAGCTGGGCTTTCCAGGATTGGCTTGACCTCCCCTTATGCTGAAGAGCTGATCATATCCAAGTGCCTCTATAGAATCTATGTTGTTGTCCCCATCTTTTTCTCTCTCTCCTTCCCATTTCCCTCTTTCTGTCTCTGACTTTCCCACCTTTCCTTTCCCTCCTTTCTGTCTCTAGTTTCATACTAGGTACAGCTAATTCAAGCTAGCAAATTAACTTTGGATACTGTTTGATACTGGTTAGTCTTACCATTTCATGTAATTGGCTCTGAAACACTTTGCCTGTGTAGCTAAATCCCTTCCCTCTGAAAACAAACAAAAAACTTCAAGCAAACAAAATATGCTGTAACTTCTTTTGACAAGATCTTTAATCTCAAGTTTGTCATATTCATATTGCCTAACAAATGCATCTATCATGTCAGCTATCATGGAATGAAAGAGAGACTTCTCTAAGGAACATTTTTGCTGCCAAAATAGGGCCACATAGAGCAGACTGTTTCATGTTTTCCTCTGAATACTTTGTTACTACATATTTAAAAGAATGGTGTTTTAATAGTAAGCTTTATTTTAAATTCAAACCACTCAGAGATTTTCAGGAGGAAGAAAGGACAGAAGTCCAACTGACCAAACAGCTATCAAGACATTCTTCCATTGCGTGACCAGATCATCTGTGCCTAGTTTTTTCTACTGAAATACTTGTCCAGACTATTTTCAGTAATATCCAAAAGGGAAATTCCCATTCACTCTGTACAGCCTCTTCCTTTATTAATAAAATAGTTTCAGGATTATTCTTTGTCCTGAACAAAGCAGGGGTGAACTCAGAGAGAGAGAAAGGTGGGACGTATTCAGGGACAACAGAAAGAGGAGATGGCATTTAGACTTGTAACTATAGCATAAGGCAATAACTGAGGTAAGTAACTTTTTTTTTTTTTTTTTCAAATTGGGTAAGTTTGTCAAGTTCTTCTCACCACTGTTCACCAAGAGCAATATTGTCTGATTTTGTATGTGGGCAGCACCTGCTTTCAGGTGGCTGAACTGCCTGAAAGTAATTGAATGTGGTTTTCATTAGTCTTACGGGTGTGGTCAGGGAGGGTGGAACCTAGTCCCCTGCACTAACTTAATGGGGATTCCAGAATAACTGGTCTTTTTCATATTTGCAAACTGGAGTCAGGGAACAGCCTGGAGAGGAGATATACAGTGACTTGTGCAGGCTTTTTGTGTGAAGGGGTTTATGGGAACAGAGCAGGCATTTTTGCAGTAACTTCTTCAATGTATGTGCCATGCTTCAGATTTACCTTTCTGGGAACCTGAGGGAACAATACCTGTTCTTCCTCCCTTCACATGGAGTTCTTTCACCATTGCTGTCTCTCTGACCCAGTCCTTCAAAGAAGTGATCTTTTCTCTCTGCCATTGCCTATCATTTACTCTCCCTTAAGAAAAAAATAAAATTTTAGTATGCCTCAAAAGGCTAAAGCAAGTTCCGATTCACAGGGCTTGTATGATTTTTCTTTCATTTCAGATCTGGATTGTAACTTCTATAAATCCTTGCTGGCAAGAAGCAGCAGGGAGCTGTATTGTCTCAGGTGCTGTTAGGATTCAGAGCTGTGATTCTAAGAATCAGCCTGTTGTTTCCCTTTCATTCCTAAGGTGATCCTTTTTGCTGGTAATAGTTTATTGTCGACTTTGAACTGCCTCTAAATCATTCAAGAGAACACTTAAATTCTTGCCAGCTTCTGTCACCTGTATAGGGGAGAGTTTGCAATATGTTGCACTTCCATATGTTCTAGAGTGAAAAAGTCAGTAGTCATTCCTCAATGCATGCAGTGCTGGCAAGAAAAGTATTTATAATATTTTAAGAAGTAGTAAGTGCTGCATCAACATCTGACTAGAGATACAGAAAAGGAGAGTGAATTTTTAAGAAATTGCTCTGTCATTATCTATTTGCAAACCACCAAATGCACTATTATTCAGGACAGAGCAGAAGAAATAAAATACATATTTCATCAATCTTGTGACTTAGTAACATTTATCTCAATGCAACACAGAACTGTAGAATGAACTTTCTCTCTCATACACTGACAAAGTAATTCTATATTTTACTTAGTGATATTTTAATAGTTCATCCAGATCTTGGCTCTCAACTCCTAAGAGAAATGGAGGAGAGCTGTCCAGTAGTAATTCTCTGTTAAAGAACATTTGTCACTAACACAGCTAATCAAAATTGTTGCAAGAAGGAGAGCTGTCATAATACTTCCCACTTCAAGGAAATGAATGGAATTGTGTGCTAATTATTTTTCTTCTATTTTTTTCTCCCACTGCAGAACTTTCCTTTTTGTTAGAGATGGTAACCCAAATAAACGGAATGTACACAATGAGACATCTATGCACTTGCTGTGTATGGGACCTCAGATCATGATCTCAGAAGGAGCTCTTCATCCTCGCCTGACACGACCCTCGGAAGATGACTGCAGAAGAGCAGATTGTCTGCAAATGATCTTGAAGTGGAAGGGAGCAAAGCTGGATGAAGGACAATATGAACGAGCAGCCATTGATGCTGTTGATAACAAAAAAAATACACCTTTGCACTATGCTGCTGCCTCAGGGATGAAAACCTGTGTCGAGGTAAAAGCTCATATATAATTATAAGTTTATGTATATTGTTATGAGTAACTGACATGCACAGTGTTTCACAAAGCTTTTTTTTGTGGGGAAGGGAATCTGATATGGTATATTGAATTAACTTCTTATTTTTCATTAATTGGAAAAATTGCAAAGATAAACAGCCCAAAACATACACTGTAGAACAAATGAAAGAAATGGATTATATATGCATTAACTTCATGACAATAACTCCTTAACGTTAAGAAGACTTGTGTAGGCATATAAAAGTTGGAATTAATTACAAGACTGTAACAATGGAGAAAAAGCTTTAAAGGTAGGCATAGGCATCCTGTATGTGTAAAGAGAAGTGAAATAACTACCTGAGAGAAAATTAGAGCTCTTTTAATTTTGTTCTGCAGCTGAGACTGGCAATGCTGTCCATGTTTCAAGAACAGATTTGATGTCTTTAATTTACAGTGTCCGGCTTTTTTAATGTTTGTGAAAGTAGTGGATAGTAATGAGTAATTGGGAATGACTTTTGAAGCTCTTACATCAGATTTATTTTTAAACTATATCAAGTAATGAGAACTAGTATTTAATTGTACTGGTAATTTAATATAAAGAACACAAGAACAGATACCTAACATTTTTGAAAACAGCTAGCATCTTCATAAGTCTGTCTATTTTAACATCAAGATTTATATTTTCAATGGCAACAATTAATTCAGAGTTCAGCATTTATATGTGAAATTTACACTCTTTTTTTCTGTTTATAATTTCATGTTTATTCAGACTACGCTCAGTAACTTAGTATCATCAGCAAGGTTTAATACCTCTTTATTCATCTTCTCTTCTAGATAACAACTTCGTATCTTAAACAGTCAGGTCCCAGAACCTCTGGGATTTCACTAGTGACCTATCTCTGCAGTAAAAACTGATAATCTTTCCTGATGTTCTCTGGTGCTGTTTTTAGTATTGGTGTTACTTCTACTATCTTCTGATTTTGTACTGTGACAGATTTAATCAGTAAGCTGCATATTATAATAAATAGTTAAGAAGTGATGCTGGGTATTTATATTAGTATTCGGTTTATTGATTTTTCTAGAACCTCTTGTGCTGGGACTTCAATTTGAAAGACTTTCTTTTGTTTCCTTCATAAAGTATGTGTGGTACATCCACAGAGAATCTGGACTCCAACAGTTCATACCACTTTTCTGCTGTATGTTGTATGAGATTGCTTTTATACTTTGTCCAGCAACCAACTTTACAAAAACATTGAAAGATTTACTGTGTGATGTTTTTAAATTGTTTATTCTGAGTCGTTATGCACTTGATATACCACTCAAAAAACTGTCAGAGTTTTCTTTATTGTGATTTTGCATTTACCTTTCCCAGACTTTGTTCTTTACGTATTCTTCATCTGTAGACAACTTCAGCTTCTTATTTTCCGTATGATTCTGTCCTGTTTGTCTCTCTTCACAGATTCTTCTGATGTTTCTGGAATTTTTTTCCACACTTACTTGGTACCACTTCTTGAAAGTAGGCAGTGGATTTCTTGTCCTTTTACTGCTTCTGCAAGTTCAATGAATCCTTGGGAATTGTTAATGAGTGGTTCTTTGATGGTAACATTTTGAGTTAGGTCTTGTAGACTGCTCTGGACAGTCAGGAATTGCTTCTCCTCTCATGTGTTTGCTGACTGTTTTGTCTATTATCCAGTCACCTATGTAGTCTGAAATTTTAATTCAAGAGTCATTTATTAGCTTTCATATTTTCTAAATATACTTGGGAGATGCAGGGACAGAAGTTCCGTTATTTTTGTAGTTTCTTCCTTGCAGCACTTCTATTCTTAGTAGCCATGTTACCTTTATTGTTACGGTTTTAGTCAGGTGGTCACCAAAGCTTTTTTTGTTTGTTTAATTCCAGAATTGTGTTCCACTGGTATTTGTTGATAGAGTTAGTTTATTTATTTATCAGTTTGTTTGGGGTTTATTAGAAAAGGTCTATAGCATCACCTTTCCAATACTGTGAACTTCTCTATGATTCTCATATTATGTTTGCTGGTTGTATTCTGTCAAGTTTTCAGATATTGTCTGAGAATTCTCGTTTAAAGTTTGTCAACTCACCAGCCTCAGCTATGCAGCCCCTTGAACTGAATATTCTTCTTTACCTTCTGGTTTTTCATCAGTTCTTTCTATAGAAGTTCAGATAGTGTCTTTTTATTTCCAATATCCAACACTTCTTTCATTCTGTTAGTATACAGATCATCCTTAGTTTTTTGAGCTTCTAATGAATGAAAACTCATTTTCCTGATGCCATTTTCTATGCTATTATTTAAGCCTCTGCCTCTCTGGTTCCCTGCTCAATACTGAGAGGAGTTAAGAGGATGCTGCTGTTAGATGCTGATACTTACCCTCCAGTAACACAGCCTGAATCTTGCCCCAATACCTTCTCTTTTCTCTGCCCCATGTTGTTAGAGCTCCTCAAGCTCCACACCAGCAGTTTGTCTTCAACATGTCCTTAGAAATTATTTACATACTTACTGATTTTCACCAGGGAGGCAAGTCACCATGCAGCCTTCGCTAGCTGAAGTATACTCAGACCCTGCTAACTATATAAACAGTAACTGAATGTGACATAGAGGTGTTGTCTGGCTCTTTGTTTCATCCAAAATACATCATGGTTGTAACATTGATTTAGAGCCTTTTGTGATGTGATTTATTTGTAAACAAATATCAGGCTGTCTCCTAGGTCTGTGTTACTACTGCTTTTATTCTGATTGTCAAGTTTTTGTTCTTTCAGATTTGATAAAGAAACTTCATTGCAAAGGACTAGCCCTTGTTCTCTTGTTTTAGTGCCACTTATTTGGTCCAGCTTCCTGATAAATTCTGACTATAGGCGTTTCACTCACAGGTGTTCTAGCTATCCTTCCTCAAGATGATAGATAGATTTGCTTTTAAACATATTTTTATTTACATTATTATACAACAGGGGACAAATGTGCACGTCATATGAGAAAATGGGAGATAACAGCAATTAGCATTTAATGATCTCTGAACAAAGTTGATGAAAAACACGTAAAATGATTTGACATAAGAAAGGTTGTTTCTGGTAGAGAAATGGTAAACAGAAGAAAACTAGTAACAAGTTTCCAATGTATTTCAATATCTGGTATTTACAAACTTAGCCTTCAGGTTCACAAGGGATTTGAGCAAGCAGTCTTCTGTCTGTTTCTGCCTTCATGTCCCTAAATGGGGCTGTTCAGTGATACTAGAGATAGACACAACAGTTCGAAAGTTTCAGTTTCAAGAGCGTGAAGCAAATGGGCTCACGCAGTAAGATCCAGGCAGACTGTAATGTCAGAAAGAATCACAGCTGCTGCAAAGTGAATTGTGGTTCTGGAGCTGGGCTGCAGCTTTTAACTGCAAACTGTAAAATCAATTCCTTTTAAACTCATCATAAAAGTTCAGGGTTTGTTCTTCTTTACAAATTACCATTCTATTTCTCAGTGTTTGTAATGTGATTCATTAGATAAATCCAGTTACTAGACTGCTAGCTCCCCATTTAATTATATAAACTGGGTTATGTTATCTTGACAATACGTACTGTAATTGAGTAAACCATTTTTGATTCTAAGTTGCTTTCAGCTTGTCTTTGAAGGAGAATTTATAGTCTGATCCACATGGATTGCTATTTGCCAGAGTTATGTAGTCTTAACGAGTCATGGTTTCTGCATTAGAAACGTGGTGTACACCCCCAAGTTTAAACTTCTTTATGTGCCCTACCATGGGGTAAAGGACCTTGGATCTGAGATATCCTAAGTCCTCCAGGCTGTGGTCTGTAGTCCTTCTAACTCCTTCAACAGGAACAGGTTTATGAGCAGGAGCACTACATGCCTTCACCAAGCCCAAAAGAGATTGGTGAAGGAATTTAACAGTTACCTCTTTGTTCCTGGAAGTATTTGAGGATTAAAATTCTTAACAAAACAAAATGAGATAAAAAACTGAATTGCTTAGTCCTCAAGTTGTCCTCCTTCTCTCCAGTAAACTGAAGGTCACTTAGAACCTCAGTTGTGCCTTTGCCCATTTTTTGCAGTGGTTACTCTCACTTCAGAGCAGCATTCCTCTTTCATTGTCTCCTTCACTTTCCAATACTTTTCAGGAAAACCCCAGTTCTGTATCTTTGCCTATCCCCGCCACACCCAAATAAGAGAAGGAAACCCCAAGTATAGATCCTTCTGGGTGAAGCACTTACTAGCTGACTAGTTCAGAGTTGACAGTCAAATATGCAGTCTTGATACTCCTCCATTCACATGTGTTAGATTTCTCTGAGCAAAACAGCTGTGTGGAACCCTTTGCTAAAGATAGTTTGGGCAAAATTAATGTTCTTATGTCAAACCACTGAATAGACAATAACAACTTCCATGCTGAATAATTTGATTTCATGCAGGTACATTCCACACTATCACAGTATATTTGGCATATTAAATGGTATTTTTGCAGTTGTTTAAATTGCTAATATGATTGTTTGGATTATTAATCTCAATTAATCAAGCAAATAAGACTTTTTAACAGTGCTTCTAGAGAAATATGGCATCAGTATTAAAAACTCTTTGCTTTGCATATTCCTCATCTTGCAGATTAGATTTTGAGCAGCCTAATTCTATGGAATGTTCTTACAAATATATTTCTTATTTTTTTCCCTCAGAAGGTATCTTAGTTGCCTCAATAAAATTTCTGTTAGAGGTTAAAATGAACAGACAGAATATGATACTCAAGTTAACAAAGTTTTCTCAATGTTAAGAACTTTAGATAGAACAAAGGTTAACTGTTGGCTGTGCATCTTGGTAATTGTCCCAGTATTATCTGTATTTCTGCCTGATACTCTGCTATGAAGTTCAAATACTCACTGACACTAATATCTTCTCAACTAAATCTTGTCGTTGCACTGGTTTGCGATATTTTTAGGTTTGCATTTCTTTTTATTTTGAAGAATGTGGGAAAGGTTTCCCAATCTACAAGAAGGAATCCAGGTTTGTAAAAGACATTCAGTATTCTGCAGTGACAGGTGAAGGAAATTTTCTCTTCTACTGAAGAAAAAATTAAGGAGTGTCTGATCATGATCTAAAAGGCTTATGTGAAGAACAGATAACTTTGGAGAAATTTGGGGTTTTTTAGAAGTATAAAAATTAGAACCTGAGTTTTAAAATCCCCTGGATAGTGTTGTTACAGACATCATGATCTTAATTTGAAGGCAAGATAATGGTTATAGTCTTTATTTAGAAACAAGATGAATCATTTTAGTAATGATATAAAGGTGTTATTATAAATCAACAGAATGGTCCACTTGGGCCTTTAAAATCTGTGGCATATGCTGTCCTTGCTTATATCAGGTCAGTTTATAGCAGGAGAAAAAGTTAGCAAGTTAAGCAGAGCAGCACAAGGGTTTCATAGTTAGAGACTGCATTTGGGAGGGGGTTACTGGCAAGAGAAGGGGTTGTGAAATGGCACAATACTGGACTGTATTAGAATTACTAGAATTAGCATTATTTTCTTTCACTTTTTTCCTGTCCTCAAAAACAAAGGAGAGCCGCCAGTAGTATTTTGTCCTCCCTGTGAATTGATATCCTCTCATCTCTCCTACCCAAGGAATCTCCTATTTTCTTTCAAGTGTACAAATGGTGGAGTTGTA
Source organism: Gymnorhina tibicen (assembly GCA_013399875.1). Lineage (NCBI taxonomy): Eukaryota > Metazoa > Chordata > Aves > Passeriformes > Artamidae > Gymnorhina > Gymnorhina tibicen. Next base: position 165,320 of record VXAZ01008596.1, read on the forward strand.
CCTATGTGGAAAGAATATTTAAAGGTGTTTCTAGCTCCATTTTGACACATGCTTGAGGGCCTCGGGCCCCGCATTTTCTGTGGGGCAGTGACCATATCAGTAAAACAGAATTTTTGTCTTTAAAACCTAACAACATATCATGCACCATTGCCTTGTAACGTATTTCTTAGATTTTGTGGTTCTGTGGAATTACTGTGGATATAGGTATAATTATGCATGAAAGCAAGCAGTAATTTATTTAATAACAACAGAGAATCTTTGTTTTCTACAGACCATCATCATCATCATCATTATTATTATTATTATTATTGTTGTGTAATTTGTCTCTCTGTTTTTCTTGTTCATGTTTTTTTGTTCTTAACTAACATGCCTTTTCTTCATGGTGTTATTAGAGTTGCTAATTAATAGCTGCTTACTTTGCCATTTTACTTTTCAGCTTCTAGTAAAACACGGTGGAGATTTGTTTGCAGAAAATGAAAATAAAGATACCCCATGTGACTGTGCAGAGAAACAGCACCACAAAGAGCTGGCTCTTAACCTGGAATCTCGAATGGTATTTTCGCGTGATCCTGAAGCTGAAAGCATTGAAGCTGAGTATGCTGCTTTAGACAAAAAAGAGGTCAGAGGATACTTTAAATCTGAAGTATTTTACACATTTGTATTTGTAGCAGTTACATTGTGACAGAAGTCTGCAAGGTATTTCAGTAGGTACTGTACTTTGTACTTTGTATTTGTAAAACAATTGGAGTGCAGCTCTTTATAATTTTCAAGTTAAGCTCTGAGAATATAACAAATACATTGTCAAAATTAAACAGAAATTTTATCCATATCTTAATTATGTGGACTGTCTTGCAGGCTGTGAGGTTGGAGGAGATACAATGAGGCCAGTAAGATGGGAAACAGTTTCTCTAAACCAAACATTTTAAATTTTTTTAGTTTTATGCCTTTTTGTCTCAAAAATGAAGACAAAAGAAATTCTGAAAAGGAGCAAATCTGTGGAATAGAGTAGGGAAACTGTTCCAGTGGATCTTCCTGGATGGAGACTGGGTCGAATGTTACAAAAAGCACTCAAAACTGACTAGTGCAGGACTTCAAAATAGTGCATTTACTTTCTTGTTTTATAACATGATGCCTGAAGCTACTGCATACCAGAGTTTGTATGAAAACCAGGTAATAACAAGTGGTGTTATTTCCAAGTAAATTTTTGAAAGAGAGAGAGACAATTCACTGACAAAAAATTTGCTTGAATTCTGTTATGCTTTACAGACAACTGTGATATTATAAGAATAATTTGACCAAAAAGATTCTGAGTACAAGTTCCTTCCCTATCCATAATCAGACCTTAGTTAACTAAAATTCTAAATAAGAATACATAGATAAATTATATCATTCAGTAAATAATACAAATGAATTCTGTTTAAATTAAAGGACAGTAGCTTTTTCTATGGTTACTCCCTTCAGAAATAGCATGGCTTCTTGGCCTTTTACTGGCTTAGCCCACTTACAACCTAATGATGTTTAAAAGAAAATACATGAATAGGCTTAGATCACATCAACTGTTCCCTTGAAAAATACCACTCATGGTCACTTTTATTTGAGAGTAATAAGGTCTTTGTAGTGTTCAAATAATTTTTTGAGCATTTTTCTTGGATAAATTAAAATACAAACAGGCTTAATTAGATTATTTATACCTAGATGAGAGATTTAGACATGAGGTTTAATATACTTCGTACATTGAAATAGCAAATGTAATTAACTCATTTTAATTTCTCTGAATATTCCCATATAGAGGCATCCAAATTGTAGGAAGATAGTTTGAAATTATATTTTCCTCTCTTGGCAGAAACACTAAAAGGCTGCAGGCGTTTCTTGCCACAATTGCAGTTTACCACTCTTGGTTATGCAAGTAGAACTATTTAGGAAGGTTATGTTTTCAGCTGGATCATAGCAATATTTTGGCTTAAAAGGGAAGAAGAAAGAAGTTTTAAAAAGTGGTAATATATAACTTTTTTATTTAAGTTGAATAATTATTGTCATCATACGTATACCAAAGCTTTGCTGGCACATACACCAGCACAGTTAAGAAGACAGGGAACTTACAGGTATGGGTGGGAAAAATCAAGAGCCAATTGAACAGGCTTTTCTGCAGGAGAAGATATTGTCTCATGTCTCTTTAAGGTAGATGCTGAGCAAAACCAGCTAAAAAACTTCATAGTTACAAGGGACTGTACAGATGTCCATCTCACATAGCAGGGCAGCTTTCCCATGTGTTCTAAATGCTCACAAGCCAAAAAATGTCAGCCTGGAATTTGGTATGCCAGTTGATGACCTTGGGGATTTACATAGAGCAATTCTGTCTTCATGTGCTCCCTGCTGGTTTTTCCCCCCTTTCTTTATGACTTCCAGTGGGATAATTTCTCTAACTTCTTGTTTATCTCTAAGAGCACAAGTGCTGGCACAAGGGAGATGCCAACAGTGTGTAGCCAGGAGACATTAATTTTTCAATCTTAGCCCTCAGAGTGGCCAAAACCAGTTGATAAAACAGACTTAGAAAGACTTGCACTGAGCTGCAATCCAAATGACTGCATGTCCTCATCCTCCAGGTCTGTACACAAATGTCTGGGATGGGCAGTGAAAGCTGCACTTACCACTGGCTGTGGTGATGTCTCCATTAAAAGCCCCAGAGCTCAGATGCTTCACCAAAATTGCCTCTCAAGAATGATCCTCTACGTTTTTTCTCTCCATTTCTTTTTTATATATTATTAAAAACTGAGGGATGGAGTGTACAAAATGCTTTTTTAGCATCAAAAAAAGCTTGTAATTGTTGCCATTCAACGTCCTTCCAAAACAGAACATATTCATTCATGAATAATTTAAAAACTTTGAACACCAAGAACTGCATTTTCAAAGGAAGTGCATCTTTTGAATTAAGGTTACAGGAAAAGATAAAACATCTGAAAACCATTAATAGTATTTCTTCCCAGGCAAAACTGCCAAATGGGCTTAACTACAGTGCTTATGATCTGCACAGTAGTATCTGGAATGATAGTATCCAATACCTCCCCTTCCAAACATGCCATGTTTACATGAGAACACAATCTTTTTTTTCTTGATTCTTTGCTTTTACTTTGTTGAATAATCTCAAAAAAAAAATCTTTGTTATATAAAATCTAAATTTATCTTTTAAATCTAATTGAAGATACACTAAATAATATAACAGTAAGTGATTGTTCTTAAGCTGCTTTTATAGATTTTGATTGTTCTTTTGCACAGTCTTTTACATTGCTGTTTACTGTAGCATGAGAACATATTTGTCTTGGTGATGTATCCCTGGGAGATAACAGGGTCCTTCCTTTCAATCAAATCATGTAATGTTTTAAACTTACATAAGAAACACCTGGGAATGAGCAGTACCTGAGAGCAGATCATCCAGAACAGTTTTGGCTCTCAGTCAGACACAGTAAAATATATCATTTCTTCATTCATTTTACATATGTGCCACTGAATACTGTAAAAACACACTGCTAGTGAGTGTATCACAGATTCACTGAGTGTATAATAATTGGAATGGTTTTTTTCAGTTCCTGAGTTGATGTCATTTAAATATATAAGTAATGCAAATACCATAAGTACAAAGAATTATCTTAAATTACTAAAATTTTATTTTCTGTACAGATAGAGAATGTACAGAAATAATCCTTTATTACAGGATTCTGTACAGAATCTCCTTTATTAAGGGAGAGAAGGGGACTACAGTTAGTTAAGATACTTGTACTCTTATATACATATAGTGCATATAATTTTACTTGAATGAGTTAAATGGAGTATAAATAATTTTTTAATATATTACTCCATTAACTATAGAACTCCATCCACCCATAAAGAAGGATGTTTACATGAAGTGTTTTGGCACCATTTAATTATGTAGTCATCACTGTAGCAAAGAGGTGCTTTGCCCCTGTCTATTTTAATGGTGCTTTAAAAGATAAGAAAGTAATAATAGTTTGAAATGAACTGTTAAAATAATAAGCTTACATACTGAAAGTACTTTCAGGAGGAAAAAAATGTATAATTTATGATATCTAAATGTTAGTAGTAAAAATTTGAGAAGAAAATTTCAAAGAAGGGCTCTTGAGAATACAGGTGTTGGAATCTGTAGTGAGAAGCACAGCAATGCATTAAAGTAGTAACTCTAATAGTATATTTCAAAATCATTATATACTTAAATGATGCTAATACTGATCAATGTCTTTTTCACAGCAATTATCAGTAAAGAGCTCCTCCATAAATGACCATTAAAGGAAGTCTCTGAGCATCATAAGCTGTAATCAAAATCCTTTACAGCACATGGCATTGCAGAGAGAAGTCATCAGTGTTTGAAGTAGTTAAACACAAATCTCTGTGATATTACATAAAGGATGTACACCCTCATAACTAAAGACTGTATCTTCACCAATCTCTATAAGACTGTCTTGCACGCATTAACATTTTTAAGGTTCCCATTGTATAAAGTCTTCACTCTGGAATTTCCAGATTAAGCTACTTGGTAGTGCCAGCCTAAAATTTCTTTTCTTTCAGCTTCTTCTGTGGGCTCATATATTATTTTATGAAACAAATGTCAGATGTTTCAAACACATTCTTAATATATATTTTCATCATTATTTAAAAAGATAAAATTAGGATTCTTAAAAACTGCAGATCCAAAACTCCCTTGCTGGGTTGTGTGGAGTGCTCCAGTGGAGACAATATAATAGTCTGTTACTCAGAGGGAGATACTTGCCAGTGTTTGACCTGGAACCAATCAATTAAATATAATTCTGAACATATCTGCATTTCAGGATAAAATACCAGGTCCTAAAATATGCTTATATTTTGCAAGTTTAACAGAAGAGACATTTTTTCTTATGATGTATATGGTCTTCAAGAATTGAGTACTGTTGTGCTGACACAGCTGATTGTTTTACAATTGCTGTTCAGAATGGAGTTCAGATTCAGTCATGACCATTTTGCTTCGATTTTTTTGCAGTACATACAGCACAGTTATAATCATTCTGGCACACAGTACCCCTGTCTCTCTGAAATGTTTTTTAAAAATTCTCTCTTTTGTAATAAGTTAAGAAGGTCAGTCAAATTCCATCATGCTGTTAATCCAAGTGGCCCAGATTTATTTCAGTGCAAGCCATTAATGTTCAGATTGTCCTTTACTGAGTCATGCATGATCAGCAATGGAAGGACATACAGAAACTGCCTGAACTTGAGCAATCAAGATACAGGTCAGGACACTCACAGGTCATTTCTCTTCTGCTTTGCTTGCTTTCTCAAAAAGAACAAAGACCCAATGCAGATCTGTGGAGCATTACTCTTGCTGATGACAAAGTTTCTAATATCGTGAAGCACCTGTTCATTTCACAGATTAGCTAAGAGGAGATGTCCTTGTGGGAGTCAGTTATGGTTTTAGATGCATTATGATGATGTCTGGAATACAGGAAGCAAGTTACGTTTTTAGAGTAGGTGTCTCAAAAGAACAAAAGCATTTAGAAACCCAGGGAATCCATTCTCCCCATCACTTCTGCCTTCTGCTTGTTATCCTCAAAGGGGACAGTAGACTTTTACTTAGATTGTAACCTTTCTAGGACAGAACCAGTCTGTTGCTTTCTGGCTATGTATGTATGCATACATGTGTGTCCTTATAATCTAGCACTGGAGAGTCCTGGACTATGGTCTACATAAAACCAAAATATAGATAGTAAATAATGATACATAGTCTTAACTGTGGTTATCTGTCACCACTGTTGCTGTGTCCTTCTGTCTCCAAATTGCTGAAGACAATTGCCGTTTGGGTTCCTAATTAGTTCTGAGCATGTAACATTTTATGTCAAATGCTTTAAATATTTTGTTAGCTATCCTTTAAAACTAGTGCATGTAAGAATAGTGTTTTTTACATACCCTTTCTGTGTCCATTCTCTGTACAGACCCTCCCACTTGTTTTTTCCTCTTCCTACCTATGGGGCATTTTCTGTGTGCAGCACTAACAAATACATTATTTGCTATCGTAGTCTTCCTTTCTTTGTTTTAAAAAGGAGTCTGCAAACCTATGTGTGTATCTCTACTTTCTTGGTTGGAGCTAATTCAGAATCCTAAAATTACTTCTTTTTGTCTTTTTGATTTGACCATTTTAATGCTGTAATAAGGGAATGGAGCTCCAGACCAGGAAGGCAGCTGGATGATCTGCTCTCTGTAGGGTTATGAGAGTTGGCCATTGTTTCTCCAAAAGAGTTTTGACATCTCCATGTACAATATATCCCCAGCCTTGGAGATATCCAAAAGCCATCTGGACATGGTCCTCAGCAGCTGGCTCAAAGTGACCCTGATTGGAGAGGAAGGCTGGGAAAAATGACATTTGCAGGTCCCTTCCAACCTCAACCCTTCTGTGTTTCTATGAACATCTAATTGCATGTCTCATGTGTCCTATTCAGGACTGACTTCACTTCTGAAATGGTGGATATTGCCTCAGAAGACTGGATTCTGCTCACAAATGTCTCACTGTCGATTGTCTCAATGTATCCTCCTCCAGACCAAGTCAGAGTTAGCAGGTCTCAATTAATGTATAAAGTTAGTGTCAGAAAATCTGTATGCAATGTATGTTAACCTGTCCTTTCTCTGGCTCTTCTCTAAATCCTTAGTTCAAATCTAGTCACGCGTTCTCATACCTATTCCACAGTATCTGAAGCCTAATCACTGAATCAGAGTTCATCTGGATTCTGTGAAAATCTAGCTTTTTTTGGGAGAGAGGGAGAGTCAGTGTTAGGCTAGCTTATCATTTGAAGATGGCTTTTAGATTTTGAAGTTTAAAAAAATCATACTATAAATATTACAAAATGACAGTGTTTCCATTTAGCTTTGCATGGTCATTGGTGTGCATAGTGAATAAATTTTGTCCCATACTGCCTCAAAGTTGAGGTGGTGATCCGTAACAGTGCTTTGAATGCTTTCTTTTTAATATTGCTTAGAGACAAACTTGAAAATAGTAGACATAATTTATCCTTCTTCTTCTTCTTCTTAAAGCCATATGAGGGGCTAAGACTTCAAGACCTGCGAAGGCTTAAGGATATGCTGATCGTGGAATCTGCTGACATGCTTCAAGCCCCGCTCTTTACTGCAGAAGCTCTACTTCGGGCACATGGTAATCCCAAACCTTAAAGTCTAAAGAAACTGCTTTCAGCAAATTCAAAACCACAGTTTTATATTTGCACTGCATTTCCAAGTAAAAGAGAAGTAATGTTTAATCAAATAGCAGGAAACAGACCACACAGTACTTCAGAAAGAAGTAGAGCTGCAGTATGTCAAAAAGCATTGAGGCAGACAGGGAAGCTGATAGGAAAGTATTCAAACTAGGAATTATAATGGAAGACAGTTTACCTTAACCAGTGTGGAAAAACAGAACTGGCCTATTTTGAAGAGAGACACAGGAGTAAAACTTCCATGGTTTTATATGTCAAAAAAGTCAAATTCATCAAACCTACTTTTGTCATATGATTGTTTTTCTGGCACTATGTATTTGTGTATAAAACCAGATCAAAATATTTTAATTTATTTTTTGTTGCAATAAAAGCAGTCTGACCATTGTAGTAAGTGGTTGGAAATTGCCTTGGGGTTTAAATTAAATGAGTGTATGTCCTTTGAAGGATTTTTTATAGTTACACTTGTAGTACAGGGTATGCTTTTCCATGTGCATATCTGTAACTAGTTTATTTTCACTGAAATAAGTCTGTACTCTTGTTCAAGTTAAACTGGGGTTGTCAGAAAGGGGATATACTGAATTCAGTGTGTTTGCTCCAGACAAAAGTATCTCTGAAACTCAGTGTAAGCTTTAGGCTTTGATTCAATGATTCAAAACTTATGCTTACTGAAGCATCTGCATTGTTACTTTATGCCAAAGGAACTACTCAGGCAGTTAATGGTTTGCGTGCTCATCACTGTGTTGCTGGATTAAGCTTTCATACCCTATTATTTTTGTGGGCTCCTTGTGAAAATTAGTGAGACAGGGAAAAGCGAAATAGATATTATTTTAAACCCACAGGTTTTGGTACACTTTCATGAGGAATTGTGGTACCTGAAACTCATCTCTTTTACGTTATTTTCCATAGCTGGTATTTGTGTTCCTTTTAACACTGAATTAAGTAAACATGAACTTGTGCCAGTTTGATGATATTTAAGGCATTTAAATGCCTTTCTTTTTTTTTTTTTTTTAATGTTGATTCTTTGTTTAATTTTTGTATTGTGTTTATAATATGTGCAATATTTGAATGCTATGTTGTAGTCCCAGAATAGTCTCATTAAGGCTAAATATTATAAATACTTGACTGAGTAGGCTCCATAACCTGTGCAGACATTTTGAAGAGGAAAATTATGGCAATACTGTTCCAACTCTCAGCTCAGTCTGCAATTAGTTGAAAATCAGTGAGGTTGATGTAAACTGTGGAGAAATGTCTGCCAGCATCTAGCAAGCAGGAATTGAAAGTTGAGAAGAAATCAGTCTGTGTTGGAAAGGTCATTCTACTGATGTTGCCTTAGTGATGTTCTGGTAACTTAATGCAATTGGCCAGTGCACAGAAAGTAGCACAGACAATTAGCAAGTCATGAGAAAGCCAACTATTTTGCCTGTAGCTGTATTGATTCAGCTTAGTAAAGGGAATAACTCAGGTATTTACAGAGGTTTAGACAATTGACATCAAATGACAAATTGTAGGGTTTTTTGCATTAAATCTTGAAATTCACAAAAGAATAATGTGAAATCTTGACTTAATTCACACAAGGTATGAACAGCATGTTTTAAATTCTTGGAAAGATCATTCTTAGTATACTAAGTTTAATAGTTTACAGGCATATAATATTTAATCTAGCAGACTATGCTTTCTTTTGTTGTACAAATATATATCAATTTGCTGACATGGGTTTTAAGAGTTAAGAGTGTATTTTTCTTTTTTTCTTTTAATTGAGAGACAGAAGTATGTAGAATTAGAGCCAAGATTAAAAAACAAGTTATGTCACAAAAACAGATAACTTTACAGTTTTTCTACAAGTGTTTTTTCAACATTGTTTCTCTTTTAGTTGATTATACAGCAGTAGATTTCAGGATAAAAAAAGAAGGAATTCAACAAATATAACTACCTTGTGTTTTACTAAAATTCGAAGTTAGTAAAGAGAACACAGTGGATCCATTTAGTAACGTGTTAATTGTGAATAGAAGTAAAACATTCAGTAACAGTTATAGAATAAAATGTAGTGAGAATATATGAAATTTTCTTTCCACTTAGGAGGGATTTCCCCTTCCCCCCTGAAATACATCACTTACATGCATATATATATTAAGACTGGAAACTTATTAGGTCACAAATCTTTTTGTAATCCAGTTGGATCTCAGTCTTCTTCCTTCATTTCCTGGCTTCATTTAAAAAAAAAACAAACCACAATAGATAAAATTGAATCCATAATAAACAGTTACTTTTTTCATAGAAAGGAAAATAATGAAAATTCGGCAGTGAGGCTGGTATATTTTCATCTGTCTGTGAAAGTCACTACAGTTCTGGTTTTCTTCTAGTTACTACAATTGCTGTAAATAAATAACAAAAATAATTTTAAGACTGATATTACAGAGAAAGGAGGTGCTTGTGATGCAATTATTTACAAAAATGCGTTGCTTTATGTATTGTCTTGGAACGTGTTCTCTAAAATGTAATGTCTAAAGTTCCATTCAATCACACTTTATTATACTTACTTATTTTAAAAATTTTTTGTTTAGTGTTTATATGCTCTTTTGAGGGTGCAGTTACAGAATATATTTTAAACATTGTCAGGTACATAATTTCCTGTATCTCTATATTTCTTCAAGACTGGGACAGGGAGAAGTTACTTGAAGCCTGGATGTGTAACCCGGAGAATTGCTGCCAGCGTTCAGGGGTTCAGATGCCAACGCCCCCTCCAAGCGGATACAACGCATGGGACACGCTCCCTTCTCCACGGACTCCACGCACTACTCGCTCTTCTGTCACTTCCCCTGATGAAATCAGCCCCTCACCAGGAGACATGGAGACAGCTGTGGTAAATTTATAAATAAATCGTAAACCAGCATGGCAAAAGAGCTGATTTCTAAACACAGTGCACCTGTGTAGACAGGGGAGCTGCCAAAAATACCTTTGTAAAAGTATAAAGTGTTTCTCTTTCCAAAGTGGTGAACAGAGAATCTGACACCTTAAACATTCTATATGATGCAACAGTTGAGCATCTAGCAAATATAAACAATTCTGTTTTTACCTTGGCTGTCACTCACAAACTCTCATTTTAGACAGCTACAGTCACATCAGTGCATTTGTCTCTTTTGAACTTCTCATCTCATCCTTATCAAGATGTTCACTTTCATTGTATCCATTTCCCCGAATGTATTCAGTTCTGTGAACCCTGCCTTTTGAAAATTTTTTCTTTAGAAAACAAAATTGTCTTTGTCTGCATTTTGAAATGTCAGCCCACTAGTGTACTGTAAGCTTATAATTACTTTTACTATGTGTGGGCTGCTTCAAGCGGTTTACAAAGCTATTGCAAATTTAAAATATGAAAGCGCCTTTCATTAAAATCAGTGTTGGCTCTTTTGGAAGACAGAGTTCTCTTTTTAATAATCCACAGCTGCAGCATTATAAAACTGTTGCTCCATGATCTAAGCATTTTTTTTAGAATATTACATGCAGTCTTGCAAATGGATCATCCCTAAATCTCATATTGAAATTAAGATTTTGCATTCCTGCATAGAAACATTTTATTTCTTTAATTGTAAAATGCTGTAGAAGAAGCTATATAGAAGGTATATTGTTACTGTACATTTATTTACATTAACAGTTAAATACAGTCCATGAATAATTGTCCTAATGAAAATGTTGAACAGAAGATTATATGTCTTCAGTTTTACATTGCGTGTTTTGCTTCTCATTAATGGTCCATAAGCCAAGAATGCAGGTTTGGATAATGATTGCTATTACAGATCTAGTTTGTCTAAATCCAAATCCAGAGTTACACATTTAGTATTCCTGCTTGTTTAAGAATCTTATCTGAACTATCAAATCTCATTTTGCCAGAAAAATAAAAACTAAAAGGAATAGATAAAATGAAACTGCAAGGTATAAACCTCCTTTACATGTTTTGCATTTGCATCCTGTTTTATAAACAGTTCTAGTAAATGTTTTTACATGATGTTTTGAACTCAGGGCTTCATTAAATTCCTTGCTTTAATGACAGATTTTAAACAAAATTTACAGCTCGTATAAATTTAACAGAGATTTTTTTTAAGGCATTGTCAACTTTTAAAATATTTAATTTTGGCAAGACAAAAAGTTAGATGACTGAAGCAACAATACATATCTTCACTGAGTTTTACACTTTAAAGGGCATTTTTTTTGTTTTTGGTTTGGTTGTAATATAAGTGCTTTTAAAGTGGCATACCATAGGCTAACTTTCTGAAAACGTCCTATGTGTGTACAATACCTAATGCATTGAAAGTTGAAATACATTTTCACTGTGTCTTTGTTTCAATTAAAAGAAAAATCTTTCTGTATTTCTTGAAGAACATTAATATTTATTTCCACACATAACCATAAGCATTGAGTATTTTCATTCGTACTCTTTAACTATTACAGAGTAAGGGTCTCAGTATTCAGTGTTATTTTTTCTTTAGTACCTACTGCAGTAAAATTCAGCAGTTATATCTTCTGTTGGAATATTTTTAGTGTAACTTATTCTTCATTTTCATCAAAAACCCCAAAGTCTTTTCAAAAAAATAATATATATGTAGGTTATTACTTAAAATATTTGCTGATGCTGGACACTTAAACTGTTCCAACTTGATTTAGACCTGACTGTGTGAGATGCTAAACATTTCCTGTAGCCTCTATCATCTCCAAACTCATGTCTGGCTGTCAGTGAAGCTGATGAAAAATTCAGCTGCCTTTTGTACCTAGAACTCTAACTCTTGAGATTCCAGCACTCTGCAGGGTGAAGCACTTGCTGAGCTCAAGGACACTAGAAAAAGGAGCCCAAAATATTCTCTTTGGATAGGGAGTTACAGAAACAGAGATACCCAATCTTTCCCATTTCTATAGCTGAAATAACTTTTTTTTCTGGATACAGTTAGATTTTTCCCCTACTGAGCGCTTTAAATTTTTGCTGAGATTTTTCAACATAACTCATTCTGCTAACGATACAAAAAGCTTTAGGGTATTTCTTAATCAGAAGCATTTTTTTCATCTACAGTGTGACATTTGCATGTGTAATATTTCTGTGTTTGAAGACCCAGTGGATATGCCTTGTGGACATGACTTCTGCAGAGCATGCTGGGAGGCGTGAGTATATGTACTTTTCTATCATTTGAGAAACTTTCATGCTTGCAATTTTGAAGAGGAAAGGACAGAGACCATAAACAGCTAATGTTAAAGTACTGTTGGGTTTCAAAGAGTTGCTGGTTTGCACCTATCAAATATTCTACTTGTCACTCAAACGACTGTTACCAGCTGGTTTAGGCTTATGTAATGTTTGTTTTGGTTATGACTCAGCAAAACTCCTAAGCAAATGTTTTAAGCTTGTGTGTAAATAGATAAGCCTACTCTTGATTTGTTCTCTGTGTGTGTGGTGTTGGCAGCATTGAGGTTTACACTTTCTAAATTAAGCACATGCTTAATTCCATCTCTGAGTTCAGCACACTAAACTTAGGCATTGTGAATCCATTTCCAATCAGAAAAGCAATTAAAATGCTTTCGTTATGTTGAGGGTTAATAACTGGGGGGTAGGTTTCACTTAGAAGTCCTATTAGTCTAATGCACTTGTTACTGCATAGGTCAGAGTAGTCACACTAGTGAAAATCTCAGACGTGGATAATTATGGTAGTATAAATATTAATCATATTTCCCAGGAATAATTCTATCTGGATGCAGTGCTTTGTATTCATCTGTGTCCCCATTCAGGAGATTGTATTACTTGATATGTACCCCTGTAGTATCCTTTTACAGCATAATTTCAGCACAGTTATTCCTACTGCAGATCAGCCCCATTTGTATGAACTCATTGGCCGGGTGCTAAGGAAGAGCTTTTTTTCCGTATGAGCTTTCCAAAGGCAGTTCTTTTCAGCGGCAAGAAAATTGTTGGTCGTGTTTCTCTTGCCTTGCAAATCCCTGGGCAGGATGTAGGGGTTACCAAGAGATCGCTGGTTTGATGTGGTGCTTCTAATTTGGCTGCTGGACTGTGTGTCCTTTGTGCAGGACACAGGGTCCAGCTCAGAGCCACAGGCTCAGAGCCACAGTTCAATGGCAAGAGTTTGTGATGGCTTATCTAGGGTGGAATTCATCTTTCTGAGCCAGTCATTTCTAAGTCACTTGGGAGTGTAGCCAGGACTGAGTTATCCAGCTCTAAGATATGAATCTAGGATGGGATGAGTTGACAAGTGTCTCTGCCTTAACTGTTAAAGGATCTCAGGTGACTACCTTAGAATAACTGCCTGTCCTTTAAACGATTAAAGTTAGAATGGAATCATCCTTGATGTCAGATTAATAAGTCTGTTACAGCTTTGAAACTAAACAACTGTTAAAGTCCAGCTTTCAGCAGATTTTTGAGCTTGTCCTGTCTTGCATTCTGGTGGTCAGGGACTAAAAAGGTCACCATTTAGACATTTGTGTCCAAGAGCAGACCTGGTTTTATTAGCACAGTTGTAGAAATTAATTGCATATTAAATTAATTATTTCCTGGATTAATTACACTTACATGTTCTGTTTCTGATTTAAGGTAGAAGTAATGCTCAGTTTAATTAAACACTGCAGAGCTGTCTGATAAATGGCAAGGATGGAAACCACAAACATAGAGCTAAATATTGCTGATGATGCTCACATTTAAACTATGACAGTGTTCTTTTTTTTAAATTATGCTGTTCATCAAATTTGTGGCTCTTTTGAGCAGAAAGAGATAGTTCTTATTCTCTGTTTAAAAAGTGATCATTGTGAATGTCTGTGAACATAGTGTGAAGTACTCAATAGCCTTTTAACTTCTACTTTTTATTCACAAATACTGACTGACAAAATTCTGGCAGATTTTTGAATCTGAAAATTCAGGAGGGTGAAGCTCACAACATTTTTTGCCCAGCATATGATTGTTTCCAGCTTGTGCCTGTAGACATCATAGAAAGTGTGGTTTCCAAGGAGATGGACAAGAGATACCTTCAATTTGACATTAAGGTAAATTATCAAACTGTTCTTGTACTCTTGAACTCTTATTACATTTTATAAAAAGTAACTAAAAGCTTCTGTATGAAATGCTGCAATATATCTGTAACTTTCCAAGTAGAAATTAATAAACAAATACGTACAAATGTGTATTGGCTCTTATATAGCATAATATCAATGCTTGCTATACCATGGAGAAAAAATGAAAGAACATTTTATGTATTCCTTAAGCAGAAATGCCATATTTCCATAGTATGTTACCTAATGCAGTATTAATAAAATCATTTGATCAAACTTATTTTTTTTGTAACAGGTGATATGAAGGTTTTTCTCAGTCAGAGTTGTTTGGGTTTGCCATCTGAAATTTTAAAAGCTTTCAGATTATTTTTACTGCATTCAGAAATAGTACCTGTGTCCTTTTAAAAAAATTACTAGTACAATGCCTGACATGAGTGGTATATATGGGAAGAGGAGTAGGAAAAGCTTGATTTCGTTTTCCTGGGATGTATTTGTTTTCATCATTGCAATTTGTTTTTAAAAGCAAACTTTTAATTCAGCTTTCTTCTTTTATACTAGCGTAGTAATGAACTAGTCTTTGAGAAATGTGCTACGTTATCAGTGATGGCAGGGCAGAAGTAGAGAAATATTTTTTCATTTACAGTACAATGCTTTTTTCATTTACAGTTTACAATATTTTTTCATTTACAGTGCCGTGCTTTCTCTGTAGCAACTCTCTTTAATACACAGTAAGATGCAAATTAAATTACCAGATCTGACTCATCTTTAGCATCTTTTATTTCAAGTGACTGGTGATCAGCATAGGTTTGAAGCAAAGTAGTGGAAGTTCTTTTTTTCTCCTTGTTTATTCAATACAGTTTTACAAAAGAAGGCCTGTTAAATTAACCAAAAAAGATGGGAAATAAATTACTGAGTTAGTCTAGTTCTGATTTCTGGTTTATTGTAGGATTTTTGTATAATCAGTAAGGTTTTCATTCTTTCCAACTGAAAGAATCAGTTCTGTCAATACGTGTATTGCCAGTGCTTATATAGTAGAAGTTTACTGTAAGCCACATCACAAAGGAATTAACTTGCAGAGATTGAACATTTTGTTTGGAATGTAAGTAATTTCATTCTTAGTGTAAGTCTGAAGTACTGTTGTTACTAAAAAAGAAAAAGTGGACATTAAATTATTGCCTTTCCATAACTATATTTAAAAGTCTGTCCTTGTAGCTACAAGACTGTACTTACAGTTTCTGGATTTCTTCCTTCAAAGGAAGACTATGAATACAGATTGTTTTATATCAAGGATGAATTCTGATCTTATGTGGTAAAATATTTTCCTTTTTTTCTTTTTTTTCCCCACAGGCCTTTGTTGAAAATAATCCTGCTATTAAATGGTGTCCTATACCTGGCTGTGAAAGAGCAGTAAGGCTAACAAGACAAGGGTCAAATTCAACAGGATCAGATACACTTAGCTTCCCTATGCTAAAAGCCCCTGCAGTAGATTGTGGAAAAGGACATCTTTTCTGCTGGTTAGTACTGGAAACCTACCGGCATCTACATAAACTCACAGTCACTGCTATTCCAGGGACTAATTAAAAAGTCCCACTTGGCACCAAGAGAGCAACAGAAATTAGTATGGAATGGTGTATGACCATACTATCCTCTATCCAGCACTAAATAACCTCATGTGCATGACTATTGTGGTATTTTGGAGCACTGCAAAGATTTATAATACACTAGTCGGTTTTGGCTCTGTTAGGTGCAAAACAACAGCATGGAGTGTTGTGATGTTCTGTTCTGAGGGTGGAAGAAGTGGGATATTGGAACAGGGATTTTTGCATCTGGATAGTTGTCTAATCAAAACATGGCACGTTCTCAGTTGTGCAGAAAACGAGCAATGTTTAGTTCTTTCTGAATTTTCCTAGAATCATATCAAAGAAGCTGGAGTTTAAATGGGGTCATGAAGGACCATTTCCTTCACACACAGCTATTCTGTTTGCAGGATCACTCCAATCTTTGTTTCAGTTTAGGTTCAGCACTTTTTCTTTCTGTTATCTTCTACTGAGTTTTAAGATGAGTGAAAGCTCAAGAAGGAGTAAAAAGCCAGATATTTTTTAAAACATCCCTCAGATTGCCGATCTTCAGCACTTCCTAGAAAAGGACATAATAGCATCAACGAAAGTAAAAAAGATCTGCCATATTTTCCTTGATATTATCAGACTGACAATTTATGACTATTGTAGTGGGACATCTTTATATTCTTGGAAAATTAAAAAGGGTCAACCCCAAAGTATAGACATTCAGACAAGCTCAGCAATTCTTCTTTTCATTTTTCAATTGAAACCATGATACAAGGACATCCTAAATCATCTGCTTGATTCCAGATATCATCATTCTTAATGAAAGATGTCTCTGATTTTAGTTCTTTTCCCATATGAATGAAAGGAAGAAGGGGGAAAAAAAGAAAACAGGCCTAATGAAACAACCACAAAAGCCAGAAAACCAGAACTTCTTGGGATGAGGTTATTTACAATGGATGGAGAACTCAGAAATAAACAAGTCCCATGGAAACAAACCAGAAAATGTTTTCTGCCAGTGAACATACAACAAAACTTAGTACTATTCCACAAGAAGGTACCATCCTTTCATCCTTGCTTCTGATGACAGACAAAAGAATCAATTTTTCCATTAACCTGAAGGAACCTGAGACCACTTCAGTGTCATATTGACATGAACCTTCAGACAATGGCAGCTTCTGCTTCCTTTACATGGACTGAATGTACTAGCTCCCCAGAATGTTCTCCAAGGGTGAAGATGTCCTCTGAGTGACTGATTTTTTAGGAGAAATGGGGTTTTTATGTTTCCCGATAATATTTCTGTATATTCTTTTTACATTAATGCTTTGAAGTACTGCGCAAGCAAATACAGTTAAGGTCTTGAAAAGTACCTCATGTTAGCAACAAAATGTCCAAGGAGGCCTTTCCAAAGCCTCTTTTTTCATCCTCACAAAAGCAAATGGAGAGTTTCAGCAATGGCAAGAAAGTTCTGCTAGCAACCAAAGCATCCTGCGGTACCTCAAATCAGAACCATTTGCTGAGGACACCATACTAGTCTTACAGTACAAAAACTCTGTGCATGAATGAGTTCCTCTGGAGAAAAAGTATATTCTCAGTTCAGAGGGTTTTCATCATACGTTTGTTTAAAGGGAGCTGGCTTTGTCTCTTCAAATTTCAATCAGCACATCCCACAGTCCCATACTTCTGTCAGTTCTGCAAGTTTTACCCCGGTAATCTACAGCTTAGACATTGTAATAGCAATTGATACTGCAGTTAGTAAAAGATTCTTCAGAATTTATGTATTAGCAAACCAACCCCTAGATAATCACTTACTTTTTCTCAGATCTATAGCCTTCCTCCTCATAAAAGCAAGAAAATTCTCTAAGTCTACTCAGCAATTTCTTTTTCTTTCTTTTTAATGTAGGAGTAGGAATGTTCCTCTTCAATACAGAGTTCCCTAGAATTTACTCGGTTTTCATTACCCACCACTCACAGCATCTTCAACAAAATGTAATCAATTGTGGCAAATACAAAATTCTGTTCTCCTTCAGAAAAAGCATTCTGAATTATTTAAATGTAGTATACATTAAAACTGTGCACAGATCCTACATCAGTTTATTATCAGATCCATTCAACATATTAGAACCCTCTTCTTGCAGTTTCAGAAGCACAAGGAATTGTAGCAAGCAGACATTTCTGGAAAATAGTCTTAGCAGGCAGTGCATACGTAGGTTTGTACCATCAGTCCTCACTCCTTTCATCCTAGGTATGGACAAGGAGCAGAGTCTCATTCTGCAGGAGCAACAACTCTTCAGGTGCACTTGGGAAGCCAGTTACAAGTTGCAACAGTGTTTTGCTGTTTTGATTCAAAATATATTATCATGAGATGGAAAAAATCCAGAACTACATTCTTCTTTGGTGATGTTTTTAGCCCTTCCATGAATTTTAACTTGTTGTGTTGAAACTTGCCACAATTTTAATAAGTATGTACTGTGCCTTCAAATAAATCATCCTGCTGAGTACTGAGCAAGGCGTCTGGGAAGGCTCGTGCTGTTAATTGGCACAGCTGCTCAGTGTTAGTTCCTTTCATTCACTGCTGTCAGGAAGTCTATGCAAAACACAACTTTCATAAAAACTTTCATGAACAATAGGCTCAATGCTCTTACTCTAGTAAAATGACATCCCAGCATAAAAACTCTTGTTTTGGGGTGGGCTGAGGAAAGAGCTTCTTCCATGAGAAGTTGAACAACTGTTGTGACTATCATATATAGATAGATATAGATATAAAGATTTAGATATAGATATGACTGCACTTCATTAAAAATGCACAAATTTACAAATTTGAAAATATCAAAGACACAAGTCCCTCCTCCCACTCCTCATAAAAGATTGACTAATAAATCAGCTTTTAACTTAAAATTGAGCTTGTCAATGTTAAATCTTTGCTATTTGCAGTCCTTTCTGGCAACAAATACTATATACTGTGAGAGGGTCTTGGCACTCTTGAAGTCAATGATTTAAGTGTCTTACTGTCCCAGAGATGTGAAAGGTGTTAGCTTTCAACCAAGGCTGAAATCACCTTATTACAGACCAGTTATTCATTGCAGTACAATCTTTCCCAACTAAGATCTTAAGTCCAAACCACAGATGCAAGTGTGCTGAATTTAAGCTTTTTTGTTAGCAGACTAGCTAAGGGAAAAAAGTTCAAAACTGTTCCTATAACCTTTTCTTTGTTCCTGAATTCCTGCTTAAAATGTGGACAAGAGCAATCAGAAGAGTAGTGATGTAGCTTCTGAACCTGCACTGCTAGAGAGCAGTTCACCATTGGATCTGCAGCAAACTTGTGTATGCTCTGGTGCAGCTGGTGCCCATCTGAAATTATTTTCTTTGACATGGCAGATGTCTGAGGCTATTTGCTGCCATTCCAGTAGAAAAAAAGGAGTTATTACAAATCCGGAGTGCATATTGACACATCTACGCTGAAGCACCATCTGGAAGCCATATATCTGCTGCCACTGTGTAGTAGTGATTGCCATCCTTAATGCTAGTAGGAACTTCAGGAGAAGCTCAAGAGACTCATTACTCCACTGTGTCCATGTAAATAAGTTCAAGGCGCCATTTAAGAGACTCTGGTGGAAAGAGTAAACATCCATAAATACTTAATGCTGGTGTTGGAAGGTTTCAATCTTGTTCTAGATTAAAAGCTTTAATCTTTAACTGCATCTAGTTAAAGGTTGATTATTGCAACTGAACAGATGCAAGCAATTCTATATAAAATACATTTCTGCTATAGCAAACTACTTCCTATTGGATAAATTCTGTAGTCTGGTTTACCTTTATCACAGAAACTATACTAGCATTTTTGTGGCACTAAAATAGTACCCAGGTATAAGAACAAACTGCAAGCCATCTGATTTATTTCAGATTGTGATTTCAAGAGGCTTCTTTCCTTTCCTGTCTCATTAAAATTCTTTATTAATAATGGTCATCTATGCTTGTGAGCAAGTAGTCTAAGTGTATTTTAAAATAATGTTATTTAGCTGGCTTTTGTTTTCCTGACTTAATTAAATTTTGAGCATCCTTTTTTTTTTTAACTTCAACCAGTTTTAACTTTAATTCTAAATCCCTAAGTTATAAGTAATTGTGTATGTACCTTCTTTTTCAGGGAATGTCTTGGTGAAGCACATGAACCCTGTGACTGCCAGACCTGGAAGGACTGGCTACAGAAAATATCTGAAATGAAACCAGAAGAACGTAAGTCATGCGGGGCCGGCAGGGAGGGCGCGGGTGTTTTGCTGCCATTTTGATCTTTTGGTTTTAGACAGACTTTTTTTTTAGTTGCATTAAGTAAAAACTAGTTTCAACATTGGCTGAAAAATAGGGTAAAAGGGGAAGAAAATGATACCCCTGAATGAGGGCCTGCTTCACATTTTTAGTGCAGCACTATGGTAGACTGTTCTTTGTAAAACATTCCTCCTCATAAATACGTGTGGTTCAGTAAGGGTATGCAAAACTCCTTCCCTTCCTTTTAAAGCTTTGTTTCATTAATTATTCCATTTATTCCTGCATATACTTTCATTTACCCTGTCCAATTTTGATTTTTAGCCCAGTCTGCTCCCGTGATTGAGTAGTGTTCCATGAAGATTTTTATGTGCTTTAAAACTAATGCAAGCCAACAGGGGATAATAATAGTACAGTTGAGGGTGAACTGCAAGGGAGTTGTAGGAAATGGCTTAATGATCTTTAACATTTGCTAAAAAAATTAATAAAGGGGTTTACATAGGACAGACATCTTCTTAATCAAAGTTAACAAAAAAAGTAAAGATGACAGCAATTTGAATACAAACGAATTTATTTTGGTTACCACAGTTCAGAGCCTTTCCATAGTATGTTATAAGTATTTTGGAAAGCATAGAAAATTTTACAAAGAGGCAAAATACACCCTACTTTGTCAAGCTACGCCTGTTTTTTTCATATATGTATTTGCCCCTTTATATATTATAATTGTCGTATATACTGTATATAAATTTGTGTAAAAATAGATGTGTGGAAATACATAGAAATAATAAGTGTATTAATATTATATATATGTATAAATTAGAATATGTAAAAATAATAGAAAATGTAATAATAGAAAATGTAATAATAAAAGAAAAATGAGAAAAACATGTAGTGAAAAACGTTAAGTATTTTGTCAAGAAACAGGGAAACATGCATCATTCCTAATCTTATTCTCACAAAAGATTACACAAATACAATTTCAACCTCTCTGTTTTTGCATGCTCCATATCCTCCTGTCACCCTCAAAAAGTTGTGGGAGTGAGTGAGGCCTATGAGGACGCTGCCAACTGCCTGTGGTTACTGACCAACTCCAAACCTTGCGCCAACTGCAAGTCTCCAATCCAGAAGAATGAGGGCTGCAACCACATGCAGTGTGCAAAGGTAAGAAGGACCCATCATGGGATTTCTTGTGGAATCATAATTCAGGTTTGTATGTCCTGTATCTATTTTAGGATCCCAGAGGTCCAAAACCTCTGAAGTGTCATGCCTGATAGCTCATGGAACTTGTTGCAAGAATTAAATAATGAGCAAATGGCAGGTTACATGTATTTAGAAAATATTTAATATTTACTGAAATCTGTTTGGCTGACGAGTGTACATTGTAATGACTGAAATTTCATAAATACCTAAGAGTAATTGCCAATACAGTGTGAAACTCAAGGAAACAGAAATAATTGATGGTTTAATTGTCATTAACAATGTAGAAGAGAAAGAACAGTTTTAATTGGCAGATGTAAGATTTTAAGGAAGGCTTAGCTCTAATAAAGATTTTGCCTTACTATATTTTTCTTTCACATTATTCCTCTAACACAGCAACAAAGCAAGAGAAGTTTAGGTGGAAAACTGTAAACAGGAATTCATCTGTAGGAATGAAAAGACAGCAAAGAGTGATTCCAAAGGAAATTTATTGATGACAGCAGCCAGAAAATTAGTCACAAGTTTGCACTGTGCTACCAAAATACAAAAACTATTTTTCCCTTAAGTTCAGTATCATTTCAAAATGCTTTTTCTCTCAAGTTTGTTAAAAGCAGCATATTTAGAAAACTGTTTCTTTATGTCAGAAATATCTTATATAACTGCAACTATTACCTCTTTGAGGAGCATTATTAAAAATAAGAAAGTAACGAACACTTGACATAGTTGGCCTACAATAAAAGGCTAACAGATTTAGAAAGTAAATCTCTTTATTTTTCAGAAAATGTGCAGGTCTCTCTCTATTGCTGTGCAGATCCCATTTTCTTTATATTGCCACATATTCTCTCTCTTTCTGTGATACGAATTGAAGATTGGGGCTTTTTTTGGTATCACTGGCAGCAGAGAACATTCTCCTACACTTTGATTTATGCCAAGTTTGCTGGTTTGGGGTTTTTTGGGTTTTTTGTCTTAAATGATTTTTAAAAGAGCTTATAAATTCTATACTTCTAAAAACTGTATAAGGTATGTTTGTTGCTTGTGAACAGCTTGTTTCATATGATCTTTTGAATATTTTGTAATGATTTTTTTCTTATAATGAATATGAATGGGTTTGAATGATAGGCAAATGATGCAGTGATACTTAACACTTATACACAGTTGTTCTCATACTTCATTCTCAGCACTTCTTACTATTTTTTGTAAGCCAGCAGCTTAAAAAAATGTTTGAAAACAAGAAGGAACAGCACAATAACAAGAAGAAATATTCTAGTCTGCATTGCTTTTTAGAAGAAAATCAGCACTACTGATTTTTGAGACAAAATTAGCAAAAGTACAATACAAGAATTAAATTCCATTCCTTCCTGTAATATATCTAGGTGATTGTATAAAATAACTACAGACAAACACATCTGGTATGGAGTAGGTATTCCTGGAAAGGCTAAACTTATCAAAGAGAGAAGAAATGCAATTTAATTTATCAAATGCCACTAATAATACTCAAGGCTTAATATTAATTATTTAATTAAGATTACATTTTCTTTCCTCATCTATAAGACAGATAAAATAAACATGATTCACCAAAAAGTCTTTTGCTTATGTGTCCATAAATAGCTTCCAGTTATTTTGAAATTACCTAGCTGAGAACTCAATGCTAAATTGAGAATATTTAACACAGTTTGATCTTCTCTGATGCAGAGAAGCCTGCATAAGTCACCTTACACCTCCTTGTAAGGTGTTACCTATTTTGAAAGCACTTCAGTCAGTCAGCTCAGAAAAGGCTCACCTGGAAGTAATCACTCCTGAGAGTTTATGTTCAGACTTCTTCTCTCTTGCTCTAGTAGCTGTTATCACTATTTTGCATCAGGAACACCACATGACAAAAACACCAGTAATCATGGTTTTTTAAGTAATATTAGGAAAAAAAACCTACTCTTTCTCATTAATAGTTTCTGTGTTATTTAAAGAAATGGGACTGATTTTTTAAACAATAACAGCTGATGAGCTGTATTTACCATTTGATTTATTTCATCCACTTAAAACTTAACATTTAGATCCAACACAGTCTTATGATCCAAGGAACAAAAATGATGACTGACATGGTTTCATATGATTTGATAAACAGATCTCCTTAGTAAGTAAAATAGGAAGGAGGCTCCTCAAAATTTTTTTACACTCAGAATGCTGTTAAGTTGTCCATAGAGGAGTAATGATGCCTAACTGCAAATCTAAGACATTTTAACTTTTTTTTTTCCTTTTTCCTGTTTTCTTTCTGAAGTGTAAATATGACTTTTGCTGGATATGTTTAGAAGAATGGAAGAAGCACAGCTCTTCCACTGGAGGCTACTACAGATGCACTCGCTATGAAGTTATTCAGCATGTAGAGGAACAGTCCAAGGAGATGACAGTAGAGGTAACGAATGTTATGTTTGGAAAATAGCACTTAGGTTGCAATTCTCCATTTAGGATAAGTTTAATCAAAATTCTTCCAAACCAGAGTTCCAAATGGAAAAATACAACCTTAAACACATCAAAGAGACAGAAAGAAAGCACTATGTATTTGTGGATACCTAAGATTTCTGCTTTTGACTTTGTTAACAACCACTGGTGACTTTACTCAAGTCATTTTACTTCTCTGTGACATGGTTTCCTTTTGTGAAACGAGCAAGCTGGTCCTGTAATTAGCTGCTGTGCACTACAGAAGACATGCCTTAATTTTGGCTTTTGGAAAGTTGCTTTAAATAGCAGGCACTGACAGTGTATCAATTCTTTGGCTGCAGTATTTGCAGCCTTGTGAATTTCAAAAATTACTTTTGTCTCTTTACTTACATGGCACTCAGCATTGTGTACAATACTTTACATATCAACTGAATAGAAACAGTTCATTATTTAATTATATCTAATGGTGATTGGTGTATTAAATGATAAGATTTATTTTGGTTTCTTTTGTTTCCCCATTATTTTCCAGGCTGAAAAGAAGCATAGAAGATTTCAAGAGCTTGATAGGTTTATGCACTATTATACAAGATTTAAGAACCATGAACTTAGCTACCAGGTGTGGGTCAAGCCATTTTTACTGATGTTTGTTTCTGTTGTATTAATCCAAAAATAATTATCTTACTGTATTTTATTTATTTTCTTTTTCTAGTTAGAACAGCGCCTTCTAAAAACAGCCAAAGAAAAGATGGAGCAGTTGAGTAGAGCTCTAAGTGGAAGTAAGTATTTGCTGTGATCTATGCCTTTGATTTGAAATCACATCAACACTGTTATAGCTAAACTGTTCTTTTTTGGATAGAGCTCACATCAGTCTGCTGTGTGATGTCATCCCTCCAGTACTAGATCTTGTAAACATTGGATCAAAGTTAAAAGTACAGTAAATCTTGCCTATTCCAAAGCCTCAAGGAGGAAGTAGCATTAGTAAGGTTGAAGCTAATGTTCTGTGCCTATTTCTTTTAGTAAGAACACGGTGCAGTCATTGAGAACTTGCTGCTCTTTACTTGCCAACTGTTTAACTGATATGCAAAAGTAATGCTGACATCAGCAGGAAAATACTTTCCCAATGCTTGTTTCATATTGCAGCTGAAGGAGGCTGTCCTGATACCACATTCATTGAAGATGCAGTGCAAGAGCTTCTAAAAACTCGCCGCATTCTTAAGTGTTCTTATCCATATGGATTCTTTTTGGAGCCTAAAAGCACAAAGAAAGAAATATTTGAACTTATGCAGGTAATTCATGGATATATTTTACTTTCCTAATGACACTTTATTTTTTTGATATTAGTTATCAGTGCCTTTTTTGCCATTTTTGTAGTATAAAACTGATATACCTGTTTTGTATTTGTAACCAAGTTTGGAAAAGTAGCATATTTTTAATATCACTTTGCAAAGGAAAAGGAGGGTTGGAAGTGGAAGGGGAAAGTAACAAAATTTCCTGTTAATCTGTTTTCTGAGGGTGACATTTTAGCTTCAGTCTTCATTTCCTTCTCTAGCTTCTCTTTTCTTTCTTTCCCTTCTGATGTGCTTGACATCTGGGAGGAGGCAAAATTGGGGGAGTACCCAAGGGACTAAGGGACTGCTGCCTCCTTTCCTGTCCCTTAGGTCTCTTGAAGATGTTCACTATCTCAGAGTGCAGGGAAATCCTGCTCCAAGCTGGAGGACAGAATGTAGGTCAATAAGAGAGTAGGCTTTGGGGCAGGTATTTTGGGATATTTTGGTATTTCATAAGGTATTTTCAGGAAAATGGATATCATTCTGCTCAGTGTTTATGGAGAAGAGTTCTTTCTGATTTGCATTCCCCTGTAAAACTGTTTTTTCTGTGTTATTAACTATTGCAGACAGACCTAGAAATGGTCACTGAAGACCTTGCACAGAAAGTGAACAGGCCTTACCTTCGGACACCTCGCCATAAAATCATCCGAGCAGCTTGTCTTGTGCAGCAAAAGCGACAGGAGTTCCTGGCCTCTGTGGCCCGTGGTGTTGCTCCTGCAGACTCTCCAGAAGCACCCAGGCGCAGGTAATCCACCCAAAACACCGCACAAATCAGAACAAGTCCATTTGATAGCTGCCAAAGTGGGTGAATCCACTGCTGTTCTCTGTCTATGAGGTAGATGCTGAGTGAGGTGGTTGTAAATCACTGTGATAGTTATATTTTCTTGGATGTTTGATCCTTGGGGAATTACAGCATTTGGGGAAAAAATGTATTTTTCTTTTTGAGGATCACTGCTCTGTGTGTTGCAACCTAAATTGCTTCCCCATTCGTGATATATTAACGATTAGATGTCATGACTTCCATTTCACTTTTTTCCATCAAGATTGTCACTAAATCCCTGGTACACTTCAAAAATCTCTTAAATATTTGCTAAACAGATCAGGCAGTTCTGGAATAGTCAACAGTTTAACTATAGGGCTTTCAAAATTAATTTTGAGTCAAGAATTAAAGGGGAAGACTTGTTACGTTTAGAGAGCTACAATTGCACTAGTTTTCAGATTTCAATAGGTTTTGAAGCTCTGGAGGTTGTTCATATTTGTTCTACTTCTAAATTTGATTGTATATCTTTCCATTTTACAGCTTTGCTGGTGGAACATGGGATTGGGAGTATTTAGGATTTGCATCCCCCGAGGTAAACTATTTCTTTTTAATTTTTTTAACTTAGTTCTGCATATGCTAGAAACACAGGTATGATCACAATCTGCATGACGAGCTTCCTTATCTTGAGTCAAAGCATTTCAAATTGGTTAAGCTTTCCATTTCATTTATTTCACAATAGAAGGAAATATATTTGTAGCTAGTTGTGCAATGACTCTAAACAATGCCTCTAATATGGATGTAGTTATCTAAGGTGGTTAGACACACTTATTTTGCATTCATCATTTTCCAAGTACATAAGCAGTTTTAAAATTGAATATAAACTGTTGTCTGTGTGTTGGAGAACCTTAAAGTAATAAATGTATGAAATTGTGTAGATTACTTTTGAATGCAGTATCAGTTCAGCAGAATTTGACAAAAAGTCCAAGAAATTTCCATCCTCTGTCACAATCCAACAAAAACATGCAGGCATACTCCTAAATATTGTTAGATATTTCAAATATTTATTTTCATTGTTATGTATTGAAGCAGGATGGAAATTGCATACTCAAATGACATTAATTTCTGCTGCTTTTTTAAAATTAATATTCCACAATCTGTATATGGGAAAGAGTAAGTAGTTTTTGAGACTCTGCTCTAAAAAATGAGAAGCTTCCTGTAAAGCTTTCCTTTATCATCTTAATTTTTATTTAATGTTTTGAGAACATTAGATTAAAGCATTCAGTCAGGAAGGAAACTTCATTTCAACATTTCCTTGTTTGCTGTTTTCTTTCTAGCTAGTCATTTTTAAACATCCTAGAAAACTCCATGTACTTTTTCTATATATTTCCTTTGCTATTGTTGGTGAGCATCACGCTGGTGAGAACATGGCTCGCTTCTCTACAAAAAATCAGCTGCTTCTCCTGTCCAGTTCCTTTAGTTCTTTTGAAATAATCCCACATCTGATAACATCAAACTCATTGTGATCTTACTGTGCCATCAGTGGAACTGGTTATGAGAAGAAGCTGGTAAGAAATGTGTTGAAAAGCTGTTTAGCAGTAGGTGCAATTGCAGCTGTGCTTAGATGATCTGCTTATGAGTTTTTATGGTTTGCCTAAATGTGGCACTGTGTGATGCAAGTTGGTTTCTTTGCTATGTAGCTATCACAAATACTTGCAACCACCTATGCTAAAGGAATTTTGTAGAATTAATAATGGTCATCTTTGTTTATTTTAGTGAATTTCACTGCGAAGTATATTTTACGTAGAGCTGTACTTTTACTGATAAGTAGTAGAACGACTGTGCATAGCAGATTATTATAGAAAATGAAATCTTACTGGTTTTAGCAAGGAATGCTGGTTGTTGTAGAACACTGTGTGAAATCAAGATGTTCCTACCCAACAAAACTAAAACTTCTTTTGCTCAATGTAGAAAATTGTTTTATATAATAAGAAATAAGGTTGCATAAGAGGTAATTAAGATCTCTTTCTAAAGGTTAATAAGCAACCAAAAATTAAATGGCTATTGGTAAAATCTATTATTTTATTGCCAACAAATGATAGCTAAGATCTGGTATGGTGAATAAATCTTCGTGTTCAGTGATCACTTCCCATGATTCATTTTCTGGTTCAGAGTGATATAATTACATTTTTTTAAAATAATTCAGTTATATTGTTCTATATCAAGGTTTGATTTTCTGTTGTTTGAGGCACCACCTTGCATTTAGAAAACCCCTGAGATCCCTAAAAGCTGGAAGAATATTTTAGAGAAGAATCACTTCATGTTTGCCTTGTTTCTGTATGGTGTTCCATAGACTAACAAGCATACACTATTAAATGCTGTTGAAGACAGAATACTGGGCTAAATGCAGCTTTTGTCTGATCTGATAAAGCTACTTTTTGATGTTCTTACAATTTTCATGGATCAAAATCTGCCCACACTCACGATTTTGTGACTATTCCTTTTGTCTTGCATATGTCATTATGAGTAAGAACTTGGTCTGAGAAAGTTCATGGAAAAAAACATACTTTCATTATACCATCTGCATTAATAAGGTCATTGTGTAAGAGAAATAACACTTCTGGATTTAAGTTTTAGCTACTTTAGATGTTGATGATGAAGAGTTTATATAGGAAAGGAAAACTAATGGTACTGTTACCTTTCCCAATTCATTTGGCCAAATGAATCCTTTGGATTACAGATTTTCCAACCTGGACCTCACAGAAATAAAGAACAGTATTCTTTTCTGAAGAGAAGAGCAAGTACCTGTGTGCATAGTTTTACTGCCTTGTGTGAATGAATAACTGAAGTTAACACAAGGTGCTACCTACACAGGTTCAGTGTCAGCTGGACATACCAGAAAAGATACCCGGAAATTTCCCTTCAAGCATAAAATTAGTTCCTTCATATTAGGCAAGATATGCAAATCGAATCCAAGTATTAAGATAATTAACACTTGGGATGTTAGCTTGATGTGGTCAAGAGTCTTTTCCATAAATGCTATATAAACTAAGTACACACAATATGAGAAAATACAGGCTGCAGGAGTTCAAATCCGTATGGTATGGCTCGTTAGCAGCTGAAGTTCAGCAAAACTGGAGGAGATTTGTAATACATGGAATAAAAATCCATCATAGACTGTCTAGTAGAAGAGTGTCAGGTGTGGCTTAAGAATTTCTGGAGCCATAATGTCCTGGAGGCTGGGAAAAGTATTATCAAGTCCCAGTGTATGTCTACCAGCTTTCTGTAGTCTTTTGAAGGTTATTTTCTACTGACAATTGCTGGCAGCAGAGATTCTGAGATAATCTATTGGTCTAATTCACATCGATTGTTTTTATGTTCTAAAATCACTGGGTATGCATTTATTAAAAAGTGTGTCAGTGTGTCCATAAAGTTTGGCATCAAAGATTTTAAACAAGAAATGTGTTCTTGGAATTGTTAAAAAAGGAGATTGCAAGTATTACAATGTTGGTAGTACATCTAGTAATTTTGTTTTTGCTAATTCATTGGTTTATAGCTTTAGGATTACCTTGGATTTTTTTGTTATTTATGTTAAGCGTTGCATGATACAACTTGCAATTCATTTTTCTGAAAGTGGGTGATTTTATAATAAACATATAAAATCACACATTTTTTATAAAAATGTGGTGCTTGTTACTCAGGAAAATAGTACTGCATGCTGCCCTGTGTTTTGTAACCTTTGGTTTATGCAGGAATATGCTGAATTTCAGTATCGGAGGAGGCACAGACAGCGTCGACGTGGAGACATGCACAGTCTGCTGAGTAATACTCCAGACCCTGATGACCCCAGTGAGAGTACATTAGGTACGGACCTCTCTGGGGCTGCCTTTTTTCTCTTCCTGCTGGTAGTGGTACCACCGTGTTTGTTCTTCTGTGGATACACTTTAAAGAAGTTTCAAATACATTGCTGTATTTTCCAGGATACAACATAAAGGCTTGTCTCTGCAGTTTTTTTATGTGATCTTAGAAGTGTTGTTGACTTCACTGTGGCTGCTGCTGTTCTTAAAGAGAAATGCACTGATCTTCCCACTAACAACTCCTCAGCTGTCCAGCGCAGGTTTGCTCTTCTGAAGAAATTTTGAAGGTCACTCGTACATACACCAGCTCTTCCACACTAATGAAAAGAACCAGTTGTGCATAGAGTGTAGAGTCTGCAGGCCTGTGAGGAGAGTCATAAGGCTGTATTCCAAAACGGCTGTATTCCAAAAGGCAGCCAGGAAAGAAGTTGGCCTGAGCTGTGACTTCCAGAGTGCTGCTCTTCCGAGCAGGGCTATGGCTGGTAGCGCAGTCCCTTAAGGTCTGTCTGTGACTTGGCTGTCTGGGCTGGCTCAGTTCTGCCACAACCTTAGCAAAGGTACAAAAATAGCTTGAATCCAAATCATACTGTAACACTGTTTCTGCAGAGCTGCCCGTCTGTGTGCTCAGTCTCTAGCCACGCTGTACAAACTCTCATTGCTGTGTCTCAGGAACTTAACCCATAGCTTGTTCTTTAAAACCAAAAGGAGAAATCCTTTATTGAGGAGAAAGGATCACATGCATCCTTTTTTTTAGAAAAAGTGATCAAGATTTTGGTGAACTCTCGTTCTTCCCTCTTACAAATAAAATGCAAAACCATTTTGTTAGTTCAAGGACTAGATTTTGACTGAACACTTGGATATAGTAGTGAGGGCCAGTGCACACTGTTAAAGCACGCAAGAGATTATTATTTTATCTCAGCCTATCACATTTTGAGTTTTGGAGTGGAAAATTCCATTTTCTAAACTCAAAAGGTTTACATTTATTTTCATTACAGAGCAGTTTTTTCTGGAAACAGCATCTTACTTCTATTTTTTGTTGGTTGTTTTAAGAAAGCAGCAATGTCAGTAATTGCTGAAGTATTCATTAATGACTCTACTTTTAATTGTGCTGCACTGTTACAGTAAAAGTTATTAATGTTAACATTACAGTTGAGGTTTTGTGTTTCAAAGAACAGAGAAACAGGCAAACATGGTTTGTAATCCACCTGTAAATGCATTCTGTATTTGTGTCCACATGCAGTAATTTTCAGGGCTTTCCGTATATCATGTAGGTGCCTTAGGAGCACTTTGCCCCTTCTGCCCATGCTCCCAGTGGCATAGCCCATCCTTTCACAGAGAAGGGTATTGAGGGCAGAAAGGCACAAATGAGCCAGGCAGTTACTCCCAAAACAGTGGAATTGGTGTTTCACTCCTAAAACAGTGGGATTGATGTTTCACCACTGTATAAGAGCTGGTTTGGAAGGAGTGGTTTGGATTATTTCATTCAGAGTGAATAAAGGAGTAAAATTACACAACTAAAATCCAAAAGGAAGGAGGAGATTCATTCTGTCAGTAGATAATAGCGGAGGAGGCTTCCTCGCTGGTTCTTCAACCGCTTTTGTTTTGATTGCCCAAACAGACACTCAGGAAGGTGGCAGCAGTAGAAGACATGGCACCTCCATGGTGAGTTCAGCTTCTATGGGTATTCTGCACAGCTCTTCGCTTCATGACTATACCCCTGTCAGTCGCTCTGAAAACCAGGATTCTCTTCAGGTATCTTCCCTAATCTCTTCTCCATTCTCTCTGCTTTGCTTGCTCTCCTCTGCTCTGCCTTTCTGTGTCATTTTGTCTCTGCAAATTTTCTTAATTCTTCAATGAGAAAGGGAGAATCTAGGACAACAAATTACACATTCACACTGGTAAGAATTGCTAAACAATCACTGACATAACAATGGTCACCTTTTAAATCGTGTCGTCAGCTCCGCTGGTAAAAATTGATTCTGATAAAGGACATGTAGGAATAATGAATGAATTTCAGATTTGAGCCGAAATTACTTTTCATCCAAAATATGTAACAAGATGCAAGTTTTATTCTGAGAGCAACCTTATGTATTTCCACAGGCTCTGAGTTCTCTGGATGAAGATGACCCAAACATCCTGCTAGCTATTCAGCTGTCATTACAAGAATCTGGCTTGGCCATAGATGAAGAAACTAGAGACTTTCTAAATAATGAGGCATCTTTAGGAGCAATAGGTACCTCTTTGCCTACAAGACTGGACTCTGCTCCCATAAGTATAGACAACCCAAGGGGTGCTTTGAGCAGCTCTGAGCTGCTGGAACTCGGTGACAGTCTCATGAGACTGGGTGCAGGCAATGATCCCTTCTCAGCCGATCGTCTTCATTCACACCCCTGCAGCGAGACAAGAAGCGGATTATACTCAACATCGAGCGATGCCGATTCCAGCAGTCAAGATCCCAATACCAATGAAAATCTACTTGGAAATATTATGGCCTGGTTTCATGACATGAACCCACAGAGTATTGCTCTGATCCCCTCAACAAGTACAGAAACAGATGAGGAGTCACAGCAACCCAGTACTGAAGATGGGTCAGCAGGGCAACCAAATCTTACAGACACAGGGCTGGAGCCTCAGGAAGAGCATGCACTGTTTGAGGATGCACTCAAAAACGAAGGAAGAGGAACCCAGACAGAGGAAAGCACTTCTGAAGAAAACATTATTCCAAGTGAAACAGTCTCACAAATTGGTGGTAATAACAGGGAGGTAACAAGCACCCTAGATGCTTCAGGAGATAGTTCAAGTCAGACTCCTCAAACCTCAAAGGAATGGACTGAACATGTGCATCTGGTATGAATAAAAACTAAATCTGGAGTAAAAGAATGGCGGTGACAGATGGTACAGTATGTGGAGTAAGCATTATGGAGGCTTTGATCCACATAATTGCAGCTCAGTTGTAACCACTGACGTAACAACGGATATTTAGGAGTTCTCTTGAATTGTAGTTCTTCATAATAATGTGAACCTTTCAAGGAATATCCTTTGCATTTAATTAGGTAGTATTTGCCTTTTTGCTCTCAAGAGAAAGGAATAAGTAGGTTGTATTCCACATTCCTAATACAATGCAGCATCTGTTTAGCCTTAGGTTGATGATCCTTAACTTGAAAGTACGGATTAAAGGCTTACACTGATTATTTTGGTTGGTTTTCCTAAGAAATAGTTTATTCCATTTTTTAGAACTCATTATTTCACCAAAATAACATCTAGCAGTTCATTTGCATTTTGGTTTTGTTTTCCATAACTTTTCCTTACTCATTTTTCATTTTTGTTAGCAGTGTGAACGGAGGTATTTAATGCTTCTCTGTAGTACTGCTCCAGGAACAAGTTTTAGGGGATATTCTTTCCCTTTAAAATCAAAGATTTTTTCATGTCTATTTACAGTCCAAATGTGCCAAACTGTGAAAAGTTAACTGGCAGTAGCCTAATGAAACAGTGCAGTGTTACTCTATCCCACTAATCCCACAATTCTTAGCAGTGAAAGAAACCACTGGGTAGCATTGCTTCTCTCAATTTAACTGGCATATGTTGCCGTGGTGACTGCATTTAATTAAATGTAGCCTGTATCTTAAGTTAATAAAACCTAATGCTGCTGTTAAACAGTTATTTTAAATATTAAAATACAGTGAGTTAGCAACAGCTATGCTGTATTTTAAGAGACACTTTAATGGAAGTGCAATCATAGTTCTTTGTTTTCATAATTCTACAAAGCATTTTATGCACTAATAGTGCAATTACTTTTAATGATAACATTTTATAAAAATATAGGAATACAGAATTTTCATATATTAGCCAGTCCCACAATTAAAAGTTCAGATAACACATCCTGCTCAACATGTTACGGTGCCTTTGCCTACCCCAACTGGATAGTTGCCACAGTTAAACAAGTAATTCAAATTCAGTGTTTGTTCTGGAGTAACTATGCTATTAATTGCAAAGACCTCCATAAAACCACCCATGGCCTTGCCTTTACAGTAAATAACTAAACGTTCAGTCAGTGTTTTTGCATATACAAAACACTACTAGGTATTTGTTCAATTGCACAATATTCATTTGCTGTGTGATTACTGTTTAGTGTAAGAAAAAAAAATTAAAAAACAAACCACAAAAAAAACCTTTTCCTAGTTGTTGTACCGTGAAAAACAAAAATACTGGTTTTAGATTTGCTTAAAAGCATCAATCTACAGTTAGTGAGATACAATGGTACAGTATGTAATTACAACTAGAATAAGTTGTTCAAATGGCTGTTTTAATTACATATAATCAAAACTTTTCATAACATGAGCAAATTACATACACTCCATTTTAAGTTTTGCTTAACTGTTACCAGAGATTTGTTGATATGATATAAAAGTTTATTACTACTGAGTGTGTATAGGCAAGTGTCATGATAGCAAAGTTTATGTATTGATTACTGTGAGTTCAAGTGAGTGTTTTGGTAACTAATTCATGCAAATCCAGCTTTGGAACCTTGCAGTTACAAGGTTCATATTAGTAAAAAATGAAATAAGAATATTTTACCCTTACCCCATAAAAACCTTGTCCATTTTTCAAGCATATTTAGAGAGAATGAATTAGAATAGTCTAAATAATCTTCCAACTTTTCCCCTAGCCACCCTACTCCTGACATAATACTGAGCCTTTGAAAAATATCTCTAGGTATAAAGTCCTTCAACTAAAATGGTCCTTCATGAGCTGTCATCATGAATTGGTCTGAAAGTTGTTTAACTCACATAGCTTCCTTGAATGGTAATTTCTGAATAGAAAGATTCTCACAAAAAGATTGTGTATTGCATTGAGATGTCTTGCAAAGTTGCAGTAAGATATGTAAGAGTGCTCTCTGTGAAGATAGTGAAGTTTGTGGGTTCTGGTTTTTTGTAATTTGGTTAGGTTGTGCGGTATATCCATTGTTTCCGTGTTACTCTTATGAGCATGAAATTAGCCTATTAAATTTGTATTTTCTTGGTACTTATTTTAACACCATAGTCATTGACTTTACAATTCAAAAATAAAAGTTTGGCAAGACTATTTTGTAAACCTGTTAATTTTATAATGTAAAAAAATTACTCTAACCTTGAATTGTTATTTGCACTTTCATAGTCTATACTTGATACATTCCCACTTTATATACAAGTAGGATACTACAACCATGTAGATGTTTGGCCAAATGAATGCTGTTAATAATATGTAAAATTCTTTGATTAAACATTTATTACTTAAACTAATTCCGTTCTGTCTTATTACATCTTAGACTTACTGTAGCAGATCCTTGAGACTGCTGACAGACATTTTTAGGATATGTTCAGTCCTGTGCCAGATTAGTTGGACACCATGTAGTAAGTTGAATGTTTTGATTTGTAAATATAAGGTACCATCATTAAGCTTTGAAAAAAAATCTAAAATAGAATTTGTCTTAATTGCTACAGCCATATTGTGTACTTGTTCTTTGTAGAGTAATGCCTTGTCACTACAAATAGTGGTGCTAAAGCGGGGGGACTAATTTTTGTGAAAGATTCTGTTAATTAGTGTTACTTAAGTGCCACTGTATATCCACTCTCCATTGTTACCAGGAAATTCCAGAGTGTCTCTGTTACATTAATAGCACTAAACTATTTTGTTCATTGTTACAGTAATGTCATCAACTTCCTCCACCAAGCATGCCAAGATCATGGAATCACAGACTGCTTTGGGTTGGAAGGGACCTTAAAGACCATGTTGTTCCAATCCCCCTACCATGCATAGGGACACCTTTCACTAGACCAAGCTCCTCAGAGCTCCATCCAGCCTGGCTTTGAACACTTCCAGTGATGGAGCATTCCCAGCTTCTCTGGGAAACCTGTTCCAGTGCCTCAGCACTCTCATAGAAGTCATCCCACTGTAATACTCAGGGAGGCTGGTAAGAATAGAAGCCAAAATGTGGACACAATGATAGCTGGTTTGTTTACAAGCAATTGTCTGGCTCAAGAGACAGCTTTAACGTGCTTTGAAAGAACCAAGTACTCATGGTCATTTTATGTCATCTCTGCCATTGCTTTTTACCTACCCATGTCCCTCATGAGGGCCAAAAACCAAAGACCTCACAAAATCCGGGGTTAATTCTTGACTCTACCACAAGCTTGAATGAGTAATTAAGACCCAGAGCTGCAAAGACAGATGCATGTTAGTTATGCAAGTAATAACTGCAACACATCTCAAGAATAGCAGCAGTTGTGGCTCTGGGAATTAAGGGAATAAAAGCTGCTTTTCTCACAGGAGAGCTGTTAAGTACAGAAACTTCGAACAGAACCATGTGGAAATGCAGAGTGCACCAGTCCATCAGATTCAAACTTCATGCATTTACAACACAGATATTTCTGGAGAAGCACTCCAGGTGCATCCTCTGCAGCTGACTGTGGAACATGACACACACATAATACGAATAAAGGATTCTTCAGCTGTGAGCCAGCTGACTGCAGGGTAGCAGTAAGAATCTAGGAGGAAGCAACGCAATTAAATCCACTGCACAACAATTCGGCTACTGCAGCAGGAAACGAGCAGTGTGTGCGGATGTGCGTCACTTCCAATAAAAACCATTCTCACCGAGAGCTCCCAAGAAGAAACAGTTCTGCACTGACAGCCAGTGTGTCTCTAACACCGTCCCCCTCCACAGGTGGAGCCGGCATTTTATTTTCTCCACTTCTTTGTGGAGCCCACGTTGGAAGTTGCACAGAGCAGGGATGGGCTCTGATGACTCCAAAGGGCAGCCCTTTCTCTTATTGGGGTAAAAATAAAATAAAGTGAAAATACACATTAATTGGAACAAAACATTTACTCTGCAACTTTAGCTGTGCTTACACTGTGCAAAATGCCTCAGCTGCATCAGGCACTTGCAGTCAGGCCACAGACTAAGTCAACCCACTTCAGCTCCAAAGAGAGGCTAGTTCTGTCAAGGAGAATCAGGAAACTGAAGAGGATGCTCAAAATTTAGGATCGACATTGTAAGGCTTGGGATCCTCTAGAGAGAAGGGTACTTTAAGAAGTCCTGAGCACCACCTCTCCTTCTACCCATAACTACCAGGTATTCAGCAACTCTCAAATCAGAACATTTCAGCTATTGCCTAGCTAAGGTAAAAGACATGCTGGGTTTAATTTCTGACAAAACATCCTAACCACTGTTCCTTGTGTCACCTTCCAGGGAGGGTAGGGGGTGATCAGACAGCACTGTCAGCAATCCCTGCCTCTCTCTGGTCTTACACAAGGCCAGCAGAATAATCATACCAAGAACACTGTAATCTCAAGGTGTTCTTTTACTGTGGTTCCACTGAAATGACAGTCAGAACCACACCTGGCAAGAAGTACTGATCTAAAACTCTTTCTGACAAAATAAAAATGGTTGTCTAAACCATTTTTGAATTATCTTAAAGTATCACCTCAAATTAGGTTTTTTTAAAGCTTGAGCTTTATTGATGTGGGGTTTTTTATTCAAGTTATTATTTAAAAGCAGAAAGAATAATCACAGTGGGTAAATTATCAACAATATAAAGTAGCATATTTAATTAAGAGTACACACATATATGTAAACCACACACATTCTACATTTGTGGCAGAAAACACCCTGCACATGGTTTCAGAAAGACCAAGGGGTTAGAAGCCAAGAGCCGGGAAGATGGTAGAACTGGAGTTGAAAAAAACAACTATTGCCGATTTTATTTGCTATCCATTAACAATATATCTTATAGAAACTCACAACATAAAAACCTTCACAAAGTATTAGACACTTATCTGGACAGAAATCGACATTGTCACTCATTTCTAGCGCATTTCTACGCAGACTAGTGATGCTATGCCAGTGTGGTGGCAGTGAGAGGGCCCCAGCAGTGGAGGACTGCTGAGGTGGGCGGTTGGGAACAAAAGCAGGCAGAAGCTGCAAAAAAAAGTGGTGCCAAGAACTTAAGGGCTCTGAGAGATCACTGATCTGCAAGACACAACTACAGAGAGATGCATTAAAGAAGCAGAAAACAAAACAATTGCACCCAGTAAATACAAAGAACTTGAAAAGAGATGAAGGTAAATTGGGATTTAAAACAAAATTGAGGAATAAATTTGGCACCTGAGACAAGAAAGTCAAAGCTGGTGTGAAAGAGGCGTGCAAAAGGTTAAACATAGATGTCCATGAGCCAGTACCAACCCAGGCACACCCTGCATCCACTGCAGGCTGCATGAGGGGAGCATCTGCTAATAGATCCCTGCAAATTACAGCTCTTTGTGTCCACTCAGGACAAGACAAAAATCAATTTCATTTGCACCAAAGAAGGTTTAAATAAACCCTAAGAATGGAAACTGAGTATGGGAACTAAGAGACTGCAAATCTTCAAGCATGAGTGGGTTTTTCTTTCATAACATGAGACTAGAGAAACATCTACACGGGATGGCCTGGGGCCATGTGAGTGGCACTAGGTGAGGAACCACTGTTAGATCCATGGCTCCTACATTTGGCTCTCAAAGCTTTACAAAGGCCCATGTTCATTCCCTGGCCTTTTAAACTGTTTCATACATGACTGAGGTTCCATGCAAGAGGGGCAGTTCATAGAATCATAGAGTGATTTGTGTTTGAAGGGAACGTTGAAGATCATCCAGTTCCAACCACCCATGTCATGGGCAGGATCACCTTCCATTAGCCCAGGCTGTTCAGAGCCACACCCAACCTGACCTTGAACAGTTCCAGGGATGGGGCATCCACAACTCCTCTGGGCAGCCTGTTCCAGTGCCTCACCACCTTCAAAGTAGAGGATTTTTTCCAAATATCTAATCTAAATGAAGGCCAAAACTGGCATATGTTGAGGGTAAGATACACCAACACTTTCTCCTGAATCAGGACAATCATTGCAGTCCATTCCTGTCCTCTGATTTTCTGTTGAGCAGGAAGAGTGACAACGGTAAATCCTTGTATGGCAGCACCTGGCATCCCCTGCAAACAGGAATGGAACCAGAGGCAGCTTCTGCTGCATAGAATAGCAGAATGTTAAGGGTTGGAAGCTACCTTAAAGATCATCTAGTCCCAGCCCCCCAGCCATGAGAAGGGACACCTCCCATCACACCAGGTTGCTCAAGGCCTTATCCAGGACTGTTTTGAACACTGCCAGGGATGGGGCATCCACAGCCTCCCTGGGCAATCCCTCACCACACTCACAGTAGAGAATTTCTTCCTAATATCTAATCTAAATTTTCCGTCCTTCAATTTGTACCCATTCCCCCCTGTCCTGTCACTGCTGTTCCTGATGAAGAGTCCCTCTCTGGCTTCCCTGTAGGGCCCCTTCAGCTACTGGAAGATGCTGCGAGGTCTCCACACACCCTTCTCTTCCCCGGGCTGAACAGCCCCACCTGCACCCATCGGGCCTCCCGCTGACTAACGGGACACCGCTCTCCGTGCCACGGCTCCGAGGCGAGAGCAGCGCCCTGGGAGGGCGGGACCCGTTTGTCTCCGGGGCCGGGGCACGGCCGCCGCCAGCAGAGGGCAGGGCCGGCCCCGCTGCTCCCGGCCCCGCCGCAGCCACATCCGCCGCCGCCGGGAAGGGGCCGGCGCCGGGGCCGCTGTGGCGCCGCGCTCCCGCCGCTCGCTGTCGGGCCCGCGGGCCCCGCGCCGGGCTCAGGATGCCGCTGGGGCTGAAGCCCACCTGCAGCGTATGCCGCAGCACGTCCTCCTCCATGTGGAAGAAGGGCGGGCAGGGCGAGATCCTGTGCAACAACTGCACNCGTCCTTCAATTTGTACCCATTCCCCCCTGTCCTGTCACTGCTGTTCCTGATGAAGAGTCCCTCTCTGGCTTCCCTGTAGGGCCCCTTCAGCTACTGGAAGATGCTGCGAGGTCTCCACACACCCTTCTCTTCCCCGGGCTGAACAGCCCCACCTGCACCCATCGGGCCTCCCGCTGACTAACGGGACACCGCTCTCCGTGCCACGGCTCCGAGGCGAGAGCAGCGCCCTGGGAGGGCGGG